>CM033473.1:269620017-270126746 GCA_019447015.1 Hymenochirus boettgeri | reverse complement strand
GAGTCTAAACCGAGGTAAGAAACTTGGCACTCAAGATGTTTGGAAACTACAACTCCCAGCTAATAAAGCCTGCGGAGTTGTAGTTTCCAAACATCTTGAATGCCAAGTGAGGGTGGCATTCAAGATGTTGGGAAACTACAACTCCCAGCATGCTTTATTAGCTGGGAGTTGTAGTTTCCAAACATCTTGAATGCCACCCTCACTTGGCAATCAAGATGTTTGGAAACTACAACTCCCAGCTAATAAAGCATGCTGGGAGTTGTAGTTCCCAAACATCTTGAATGCCCCCCTCCCCCTCAGTTAGTTTGTACCTGTGGGCTCTTCTCCCTGTGGACTCTTCTCCTGTGGACTCCCTGTGGACCTCTCTCTTCTCCCTGTGGACTCTTCTCCTGTGGACTTTCTCCTGGACTTTCTCCCTGTGGACTCTTCTCCTGGACTCTTCTCCTGGACTCTTCTCCCTGTGGACGACTTCTTCTATCTTCCTCCATCCATCCGGCAGTACGGTATCAGCATTCCGGCAGCCGCGCGCCCATTCCTGTACTGGCGGCCGGCTGAGTCACTGCCCGGCGCGGGCTTGGCGCCGGGCGTGACGTCAGGCGGGCGCCAGTGCAGAAAAGGATCGCGCGGCTGCCGGAATGCCAGGTAAGTGGTTGACTCGAGTATAAACCGAGTCCGAGTTTTCAGGTGATTTTTCAGCCTGAAAAACTGGTTTTATATCGAGTATATACGGTAGTCTGGCAAGAGCTTTGTACACTTTATAACAGTAAAATCTAGACCCCTGTAATATTAACGGCAATATCTGCATTGACATCATTTCATAATCCACTATTGTCCGTTCTTCTTATGTTCTCTATGATAGTTCTATGTACGGAACGCTGTTGTGTTATGGGTACAAAGAAAATGGGCCGTCTTCTTTACCATTGGCTTCATAGCTGACCAAGCTTGATCAGATCCTTCTCTAAGACATTTCTTTATACAGTTTAAGTATGTACATTTGTAACCAAAGAAAACTAGTTTGCTTTAAAGCTTCTAAACTGCAGCACAATATAACCCCAGTTTCTCTACCTGCTGTGTGTGCAGAGATACTGTATCAGGGCCACCATGCCCCAATTGCAGGAGCGTGCCGCCATTTACTTCTATGTAAGGGGAGCGGCACAGCGTTACTGGATATAAATCATCTGTGTGGATACAAGAAATAAACATTTTATTAGCTGCATACTGCAGTATTCAGTGAGATTTTTTCTGTGACGACGGGTCAATAACTTTATTAGGATTTTTAGGTGAAATTGGGTACCTCGGTTTATACTCGGGTCGGTTTATACTCGAGTATATACGGTATATGTTGGAGAATGCAGTTAGTAATGTGAAAGGATAGGTTATAAATTGTCATTAAAAAAATTAAAAATAGAAATCTGAAGCAGCCATTGGCCAACAATTATTTAGAGCGTGTATCTAATGTTCCAAGCAGACATGGGGGGCTAACTAATGATGCACAAGGACAAACGACAGTGTGTTTATATATATATATATATATATTGATGTAGAAAGTAGCAGTACTATTACCACAGTTTAGAATTCGGGTGCGTATCTCCAGGGTACTCCGCCTCTGTACCTTTCACATATAGAAAATGCAGGGTAGAAAGGAAGCCGCACACTATATTATCAATGCAAAAAGGTTTTATATCAGTTCAACATACGTCTGCCCACATGCCCAGCTGACATTTCGAGATACACAGCTCTCTTTCTCAAGATATGGGCAGTTTGAAAGCATAGTCTACATACATGCAATATAGACATACTCCCATAGGAAATAACATCCCATAAGAGTGAGACACTTATCCAATACAATTAGGTTAACAGCATACCAAGTTCAGGCCAACTTAGGTAAATATTTCGAATTAAAAGGTCAGAGAAAGTACGAAGAAATTTACTGAGTCTAAAGAATCAAATGAGAAGAAGGGAACCATTGTCAGCAGGCTGAATCACTGGACCATAGTTAGACAAAGCTCAGTTAAAAAGTTGAAGACCATGGCATGGAGGGTTATTAGACACTGTTAAAGGGTATTTACACTGATTTTGTTTTAATTTGCCCTTTTTGTAACTACATATTATTCCCACTATCACAGTACCATTATTTATTGACTGAGTCCCCTATTTTTTAGATATCTAAATCTATATATTCAGATCATATCATCTATTTCAATCAAGTGCATCAAGTATCGATCCATCCTACAAGTCTCATATAATGGGCGCTGAACTATACCTTAGGTATGTGTCACATACCTATTATAACTTTTAGCAATTTCAACACCAATTGAAATCTTATTTGGGTCTGTTTTAGTAGCTATGGAATCATAATTCAGTGTGGCATTTTTAGGGCATGTCCACCTAAAAACAAAAACGGGTGGCTTACACAGTTATCTGCCTGCAACCCCTACCGCTATTTTTACCCGCGTTTTTTTTACATGCATTTGTAACCAGGCATTTTAAAGGTATTTGCCTCTTCCTCTGCTCAATGAGCTTTTATAATCTTGAGCATGTGCAGAGGAGCAGCAGAGAAATCATCTTCTACTCTGCCAGAATGGAGGCCAATAATAATACTTTAATAGCTTCTTAGTAATATATCTAAAAATGTGCTGAATATATTTGTTAGGGTTAGGGGCAGGATAATGGGACATGTGACCATTTTTTTGTTTGTTTTAAAGTGGTGGATATGCACTTTAAAGGAACACTAATAATAGAACACCCGGGGAACAGTGTAACACTTACCTTACAATCGCTCCCTTGGCTCCTTCTCAGCTCTCAGGTCGCTCGTCGCGTGTCCGATCGCACGCCTATCTTTTGTATTGGCTTCACAAGCGTGAAGATAGGTGTTGCACTGTTCCATGAGTGTTCTATTATTCACATGGGTGGGAATAAGCATTCTCACCTCCCTGTGAATAACAGATACAGATTTCATGATAATAGTCCAATTCCATTATGTTCAGTGTGATTAGATTACTATCGGTGGACTAATATCGCAAGCCAACAAAGACATCAGCATAAGGAAACATCAGTGAACACATGTTGCACCCTAAATGGTTGTTCTTATACTCTCTTTTGCTCCTTGTGAGCAACTATTCATTTTAGCATTGAAATGATTTGCCTTTGTGTTGTATAATGAAGTGTGATTTGAACAGTGGTAAATAATGTGTCCAGGGATATAATAATTTCAAAGAGACTTGTAAGTGTTGCCAGAATATTTCATTTTGCACCAACCTGATCTGTGATTTGCCACTAACAACCTCCTATCTACTCGAATCCCGTGTCCTCCCACTGAACAGATTATTGCTTAAGGATGATACTACCGTACCTAGCCTGCATTGACCTTTCCTGTTTAAAAAATGTATCCAAACTGTTTGACAGTCAGAATATATGTTTTCTGGTAAAGGGGCAGTATTGGATTCTGATGATTTATTAATTACAGATGCTTAATAATATCGATATTTTTCAAGTCTAAGGACATCATAGGTCTCCATGTTGCTCATCATGACATCTTGAAGCTATTGAAGTGTTAAAAAAAGTAAATTGTAATTTTCAGGAGGAGGTAGGAGACAGAACAGCTATATTGTTACTTACAAGCCCCAAAGCCCTATTCAGACATGGCCACTCCTGTGCTAAAAGCTTACCTGCTCGTCCACACTTCTCCTCTGCATAGGGGTGCATGCATGGGTGATTTTTTTGGTGATCCTCCTTTCTGCAGGTTTATAGTTACCTGCAGTTCTGGCACCTTAAGTATTAGAAATTGTCAGTCTAAAAGGGGATAAAAACAATGGGGACCAAAATAAAGACATGAACAGTAAGGCAGGGTTCACACTAGGTGAGTTTACCACTGCTGGCAACATCACACTGCGATGTTGTGTAATGCTCCCTGTGTTATCACATAGTGGTGTCCATTGATTTTAATCAAACCACTATGCAATAATGCAGAAACTGCTGCAAAACACACCTACAGAGAATGGCCAAAATGCTTAGTAACACGAAACACTGTTAAATGAGTTGGCACGTAGACTGGTAAATGTTTGGCAAACAGAGAATGGTAAAAATTTTAGTACACATGACTACTGTAAATAGTTAGCGTACATACTGGTAAATGCTTGGCACACAGACACTGATAAATTGGTTGGGAACTGATACTAGTAAATGGTTTGTCACTGCACACAGCCAGACACTGGTAAATGCTTGGCACACAGAGAATGGTAAAAATGCTAAGTACATGGACCACTGGTAAAATAGTTGGCATACAGACGGTAAAATGCTTGGCACACAGACACCGATAAATGGTTGGGAACTGATATGGTAAATGGTGGCACTGCCACACAGCCAGACACTGGTAAAATGCTTGCACACACTGATAATGCTTGGCACATCAACACTTGTTAAATGCTGGACACACAGAGTATGGTAATATGTTTAGTACACACGACCACTGGTAAATAGTTGGCACCAGACTGGTAAAATGCTTGCCACACAGACACTGATAAATTGGTGGGCAACAGATACTGGTAAATGGTTGGCACCTGCACACAGCCAGACACTGGTAAAAATGCTTGGCACACACTGATAAATGCTTGGCACATCAACACTTGTTAAATGCTGGAACACACAGTATGGTAAATATGTTTAGTACACAGGCTAATGGTAAAGGGTTGGCACACAGACTGGTAAAATGCTTGACAAAGACACTGATAAATTGGTTGCACAACTGACACTGAGTAAATGGTTGGCACAGACAATGGTAAAATTCTTGCAACTAGCCAATGGTTTGGCACCAGACGATGGTAAATAGTTGGCAAATGGTAGTGATAAAATGGCAACCATTTACAACTGCCAATTTTCCACCATTTTATCCATATTTGCACGCCAACTTTGCATACAGACATTCTACATTTTGGGAATTGGCAGTTGTAAATGGTTGGCATTGTGTGTGCATCATTTACAACTGCCAATTTGCCAATTATTTCACAAATATTGTATTCCAAGTTGGTAAATGGCATTTAATGCACAGACAATGCCAACCATTTTGATTTTACCAATGTATTTATGCCAACTGGCATACAAACAAAACAATATTGAGAATAATATTATAGATCTGGTTGATCCAGGGATACTTTCCAATTGCGTTGGAGTCAGGAAGGAAGTTTTTCCCTCGTTCTAGCTGTTTTTTTTTTGCCTTCTTCTGGTCAACTGTTAGGTAGGGTTAAAAAAAAGAGGGTGAATAGGTTGGACTTGATGGACGTATGTCTTTATTCAACCTTAATTACTATATTACTGATGTTACTATGATGTTAATGGTTAGCAAATTGGCAGTGGAAAAGATGCACAGACAAAGCCAACCAACCATTTCTGTATGCGTAGTCGGTAAGTGGCATTTGCCATGCCTATTTGCCTAAAATTTTACCAATGTTATTATGCCAACAGTCATTGTAAATAGTTGGCAAATTGTCAGTGGTAAATGATAACTATGGTTGAATGGCAGGCAGCTGGCACAAAAGAAGAAGATAAAGCAGGGCCGGCACTGGCAGCCTGGCACAAAGACCATAGTTAGAAGAAGAACTAATGGCAAACATAGTCCGGCAGCAGGTACTCACACCGTCCACGCATACAGAGAGGGCTTGAGCAGGAGACGTCACACCCTGGTCCAGTCACTGTGTTGCTGCCCAGTAGATAAACCAAAGGAGTAAAGAGTCCGGTTCTAAGCACCAGTGGGTAAAAAGCAGGCAAAAAGAAGAAAACTATTTACAAGTTTCTAGCATCTTTGTTTTTGTTTCTATTTATTTGGACAATGAAAAGTAGCCAAAGAGCAATATATATTGAAACTGGCACCAAACAACACAATGATTTGTATTTTTATCTTTTCTCCTTTTTAATTTTTTATCTCCCTAAGACCTATGGTTTAGGTCTTCATGCTGGGTACTTCCTTTTGTATGTGGGTATACGGAGGAAGTGGGGCAGTATTTAAATCAATATGGCGTTCCCAATTCCATTAGTAATGTTCTATTTCCTCTCAGGAGTCTGTTGATATTGTACCACATCCTGTCCCTCATATCCAGGAACTACATCATATTCCCTATGATTTTTAATACGTTGAATTAAAAATACATATATATCATTGAATATCCGTTATGCACTGAATCTTTTATCCCATGTCCTCGTTTAACCACAGCATAGTTCTGTCTGTGTTTGTTTGTCATTACTGCGCTATCTACGGCTTCTCCCTTGTTCTTATATTTACACAGGTTTTGAATCGTTTTCTGATTTTTTTAAGCTCATAAATTGTAGGTTATATCCAGCCTTTCTATATATTAATTTGGATGGAAACCACTTGTTCCATGAAGCAATATTGCTGTAAGAATGACTATTAATCAGATTTTATGCTAAAAATGCATTTTTCCATTTAGAATATCGAACATTGGCTTAAAATAGAGAGCTGCGTGTTGTGAAATATATTTCTAACATAGTGTTTATGTCTAGAAAGTATCAGTAGCTGGAGAAAATGGCAGACGTCAGAGCATAGCTAATATTCATTTGTTAAGATATATTATAGGGATACGACTATATAAGTGTTTTTCTTGGATTTTGAGAAAATAGTTTCAAGAAATAATGTCTTGTTCTTTCTTTGTTAGGAAGTCTTTATTGGGTGGGTAAGCACAACCTCTTTTAAAGGAGAATTAAAGTGTCACTACTGTATACTGGTAAAAATAATGATTGTTTTGCCTTATTAGTCCTAATATATAATATATTATATATATATATATATATATCTATATATATATAAATATATTATATATATATATATATAGTATACGTAGGTACTGTGATACTTTTAGTGACTAACAGTTTATTTATAGACACAGCTTTCGAGGGATCAACCCTCTTCCCTCAGGTATACTACTGTATACTCACTCAAACAACTTTACATTATCTGAAACTACAATTTGAAGAAGTAAAATGGTGGTATCTCATATTTACTGTACTTGCTTTGTCATTAAATTAATGTTTAGTGAGTGCTCCTACTTGCCCCCACCCTCCCTACTCACTCCTCTTGTAGTGTCTGTGACAATTAAGATCTGCACAGCCTCAAATGGACACTGCCTCTGCTTACACATCTCCCCCTCCCTCCCCCTTCTTTCTTTCTCTGCAGATTCTCTTAAATGTTGCAGAAAGTGTGGCTGGCTGGCATCCAAAGATTCTAGTAAGAGGTCGGGATAGGAACAGATTATAAGTTCTGCTTCTGGAGTGTTGTGATTAAAAGGATTTCTTAGGTCTACAGCTCAGATTTAAAATCCAAAAAACAATTTTGAAGCAGGTGGATTCTTGCTGTTATCTATAAGTATATTTAGTATATAGATAGCTTTAGACATTGTGTACATAATTTCTTGGTATTTTAAAAATCTGTAGTTTTATACCCTTTGCTGCGTCAGTAGTGAACTGCTATTTCTGGTTCTGCAATCGTCCTTTTTCCCAATGCTTATTTCCTGAAATGTTTCCTAACAGTACTTTCTACTACCGATTGGCTGTTGCATGGGACACATCTCTACTGAGCAACTGAATCAACCAAAGACTTACTCATAGCAGTAGACAGTAGCAGGCACTTTTAAGGGTCCAGCTTACAGAAGTTCGCTCATTTGTTTAAGTTTATATAAACTACTGTATGGTCAGATTAAGCTGAGTGAAATTGAAATACTACTTGTATTGAAAGCATATTGAAGTTTCATTTAATGTATTTTTGTGGTAAAAGGCTACTAGAAATCAGCACAGTATGCAGTATACATTTAAGTAACATTTATCAAATCAGGATATGTCGGTAGAAGATTAGGGGGCATATTTATAAAGGGTCATTAAACTTTTTGCCTAATTTGGACTTTTCGCTATTTATAAGCAGTGATAACCAGTGGCGAAGTCATTACCCCCGCTACATTCGTTTTTCGCCATACATCGCTGTGGTAACCACTCAAGCATATTTAATAAATGGTGAAAAGTGTATTTTTTGCGTTTAGTTCACAATTCAATTTGCCAAGTCTGAGGTGGTTGAAACGTATTATTGGCCATTATTTAACCTACCAATGGGCCATGGAGGTGTCAGTACATTGTGGAATGTTTCTCAATACTAATAAGTACTCGGGGGGGTGTTAGATATTTTCCAGAATTTGATCTAGATTTCGCTTTTTTAAGGTTAATTATTACTTCTTAAAGTTTTTTTAAAGGTTTTTTATTTACCAATAAAGTCAAATGGGGGTCTGAGGGACATATTCATAAAGGACATTTATTTTTGCTATTTTCCACACCAGCCTTTACCATAATTTTTTAAACTTTCAACTTTCCTTTATCAAAGTTCTAAAAAGGCGAAATTTCATCAAAGCGAAAATTATCCAAAATTAGCACTAATACTGCTGAAAAAGCTCAGCACACATATGATGGTAAATAGGTAATACTACCAGTAGTAGTATTAAATTATTAAATTGCTTAATACACACTGATCTATTTAAAATAGACTAACACATTTGGTGTTTTTTTTTCAGCCAAAGAATATAATTAGTAATAAACTCAAAAGGCAAATTTTCTCATTTCATTACTAGACATTTTTTAGTATTGCTTATTTTCAGCAAACTACATCTAATTATCAAACCAGTTCCATTAATAATGGGAACCTACCATGAGCTGTGTAAGAAATAGTTTGATTATGGAACATTTCAGTAATGATGTTTGGCGAAAATTCTGGTTAAAACTGAAAAAAAGCACAAAAAAGGGAGAAAATGGACAAAAAGGCAAAAATTACACCTATTTATAAATGGCTTTTTTAATTGAAATAATGACAAAAATAGCTCTGAAGTCACTAGATAGCATTTCTCTTTTCGCAGATTCACACTTGAATGAATAAGGCAAAAACTATTGCCACACATCGCCACAGGATACTTTTACTCAAAGGCGAAAGTGAAAACGAGCATTTTTAAATAAGCAAAAATAGCGGACTATTATTGGCTACCAGTCTGGACTATCATATGGACTAATTCTTCCCATATTGGATTACCAAGTTTTAATGGACCTTGCTCATGGACTAACAGATGCCAATTACTCTCAGTATTCTCTTCTTTATCCCCTTTACTCCTACAGTAACGTGTGCTAACCTTTAATGTTCAATTATTTACTACAACGTTTTTCTTTACTTTTTATCCACTCTTTTGTACTTTAACAAATGAAATAAAATCATTTAAATGCTAATAGTCCTTTTCTGAGTAATCCCAAAATTAAACTTGCTTCGAAATGATGCTACAGTTTAGGAAGTATTATATAGAATATATATGATAACTGTACGAAGTTAAGTACAAATAACCTTTAACTTACAGAATTGTTATAAGTTAAGGGGTGTTTGTAACAATAAAGATGCCCCCAAGTCTAGCCCACACAGATTGGTACATACAAGATGCCCCATGCCCAACTCACAGAGACTGGAAAATATAAAATTCCCTCATCCCCAGCCCATACAGACTGGTACTTTTACGATGCCCCATGCTCAACCCACACAAACTGGTACATATAGAATGCCCCCATACCTAACTCACACTGTTGGAAAATAGCCCCTGATTAAATTGGTATTACAGTTTGCATAGTAAACACACATATTGTAATCAGTGCCTTAACCAGTAAAAATAACCTATGATCCTTCAACAGCTATAAACTCCTGTGTGCTTATAGAGTGTACCAATCAGTGTTTCCAGTTTGCCTATATAGATCATATTAACCGGAAATTTCATTTTGAAGATTCATACTGCTTATTCTGCCTGTAAACAAAAAAATCATCACCCCCATTACATGTACACACTTCCAGCAGCTAAAATCACTACATTACAGCCGTGCTGCCCTCCCTTATATCGCCGCGCAAAGGATGAGTGCTAAATGCCGCCTCCTAGACGGCCAGGGCCATGGTTAACCACAGCACTTGTCATTGGCTGTTGGAATGTCTGTTACAAACCTCTCTCCTCCTCCTATGCCAGTCAAACAAACTTGAAATTTCCTGTTGCTAGCATACAGCCTACATAATCAGTTGATCAAGGGTTGGGTGGAGGATTTTTTTCTCGCATGCTAAATTTTGAGTGACAGTTAGAGGCAGACAGAATCGTTACTCTACAGCATGCTTATTGAAGGCACAGAGAATCGTTACTTCACAGCATAGCTAATTGAAGCAGAGAGAGGCTCAAATCAGGAAACAAATGTATGGGGAGGGATATTATTAAATCTACAGAATCTAATATCTTAAATCAAGGTAAGTTTTTCCTCACCGTGTTTGCATTGCGGAAATGCTGGGAGGAACGTTTGTATAACAGCTTAAAGTGTATGTATACTGAAAAAATGACTTGCATCTTTTAATCTATAATAAAATACATGTAAGTAGCACTTACTCTGAAGTGTGTGTGTTGCGCATGCCTTTACAATACTTGTTTTTTCTCAGGCTCTGAATACTGACCTGACCTATTTTCCACATACCAACCTGTCGATACTGTAATACAGCACACCTACTGTCAAATCATTCCCTACAAGAAAACTGCTTACTGAAGAATAGTTTATGATAATTAGGCACTTGATTGACAGGTGAAATGTAAGATGTTTCAGACTGGATATCTAAAGAAATGGGGACAGTATCAACAAAAAATATACAGTTGATATTGGGAAGAATTAAAACAATTCTAGTGTACATATCCTTTAAGAAAAACATTGATGCCAATAGACAGTATAGTACTGTTCAGGTGACAATGGACACTATGCTTTGTTCCGAAGGTTTTAAAATAAACTAATCTAATAAAGTTTCCTGAAGAGACCCAGAAGTGCAGCCTATTATTCCTTGTCTGTCTGTGTTAGCAAATAAATGCCCAATATCTTACCAATTCATCTCCAAACTAGTAAATATCTTACAGGGTATTATTTTAATATATATATATATATTATTATATTATATTATATATTATATTATATTATATTATATATTATCTTTTTTTATTTTATTTTATTTTATATTCTATTATTTTTTTATTTTCTTTTTTTTCTTTTTTTATATTATGCTTTTATTCATATATTTTATTTCTTTCTATTTTTATTCTTTTTTTATCTATTATTTTTTTATGTATTTCTTTTCTTTTTTCTCTCCAACTTTTACGTGGTGCTTTACAAATACATTGACTCATATAGCGGAACCTTTTATGTACTCTTATGTCACAGCTCCCTCCAGCTTTAACTCGTCCTTTTGAGATCACCGGTTGGCTCTTGTTCTTTACACTCTCTTATGCAGGCCCCGAACTGTTATTTTTATTTATTTGTTTTTATTTCCAAGAGGAGACCTACCTCAGGAAACGAAGTCAGGTTTTCCACTATCACTACTGCTTGATGCGACAATACACAAAAACCAGAGAAGACTGCCTTTAAATGAATCATCATATTAACTCAGGCTGAAATACTTGTTTTCTGGATCACTACTTAGTTTTATTAGAAAAACATCAATTACTTTTTTTCTCGCAAACCCGTTTTCTTCTTGCTGGATGGGCTCAATTACACCACCTAGTGATTCAATAAGACACAATTTAAAAATGTGTTGTAAGGTTAACCCCCTTGTTTTAATCCGTCCCCAATACTATGCTAATAAAGGGGTTTTATAGTTATTATAACATCTCTGGAATATTTGGTATATCCTCTCTTTCTGTATGGTGTGACATATGGGTTGTAAATCATTCACAAGTCAGTGGCGTAACTAGAAATCACTGGGCCCCCCTGCAAAACTAAATGGGGCCCCTATCCATGCTTCATCCACGGTGTTTTCGGAGGAGGCAATATCCGTCTTAGGAAAAATAAGAAGATGGGGCCACTGCAGTTGTTGGGTCTGCTCCCCTGGTAGTTACGGCCCTGGTACAAGTGGCAGAAAACAAGACTCATTTTGTACCAGTTTTAGCTACCAGTGATTTGTTCCAATACTTCTGGCTATATAAACAGCTTAGTCTATGTAGTAACTCTACTTTTCAATAAACATTAAGGGCATGTTTACCCCCCCCATGAAAGACTTTAAATAGGTAAATCACACCCAAACTAACACATTTTTTTTTTTTATTTGGGTGAACTTGCTCTTAAGACAAAAGTATGTCGTTGTATAAAGTGACCATTTATTTCTAATTAACAATGGGGCTTACTTTATTAAGAGGTGCAAAAAATTAGTTGGAGCTGCTAATTTGCCCCAACCGATCAGTTGATACATTTTAATTGGGTTAGAAAACATTTGATAAAATCTGATTGGTTGATGCAAATAACAGCACAGGCAACATTTTGCACACTTATTAAATAACCCCAATGGATTTTTCATCAGTGACTTGGTTCTAATTGCACTTACTATAAAACGTGAAGTTTGAAATTCATCCGAAGCATAAAACACATGGCAAAAAACACATATATCAAATTCTGACAAGCTGGGCGAATAGGTAATTTCATTATTTCAAACTGCTCGGCAACAAACTCATTAGTTACTTTCTTTCAGCAAATATCGTTTCAATCCAGTGGCAGGTGCAAGTTTGAAAGGGGGCCAAAACCAATAATTAAAGCATCGTGTTGTAAAACATGAAACACTCTGCAGATCACAGGGTCACCTTTAATTACTTAACCTATCTGAAGAGCCAGCGGGGATTTTATGTCAACAGAATATTCAAATGTATTATTATAGTTCAAGAAAATTAAAAGAATATAATAAAGCATGGCTTTTCCTTGTCAGATTCACATATAAATGACAGTGACCTCTGCAGGAAATGGAAGGGAATAGATATGGCACAGATAATATGTTTGTGGTATAGATGAAGGAGATGTGGGAAAGCTAAGAAAGAATAGGGAAAAGTGAACATAAATATAGACAAACAGGGAGATTCAATAAAGTTCTTATTGTTTAAAATGGTGCTAATTTTGCCTCACAACCAATCAGATCTTATTATAACATTTGAAAGCTAACATCTGATTGGTAGGAGCAAAATTAGCACCATTTTATAGATAGCAGAGATTCAATAAAAGTTCTTATCGTTAAAATGGGGCTAATTTTGCCCAACCAATCAGATCAATTTAACATTTGAAAGCTAACATCTGATTGGTTGGGGCAAAATTAGCCCATTTTAAACAATTAGAACTTTATGAATAACCCTGAAATGTAGCAGCAAATGATTGGTTCCAGTTTACATTGACTGGTAAAAGCAAGCATACGAGTTGGTTGCTGGGAGTTATTTGATAATGGTAATGATAATGCTTTATTTCTAGCTGGGCTACTTTAACTCTTTGTTTTGATGATGAGATAACCAAATATTTATGTTTATAATATATGTGACAACTATTATGAACAATGGCTGCCAACTCTCTACCCATTCATTAACTGTGGGGCAATGGTCGATTCCCTTTCTTAGGTTTACTTCAGTTTTAAAAGTTAGGTTTTTCTGCATTCATTGTGTCTATACAGAGGAGAACATTGTAAACTAAGTATGTGGTATAAATCATTGTTTCTGAGCTGCTTGTTTAGTGTCGAACTAGGGTGCGAGGAAAGTTATACACTAGAGGCAACCAGGAAACATTAACACTAGAAGGGCCAACTCAACTTTTTGTTTTGATTTCTGGTCTTTTAAACTCTCTTGTTCCTGATTTCATAAGTTTATATTGTGCTGACATTTATTATTCTTCCCTTGTCATTGTATCATCATTTTGCAATTTACTTTGTTTTTATAGATAGATGACTGTGGGCTCACAGCGGGTTTCCCCTTATCCTGGTGAGCCAGTCTGACCCTAGCGCTGTTAAAGGGCATGTCCACACCCTTTTTAGAATTTTTTCTGTAGTGTAGGGCTCCCTCCCTCACCCACCCAACCGCAATAGTAATTTTTAACAGAAACTCCCCCGATCTATACTTAAATTACTCTCTCCTCCGGCGTTCAGTCCGACCCTCTGCTTGCATGAAATGCAGCAGGGGGCTGGACCAGTAGCCGTGCCGTGTTTGGCTGAGAGCAGCCATCACGGACCCGGCTTTTGGCTATCCAGAAGGCAGGGTAAAAGATGATGATAATGTAAGTACAGTTCTGCAAAAATTACCATAGCGGTTGGGTTGGTGAGGGAGGCCCTACACTACAGAAAAAGGGATTTGAGATGGGGGAGGGAGAGAGAAATGGGAGGGAGAGGGAGGGATGTAGGGGGGGGGGTGGCATTGCGCAAGGCAAAATTCTCCTGGGAGAGACAGGAGGCAAGTCCTATATGGACATTGCCAGCTGCTGTGGACAGTTTTTTGGACTTTGGGGGGGATTACAGGAGAACCATTTGGAGCTGGGATGTAAGGCCAGTATGTGGGTAAATTATGTTGTTAGGGTGACATGCCTTTAAATAGGTTTGTGCAACATGTTAATTGGCTGAATTGAAGCAGAAATTAGAGTAGAAGAGAGTAGAAAAACGAGGTGGTTAATGGAAGGAATATGGGAAGCAATGGAATTAGGTGTGATAATGATAAAATAAATAATAAATTGGAAACAAGTTCACATTGAAAGAGAAATGGTGGAAGAATTAGAAATACTCCAAATAAAAAGGGAAGCAGCTACCTTACATTTCTTAACTATATAAGAGATAATATTTTGAACTTCTTTATTTCTTTGGAAAGATATCTATACATAGAGGCTTCTTTATTTGTATAAATATAACCAAAACAGATAATGTAATGGTTTTAAAATGCTAGTTCACTTTTGAGTGAACTATTCCTTTAAAGGAATAGTACACTAAAAAAGTTCTTTGCCTTATTTCAATCTAAATGAATACTGTAAGCAGCACTTACTGTGATGGGTTTGTGTTGCTGCATGACTTCAAGCATGCTCAGTAATCACCATGAGCAGCACCATTGGGAAGGGAATTTTCCCACCATGCAGTTCACATTCCAGCTACAAAGAAAACTACCGTATATACTTGAGTATAATCCGAGAAATTTAACCTTAAAAACATCCTGCAAGTCTCCCCTCGGTTTATACTCGGGTCTGGGGCTGATCTGAAGTTTAAAGGAGCACATGAACAAAATCACATAGCTCAGAAAACAAAAGCTGTACCCTGTAACACACAGAATCCTCCTTGTATTTGTTGGGTTAGGCAATGTTGTACTGCTCACTCAGATTAGCCCAGACTGCAAGGGAAAGGGAAAAAAATGATAGAAGTAACAGGATAAATAAACAGGCTGCACAGAAGGTATGTCAGGGCACATCTGTGAATGGGACTTTCTTGGAGCTGTGTATGGGACTTTCTAAGGGCTGTGTATGGGACTTATGGGGGCTGCGTATGAGACTTTCTAAGGGGCGGTTGTATTGGACTTTCTATGGGCTGTGTATTGGACTTTCATGGGGCTGTGTATTGGTATTTTCTATGGGGCTGTGTATGGGACTTTCTATGGGGCTTGTATTGGACTTTCTATAGGGCTGTGTATTGGATTTTCTATGGGGCTATGTATTGGACTTTCTATGGGGCTGTGTATTGGACTTTCTATGGGGCTGTGTATTGGACTTTCTAAGGGACTGTGTGTGGGACTTTCTATGGGGCTGTGTATGGGACTTTCTATGGGAGTGTGTATGGGACTTTTTAATTGGCTGTGTATGGGACTTTCTATGGGGTGCGGGTATTGGACTTTCTATGGGACTGTGTATGGACTTTCTAAGGGGCTGTGTATGGGACTTCTAAGGGCTGTGTATGGACTTTCTATGGGGCTGGCGTATTGGGACTTTCTATGGCTGTGTATTGGACTTTCTATGGGGCTGTGTATTGGACTTTCTATGGGGCTGTGTATGGACTTTCTATGGGGCTGTGTGTTGGACTTTTTAAGGACTGTGTATGGCACTTTCTATGGGGCTGTGTAGGGGACTTTCTATGGGGCTGCGTATGGGACTTCTAAGGGCGGGTGTATTGGACTTTCTATGGGCTGTGTATTGGACTTTCAATGGGCTGTGTATTGGATTTTCTATGGGCTGTGTATGTACTTTGTATAGGGGCTGTGTATGGGACTTTCTATGGGGCTGTGTATTGGACTTTCTAAGGACTGTGTATGGCACTTTCTATGGGGCTGTATGTGGGACTTTCTAAGGGGCGGTGTATTGGACTTTCAATGGGGCTGTGGTATTGGATTTTCTATGGGGCTGTGTATTGGACTTTGTATGGGCTGTGTATGGGACTTTCTATGGGGCTGTGTATTGGACTTTACAGGACTGTGTAAGGGACTTTTATGGACTGTGTATGGGACTTTCTATGGGACTTTGTATGGACTTTCTATGGGCTGTGTTTGGACTTTCTTATGGGCTGTGTATGGGACTGTGTATTGGACTTTCTAAGGACTGTGTATGGGACTTTCTATGGGGCTGTGTATGGGACTTTCTATGGGAGTGTGTATGGGACTTTTTAATTGCTGTGTATGGGACTTTCTACGGGGCTGGGTATGACTTTATGGGACTGTGTATGGACTTTCTAATGGGGCTGTGTATGGGACTTTTCTATGGGGCTGTGTATGGGACTTTCTTGGGGCGTGTATGGACTTTCTTGGGCTGTTATGGGACTATCTAGTGGGGCTGTGTATTGGACTTTCTATGGGGCTGTGTATTGGACTTTCTATGGGGCTGTGTGTGGGACTTTCTAAGGGACTGGTATTGGCACTTTTTATGGGGCTGTGTATTGGACTTTCTATGGGCTGTGTATTGGACTTTCAATGGGGCTGTGTATTGGATTTTCTATGGGGCTGTGTATGGACTTTCTATGGGGCTTTGTATTGGACTTTCTAGGGGGCTGTGTTGGACTTTCATGGGGCTGTGTATTGGACTTTTATGGGGCTTGTTTATGGGACTTTCTATGGGGCTGTCGTATGGGACTTTCTATGGGACTGTGTATGGGACTTTCTATGGGGCTGTTATTGGACTTTCTAAGGGACTGTGTATGGCACTTTCTATGGGGCTGTATATGGGACTTTCTAAGGGGCGGTGTATTGTGACTTCTATGGGGCTGTGTATTGGATTTTCATTGGGGCTGTGTATTGGACTTGTATAGGGCTGTGTATGGGACTTTCTATGGGCTTGTATTGGACTTTCTAACTAAGGGACTGTGTATGGGACTTTCTATGGATCGCTGTGTATGGGACTTTCTATGGACTTTGTATGGACTTATTGGGCTGTTATTGGACTTTCTATGGGGCTGTGTATGGGACTTCTATGGGACTGTGTATTGGACTTTCTAGGACTGTGTATGGGACTTTCTATGGGGCTGTGTATGGGACTTTCTATGGGAGTGTGTATGGGACTTTTTAATTGGCTGTGTATGGGACTTTCTATGGGGCTGGGTATTGGACTTTCTATGGGACTGTGTATGGGACTTTCTAAGGGGCTGTGTATGGGACTTTCTATGGGGCTGTGTATGGGACTTTCTTTGGGGCTGTGTATGGGACTATCTATGGGGCTGTGTATTGGACTTTCTATGGGGCTTGTATGGACTTTCTATGGGCTGTGTTTGGACTTTCTAGGGGCTGTGTGTGGGACTTTCTAAGGGACTGTGTATGGCACTTTCTATTGGGGCTGTGTTATTGGACTTTCTAGGGCTGTGTATGGACTTTCAATGGGGCTGTGTATTGGATTTTCTATGGGGCTGTGTATGGGACTTTCTATGGGGCTTTGTATTGGACTTTCTATGGGGCTGTGTATAGGACTTTCTATGGGGCTGTGTATTGGACTTTGTATGGGGCTGTGTATGGGACTTTCTATGGGGCTGTGTATGGGACTTTCTATGGGACTGTGTATGGGACTTCTATGGGGCTGTGTATTGGACTTTCTATGAGATCAGTAACTGGCAATTAAAAAAAAAAACGTATTACCCAATGTACATATTCTTTAAGGGTGTTGATCATTTGATCTTCCTGGTCCCACTATTAACTGTAAGTTCCCCTTATTTACATTGCAGAATAAAGGAATAAAAACGTTGTGTTTATTCAGTCTACATATGAACTACCTATGATCTGCTGGTAAGCTAAACTTAATGTATTAGAAACCTGTTGTATTTCGAATGTAATTTTTTGAAATGATGATCATATGCAGTATCCTCCAGCAGCTGTAAGGTAAGTATAGAAGGTAGCGATGTGGTTTCCATCTCCTGGAAATTAGCCTTTGTGCTATTCAAATGTTGTATTTTTTAGCAGTTTAGGCCCCTTTAAAAAGCTGGCCATTCGGGTTTCATTACTGGTGAACTGCCTAAACTAATTTATTTTAAGGCTTTTTTCTCCATTAGATTAAATAATTAGATGATGGTACAAACTGACATGTTAATAGCTTTTAAATGAGAAAAATCTGTTTCCAAACAGTATATGCAGGAGATAAGAGATAGGAGGAGGTCTGGCACTATTGGGTAGATGCAATTTTCATTTTACTTTAAACGAGTTTAAAACTGATAGATTTGGCAGAATAATATACAGTATATAGAAATACTGTATATATTATATTATATTGGTGTATATATAATGTAGGATAGAAAGGAAGCCGCCACCATATTGTCAATGCAAAAGGTTTTATATCAGTTCAACATACGTCTGCCCATGCCCAGCCGAGGTTTGGAGATACACCGCTCCTTTCTCAAGATATGGGCAGTTGAAAACATACAGGGAGACTCAATAAAAGTTCTTATCAATAAAATGGTGCTAATTTTGCCCAAACCATCAGATCTTATTTTACATTTGAAAGCTAACATCTGATTGGCTGGGCAAAATTAGCACCATTTTAAACGATAAGAACTTTTATTAATAACCCTGATAGTCTACATACATGTAATATAGACATACTCCCATAGGAAATGATCCCATAAGAGCGAGACACTATCCAATACAATTAGGTTAACAGCATACCAAGTTCAGGAGGCCCTCCCCTTCCTATATCAAATAGATTATCAAAGTTAACCCCTATTTACAAAAACAGGAATAAATCGTATCACAATGACATTGAGGCTTTGGGGGCCAATGCCTATAGTTTATTGACCCCACCTACCTCATTTTTCTTTAACCTCACTCTCCTGTCACACTGTCCCAATTCTGTTATTGCCTGTAATACCATGAATTTCAGGTTCTCCGCTGAGTGACAAGGTGTGGGTAGGGCAACCTGCTTATGTGCAATGGACGACTTTGCTGTGAAATCCTTGCCTTCACTTTTTGTCTCGTTTCTCATATATAAAAGCCTACAAGGGCAAAACACACATAAATAGCAAAGCAGAATTGCGTGTATAGAGACCCTCAACTTAAACTCGGCTCCAGTCCTGGGGTGTATAAAACTCGTGCCACCACCACTGAGCAGCACTGTACACAATTATGACATGATTATGATTAAATCCCTTGTCATTATTGTGTACAGTGCCAATCAGTGGTGGTGGAGAGTTTTATACAGTTACCCCAGGACTGGAGCCGAGTTTAAGTTGAGGGCTTAATTTCTTTGTTTTTGTAAATAAGGGTTTACTTTGATAATCTATTTGATATAGGAAGGGGTAGGTCGCCTCGCTGACTTTGTTTTTATAATGACAGCGCTTTAATAATGAAATATATACATACATTCCCTTAAGCATCGACTTATGTTTCTTAAATATATTTTTCTGCTACTCCACATACTTATTAGAACAGTAGCATACCGAGATTTTGTCACAGCATCTCTTGTATTCAAGCAATATATCAAACCTCAGCTAAAATGTAAGCGAGTCTGCAGAGTATGCTCTTTTTGCTGCACTGCTGGTTATATGGGTACTGGATTCACTGCATGTCATAAAGACATACGCTGATATATTTGCGAATGTAAGCTCTTTTATGCAGAGCCGGATTACATATTAAAATAATTGTAAGTAGCTCTATAATATTTATAAGAAAATATGATATAATAATTATGGGGGACAACTCATTCATTGCAGTGCCCGAAGGAATTCATGACAATAAAAGTCTGTAACAGTCCAATATCTTTGTTAAGAATCTAAAGAAGGGACTTCTGTTTATGGGAGATTAAATTTAATTTTAGACCTTTTTTTTATGTCTATTAATCCAGGGATCGCTAGGTACTTTGCAAAAACAAATATGAAATGTCATGTAAATGGTTTCTGTACATAAACTGAGTCACCCTGGGAAATCTCACTCGACACATAGGTTTCCATGCTACTTCAGTGACTATGAGCCTTCAGCAGAGCATGTTAACTATTGAAGAAATCTTTGCACCTGAACATGTTTATTTAGTAGTTTTTTCTTATAATCTGCCAAACATTGCAGGCTGAGACAGTATGCCGGCTATGGAGTACATATTGATCGTGCAGTTTTAGTTTTTTTGTGTTGTGTATTGTGATTTCTCAGTCATACCTTTCCAGTGACTGTATTTCCTTCTCTTTAAAAACCTGCTAGTATTAAATTCGGCCATAATCTGGCATCTTTGCCTGGCCTTATCCCAAACCAAACGATGACTTAAGAGGATGTCTTTTCTTTTCTTTCTTTTTCTTTTAGATCAGCAGGAGGAAGTGTGTCAACTGCTTCCAGATGACCAATTGGATGGGGAAAACAGAAAAACGTTCCATGAAAGCAGACTTTTAAATGAAGAGATATAATTATTTGGTTATTAACAGAAAACAGAACTGTGGTCGTGAAGACATAATATGGGAAGCAAGTGCACGAGTCTGGACTGAGTGGTTAAAAACCCGCCATCTTGCTAGCACCAAAGACGTCCACTGAGTTTCACACGCATGACCACAAGACATGAAAGGCGTTGATAATTGAGAAAGGAAAGAGAAAAATAGAGACTGCTTCAAGATATTTCATCATAAAAAAAGTACAGTTAGATGGAAAAATATATAGTGTGATCTTCTCAGGGTATACAATGCCTTTAATTAGCAAATCAGCCGAGGCGTTAGCTTAAGATGTTAACTGGCAGGAACTATTTGCACATTGGTTTTTTTTATAGGAAATTGCCTGATTGCCGCGTTTTATGAGCTGATGGCTAATGTAGAGAGCCATTTTTTTAAAATAAACACATGCTTTCTCTGTGGTGCGGGAGATCAAACACATGTAGAGTGGAAGGGTGGTTTCAATAGATTTTTCATGGTGCTTCTCAAGTGCCTGCTGAGTTGCTAATTTCGAATGCTGCTCCCAACAAAATCTCCATGCCCCTCATCCAGATTCTTTCACCTCCACAGGAAATTTCCATCTGCAGCCATCACAAATATTGTGCCGTCCAAAACGGCACAATGATGTCAACACGCGTGCGACGTACCAAGGCATCGCACTTTGACATCAGTACATGTACGTGGTTGCAACGCGAATTACTGTGGCAGATCCAAGAAAGCTGAAGGAGACAGAGAGATCTTAACTTTAAAATCCAAACTTGCCACCAAACTAATGTTTTTTTAGGTGGTAATAGATGCTTTAAAGGGCATGTCCAGCCAAAACAAAGTGTACCTTAGAAATGTTATCACGCCCCACAAACCTAAGTTTTGCATTATCTATATGTTTTTTTTCTAAAAAAAGATGCATGAAGTTCCTTACCATGATCCGGCCCCCTTAACGCTCCTCCTCTTGTTTTTTTACCATAAAACGTGCCCGTACAGACTGCCCCTAGGCTACGCAAGATCCAGGAAGATAGGACAAAGTTAGTTACTTTTTATTCAAGACGAATGAAAATAATTTATTTTAGAGCCTATTTAGTACTTTTATTGACTCAACAGGCTTGTATGGAACTGACAACAGTGATGAGGTCCATGGGAATACAGGAAGGATAACCCCCCCAATACAAGGCATTCCAATTATATGTGGTAAATTATTATTAGTTTGTAAGTGATACTTTTTACATCATTGTTGGAGGGGCCAATCAACCCCCAAATAAAGATTGAATATGTTATATATAATCTCTACATGACATGTTAATCCTCATTCAATAAACCCATTAAGTAAATTTATTTATGGTACCATTCTTCTGGGAGTCTGGCATCGTGGGTGTGTGTGTTGTTAACAGGTTGCGATAATTGGTGTTGGGCGGCTGGATCTGCCTGTTCCCGCTGGTTGAGAAAGAGATTCAGCCCTACAGTGGGACTTTGTCACTGCAGTTAACAATAGGGATGACCTCGGCAACACTGCCTGTACAGATCCCGTTTGCCAATTTCCTGAACTCTCCATCATAAGTAAACATAGGCAGAAAGGTGTGTACTGACCATCTGTGTCACCAATAACTACCCCCTTGAGTTTTTACCCCCTTGGATGTCATCAATGACATTGCCGTTTCAGAAGAAACTTACTGGCATGCTTACATTCAGCACTGTGACCACCGACTGAGTTCAAGCCCTGCTTGTTTCCATGTCAATGATCAAATGCGCATTGCACGTGCCCAGCTCGTTAAAGAGCACAAAGAGGCATCAAAATCAGATACAAATCAGGGGCATTCCACATACTACACATCGCTGTTACTAGGTAAATGACAGCAATGTAAGAGTTTGTTGCTGGGGAGATATTAATGCAGCCAATACCATATGATGTTTACTTAAGAGGCGTGCCACAGGTCCTTTTATTCATGTACTGTATTCCGTTATGTATAAACACATTTTAACAACGTTATTTTTTAAAACAGAAATAAAGTCCATAATATCATAGTTGTACCTTGTATGGATGTATCAACCTCAATTCTATGTAAATAAAAGTACAAAGCGATCAGTTACCCAAACAAGGAAAAAAAAAATCAGATCTATTTTAATAAAACAATCTAACATTCGAATGAAGAAAACAAGAAAGTCCTCAGTTACCTAAGTTGTACAATGCATTCTGCAATCACCGTTACAATCACCCTCCTCTGCTCTTGAGCGACACCGCGTTTGCCAACATTACTGTTTTCGGAGAATGCTTTATATTGTTGATCAAGATGGATAATTGTCAGATTGAATGCCCTCGTTTTAATTAAGGATACAGCAGACATCAACCATGTCTTGGATGACGAGAAATCCCAGGAAACAGATGACTAACATTGTGTTTTGGTCAGGTAACCATCTGACGCTGGTCTGCTCCAAAAAAACAGTGGCAGAGCAAACAAAGTATGGAGACTGGGATACACATGCTCTAGTTTTTCTTCAAAAGGATAAAAAATCCTTCTGCTTTATGATTAACTCTGCAAATAGTCTATAGCAACTGGGTAAATATTTGAATTAAAAAAGAATGTCAGAGAGTACGAGAAATCTTACTGAGGTTAAGATCAATGGAGAGTCATAGCGGACCATTGTAGCAGGCTGATACTCCATAGTGAGACAAGAGCTCAGTTAAAAAAGTTGAAAGCACCATGGATGGAAGGGTTATTATCATTCCGATGTTAAAGGGTATTTACAACGGCATTTTGTTTTAAAATTGCCCTTTATTGGTCAACTACATATTATTCCCACTATCACAGAACCATTATCTTATTGAGCTTCGACGTCCCCTATTATTTTAATATCTAATCTCATAAGTATTCAGTATCATATCATCTATTTCCAATCAAGTGCACAAGTAATCGGACTTCTCCTGACAAGGTCATAATATAAGGGCCGCTAGACTATACCTTAGTAGTGGTAAATACCGTTTATTTATAACTTCTTTATGCAATTTCAACCCCAATAGTGAAATCTTTATTTGGGTCTGTTTTAGCAGCTATAGGATACATAATTTACAGTGCTTGGCATTTTTAGGGCCAGGATTCCTACCCTAAAAACAAAAAACAGGGTGGATTATCAGTTTATCTGCCGCTGCAACCCCTACCACCGTATTTTAATACCCCGTGTTTTTTTACATGCATTTAGTCAACAGGACATTTTTAAAGGTATTGCCTCTTCCTCGTCTCAATAGAGCTTTTAATATATTTGAGCATGTGCAAGGAGCGCATAGAGAGAATCATCTTCTAACTCTGGCCAAAGAGAGAACATAATATACTTTATATAGCATTACTTAAGTATATCTAAAAATGGCTGCTGATATATATTGTTAGGGTTGAGGGAGGAATGGAATGTGACCATTTTTTTGTTTGCTTTTAAAGATGGTGGTATGCCACTTAAAGGAACACTAATAATAGACACCGGGGAACAGTGCGTAACACTTACCTTACCAATCGTCACTCCACCTTGGCACTCCTTAGCCTCAGGCGTCTCGAGTACGATCGAGCTCAGTCGCGTCCGATGCCACGCCTATCTTTGATGGCCTTCACAGCCTGAATGAAGATAGGTGTTGCACTTTCCACTGAGTGTTCTTTATTCACATGGGGTGGGAATAAGCATATCCTACCCCTGTGAATAACAGAATAACAGATTTCATGATAATAGTCCAATTCCATTATGTGCAGTGTGATTAGATTACTATCGGGTGGACTAATAACGCAAGCCAACAAAGAAATCAGTAAGGAAACTCAGTGAACACATGTTGCCACCCTAAAAATGGTTGGTTCTTAACTCTGCTTTTGCTCCTGTTGTGAGCCACACTATTCATTTTAGCATTGAAATGATTTGCCTTTGTGTTGTATAAATGAAGGTGTGACAAATTTTTGAACAGTGGTAAAAAAATGTGCAAATCCTGGTATATAAAAATTTCAAAGAGACTCTGTAGTGTGCCAGTAATATTATCACTTTTGCAACCAACCTGAACTGTGTTGCCACAACAACCTCCATATCTACTCGAATCCGGTCCCCCCCACTGAACAGCGATTATGCTTACGGATGATACATACCGTACCTAGCCTGCATTGACCTTTTTCCTGTGTTATTAAAAAATGATCCAAACTGTTTGACAGTCGAATATATGTTTTCTGGTAAAGGGGCAGTTATTGGATTCTGAGTGATTTATTAATACAGTATGCTTAACTACTATGATATTTTTTCAAGTCTAAGCGACATCATAGGTCTCCATGTGCTCATCAGGACATCTTGAAGCTATTGAAGTGGTTGAAGAAAAAGTAAATTGTGTAATTTTCAGGGATGGTAGGAGACGAACATGCTATTTGTGTACTTACAAGCCCACAAAGCCCTATTCAGACATTGCCCTCCTTTGCTAAATAAAAGCTTACTGCTGTCCACCTTCTTCCTCTGTCATAGGGGCATTGCAATAGCACTGGGTGATTTTTTTGGTGATCCTCCTTTCTGAGGTTTATAGTTACCGGCAGTTCTGGCACCTTAGATTTTAGAAAGTTGTCACGTTCTATAAAAGGGTGATAAAAACAATGGGGGATCCAAAATAAAGACTGAACAGTAGCAGAGGGTTCACACTTAGGTTGAGTTTAACCACTGCTGGCAACATCACACTGCGATGTTGTGTACTGCTCCTGTGTTATCACATAGTGCGTGTCCATGATTTTAATCAAACCCCTTATGCCTAATTATAAATGCATAAACTGCTGCACACACACCTACAGAGAATGGCCAAAATGCTTAGTACAACAGAAACACTGTTATTAAATGAGCGGCGGACTGTTTGGCACGTGGTAAAATATTTGCACAGAATGTAAAGTAGTACACGACCATGGATACTGTAAATAGTTAGTCGTACATAATGCGTAAATCTTGGCCCACGACACTGATAAATTGTTTGGGAACTGATACTAGTAAATGGGTTGTCACTAGCCACAGCCAGACACGGGTACATGCTTGGCACACAGAAGAATTGGGTAAAAAATGCCTAATAGTACATGGCACTCACTGGTAAATAGTTGGCATACAGACTGGTAAGCAATGCTTGGCCACACAGACAAACGACATAATTGGTGGGAAACTGATACTGTAAATGGTTGGCATGCCACCAGCCAGACACGGTAAATGCTTGGCCACACTGATCAAGCAATGAACCTGCACCCTTTAATCACTTGTGAAGCTCACACACAGGAGTTGGTACAATATGTTTAGTACAAGACCACTGGTAAATAGTTGGCCACCCAGACTGGTAAAATGCTTGGCCCCAGACAACTGATTAAATTGGTGGGACACAGATACTGGTAAATGGTTGCACCTGCACACGCCGACATGTTAAAATGCCTTGGCACGACACTGATAAAGCTTGGCACATCAACACTTGTTAAATGACTGGGACACAGAACAGTATGGTAAATAATGTTTATTTTACACAGGCTATGGAAAAAGGGTTGGCACACATACGGTTAAAATGCCTTGACACAACGACACTGGACGTTCACACCTTGGTGTGCACAACTGACACTGGTAATGTTGGCACAGACAATGGTAAACATTCTTGCAACTGCACAATGGTTTGGCACCATACGATGCGTAAAATAGTGGCAAATTGGTAGTGATAAGAATCCGGCAACCATTACAAATGCCAATTTTCCAAACCATTTTATCCATATTGTGCACGCACAACGGTTTGCATACAGACATTCTACATTTTGATGGAATTGGCATGTTGTAAATGGTTGGCATTGTTTTGCCTCTCATTTACAACTGCCATTACATTGCCAATTATTTCACAAATATCTGTTATTCCAAGTTGGTAAATGGCATTTAATGCACAGACTGCCAACCATTTTTGATTTTAACACCATGTCTTTATGCCAGATCTTGCATACTAAACAAACAATTGAGATATAATATTATAGATCTGGTTGTTCCAGGGATACTTTCCATTGCGTGGAGTCAGGAAGGAAGTTTTTCCCTGTGTTCTAGCTGTATTTTTTTTTTGCCTGCTTCTGAGTTCAACTGTTAGGTAGGGTTAAAAAAAAGAGGGTGAATAGTTGGACTTGATGGCGTTGTTTTATTACACCTTAATTACATATTTACATGTTACTACTGATGATGTTACAATGGTTTGCCAAAGTTGGCAGTGGAAAGAAGCACAGACAAGCCAACAAACCATTTTGTATGCGTATCCGGTAAGTGGCATTTGCACACTCCTATTGCCTAAAATTTTAAACCAATGTTTTATGACCAACGTCATGTTACATAGTTGGCAAATTGTCCAGTGGTAAATGATAAACTATGGTGAATGGCAGGCAGCTGGCACAAAAGAAGTAGATAAAGCAGGCCGGCACTGGCAGTCCTGGCACAAAGCCACTAGTTATGAAGAAGAACTATATGGCAAACATAAGTCCGACACAGTGTACCTCACACCGTCCCCGCATACAAGATAGGGCTTAGAGCAGGATACGTCACACACCTGGCTCCAGCACTGGATGTTGGCCTCCCAGTAGAAACCCAAGAGTAAAGAGTCTGGTTCTAACACCAGTGGCTAAAAAGCAGGCAAAAAGCAAGAAAACTATTACAGTTTCTAGATACCTTGTTTTTGTTTTTTTATTTGGACAATGAAAAAGTAAGCCCAAAAGGTCAATATATATTGAAACTGGCACCAAACAACACAATGATTTGTGTTTTTATCTTTCTTCCTTTTTAATTTTTTATCATCCCTGACCCCCCCCATAATGCGTTTAGGTCTTCATGCTGGGACTTCCTTTTTGTATGTGGTAACGGAGAAGTGGCGGCAGTATTTAAATCAATATGGCAGTTCCCAATTCCATTAGTAATGTTTTCTACTTTCCTCTCAGGAGTCTTGTGATACTTGTACACACATCCGTCCCTCATATCCGGAACATACATCACTATTCCCTATGATTTTTATACTTGAATTAAAAATAATATATATCATTGCAATATCCGTATGCACTGAAACTCTTTATATCCCATGTCCCTCGTTTAACCACAGCATAGTTCTGTTCTGTTGTTTGTTGTCATTACTGCCGCTATCTCTAACGGCAGTCTCCCTTGTTCTTATATTTACACAGGTTTGAATCGTTTTCTGATTTTTTTAAAGATCTCATAAATTGTAGGTTATTATCCAACCTTTCTATAATTAATGTTGGATGGAACCACTTGTTCATGAAGCAATATTGCTGTAAGAATGACTAATTAATCAGATTTTATGCTAAAAATGCATTTGTTCCATTTAGAATATCGAACATTATGGCTTAAAATAGAGAGCTGCAGTGTTGTGAAGTATATTTCTAACATAGTGTTTATGTCTAGAAAGTATCAGTAGCGGAGAAAACTGGCAGACGTCAGAGCCACATAGCTAATATTCATTTGTTAAGATATATATAGGCGATACGGAATATAAGGTTTTTCTTGGAGTTTGAGGAAAATAGTTTCAAGAAATAATGTCTGTTTCTTTCTTGTTAGAAACGGCTTTATTGGGTGGTAAGCACAACCTCTTTTAAAGGAGAATTAAAGTGTCACTACTGTATACTGGTAAAATAATGATTGTTTTGCCTTATTAGTCGCTAATATATAATATACTATATATATGATAATATATCTAATGTATATAAGATATAGCTTATATATATATACTATATAGTATTATGATAGACGTAGGTACTGTGATACTGTTTATGGACTAACAGTTTATTTATAGCACAAGCTTTCGAGGGATCAACCTCTCTTCCTCAGTATACTACTGCTTTACCACCTCAACCAACTTTACATTAATCTGAAATCATACAATTTGAAGAAGTAAAATGGTGGGTATCTCATATTTATCTGTAAACTTGCTTTGTCATAAATAATGTTTAGTGAGTGCATCCTATGCCCCCACCCTCCCTTACTCACTCTCTTGTAGTGCGTGACGAATTTAAGAATCTGCCAGCCTCACTTATGGACACTGCTCTGCTTCACACTCGCCCCCTCCCTCCCTTCTTTCTTTCTCCCTGCAGATTCTCTTAAATGTTGGCAGAGAAAGTGTGCTGGTGGCATCCAACAGATTTAGTAAGAGTAGCGGATAGGGAACAATATAAGTTCTGTTCTGGAGTGTTGTGTGATTAAAAGGATTTCTAGCTCTACAGCCAGATTTTAAAATCCAAAAACAATTTTGAAGCAGTCGGTCTTGCTTTATCTATAAGTTATTAGTAATATAGATAGTCCTTTAAGACTTGTTTTTTTTGTTTTTACATAATTTCTTGGTATTTAAAAATCTGTTATTTTATAACCCTTTGATGCGTCAGTATGACTGCTATTTCTGGTCTGACAATCAGTCCTTTTTTCCCAGATGCTTATTCCATGAAAGTTGTCCTAACAGATACTTTCTAACCGATGTGGGCTGTTGCATGGGACACATCTTACTGAGAACTGAATCAACCAAAGACTACTCATAGTGCCATGACAGTAGACAGGCACTTTTAAGGGTCCAGCTTACAGAAGTTCGTATTTTGTTTAAGTTTATATAAACTACTGTATTGGTCAGATTAAGCTGAGTGAAATTGAAAGACGACTTGCTATTGAAAGCATATTGAACGTTCATTTAAATGTATTTTTTGTGGTAAAAGGCTACCTAGAAATCAGGACACACAGTACTGCAGTTACACTTTAAGTAACATTATCAAATCAGGATATGTCGGGGTAAAGATTAGGGGGCATAGTTATAAAGGGCATTAACTTTTTGCTAGAATTTGGATTATCGCTATTATAAACGCATGTATTAACCGTATGGCCGAAGTATACCGAACAGCACATGTTCCGTTTTTCGCCATACATCGCATGTGGTAACCACTCAAGCATATTTAAAAGGTTGTGAAAAGTGTATTTTTGCGTTTAGTTCGCAATTTCAATTATTTTGCCAGTATGAGGGGTGTGTGACAACGTATTATTGGCCATTATTTAACCTACCATGGGCCATGGAGGTGTCAGTACATTGTGAATGTTTCTCAATACTAATAGTAACTAACGGGGGGGTGTTTGACTATTTTCCAGAATTTTGATTGAGATTTCGCTTTTTTAAGTTAATTATTTACTTCTTAAAGACTTTTTTTTTTAAGGTTTTTTATTTCCACCATGATAAAGTCAAATGGGGGTCTGAGGGACATATTCATAAAAGACATTATTTTTGCATTTTCCACACCAGCCTTTACCATAATTTTTTAACACTTTCAACTTTTCCTTTATCAAGTATCTAAAAAAGGCGAAATTTCATCAAAGCGAAAATTAATCGCAAAAGTTAGCACTAACCTGCTGAAAAAAGCCTCAGCACACATATGATGCGGTAAATAGGTAAACTACCAGTAGTAGTATTAAATTATTAAATTGTTCTTAATAAACACATGATCTATTTAAACATAGACGTAACACATTTGGTGTTTTTTTTCAGCAAGAGATATATAATTAGTAATAAACTCAAAAGGCAAATTTTCTCTAGTTCATTACATAGACATTTTTTAGTATGCTTATTTGCAGCAACTATACTTAATAAGTTATCAAACCAGGTTCCATTAATATGGAAGCCTACGACGAGCTGTGTAAGAGAATAGTTTTGGTTTTTTTTATGGAACATTTTACAGTAATGTGTTTGGCGAAAATTCTGGTAAACCTGAAACAAAAGCAACAAAAAGGGAGAAAATTGGACAAAAGCGCAAATAAATTCACCTATTTATAAATGCTTTTTAATTGAAATAATGACAAAAATAGCTCGGAAGTACACTAGATAGCAATTCTCTTTTCGCAGATATCACACTTGAATGAATAAGGCAAAAACTATTGCCACACAACACTCGCCACAGTGATACTTTTACTCAAAGGCGAAAGTGAAAACGACATTTTTAAATAGGCAAAATAGCGGACTATTTATTGGCTACCAGTCTGGACTATATATATTGGAGAATTCTTCCATATTGGATACCAAGTTTTAATGGACCTTGCTCATGGACTAACAGATCCAATTACTCTCAGTATTCTCCTTCTTTATCCCCTTTACTCCTACAGTAACGTGTGCTACCTTAATGTTCAATTATTTACTACAACGTTTTTCTTTACTTTTTATCACTCTTTTGAGACTTTAACATAAATGAAATAAATCATTTATATGACTAAAGTCCTTTTCTGAGTATATCCCAAAATTAACTTGCTTTCGAAATGATGCTACAGTTTTAGGAAAGTATTATATAGAATATATAGATAACTGTGTACGAAGTTAAGTACAAATAACCTTAACTTACAGAATTGTTATAAGTTAAGGGGTGTTTGTACAATAAAGATGCCCCCAAGTCTCAGCCCACACAGATTGGTACATACAAGATGCCCGCCCAACTCACAGAGACTGGAAATATAAAATTCCACATCCCCAGCCCATACAGACTGGTACTTTTACGATGTCCCCCATGCTCAACCCACACAAACTGTACATATAAGAATGCCCCACCCAACCTAACTCACACAGTTGGAAATATGACCCCTGATTAAATTGGTATTACAGTTTGCCATAGTAAACACACATATTGTAATCATGCCTAACCAGTAAAAATAACCTATGATCCTTCAACAGCTATAAACTCCTGTGTGCTTTGAGAGTTACCAATCAGTGTTTCCATTTGCTTATAGATCATAGGTACGAGGAAATTTCATTTTGAAGATTCCTACTGCTTATTCTGCCTGTACACAAAAAAATAACATCACCCCCATTACATGTACACACTTCCAGCAGCTAAAATCACTTACATTACAGCCGTGCTGCCTCCCTTAGATATCGCACGCAAAGATGAGTGCTAATTGCCGCCTCCTAGACGGCCAGGGCCATGGTTAACACAGCACTTGTCATTGGCGTGGGATGTCTGTTACAAACCTCTCTCCTCCTCCTATGCCAGTCAAACAAACTTGAAATTTCCTGTTGCTGCTAGCATACAGCCTACATAATCAGTTGATCAAGGTGGGGTGGAGGAGTTTTTTCTCGCATGCTTAATTTTGAGTGACGTTAGGGCAGAAAGATCGTTACTTCACAGCGGCTTATTGAAGGCACAGAGAATCGTTACTTCACAGCATAGCTAATTGAAGGCAGAGAGAGGCTCAAAATCAGGAAACAAATGTATATGGGGAGGGAATTATTAAATCTACAGAATCTAATATCTTAAATCAGGTAAGTTTTTCCTCACCGTGTTTGCATTGCGGAAATGCTGGGAGGAACGTTTGTATAACAGCTTAAAGTGTATGTATACTGAAAAAATGACTTTGCATCTTTTAATCATAAATAAATACATGTAAGTAGCACATTACTCTGAGTGTGTTGTGTTGCTGCATGCCTATACAATACTTGTTTTTTCTCAGGCTCTGAATACTGACCTGACCTATTTTCCACATACCAACTGTCGATACTGTAATACAGCACACCTACTGTCAAATCATTTCCAGCTACAGAAAAACTGCTTACTGAAGAATAGTTTATGATAATTGAGGCACTTGATTGACAGGTGAAATGTAAGATGTTTCAGACTGAGTATCTAAAGAAAGGGGACAGATCAACAAAAAAATAGTTACAGTATAATTGGGAAGAATTAAAACAATTCTAGTGTACATATCCTTTAAGAGAAAAACATTGATGCCAATAGACAGTATAGTACTGTATCAGGTGACGGACACTATGCTTTGTTTCCGAAGGTTTTAAAACTAAATCAAAATAAAGTTTCCTGAAGAGACAGAAGTGCAGCCTATATTCCTTGTCTGTCTTGTGTTAGCAAATAAATGCCCAATATCTTACCAATTCATTCCAAACTAGTAAATAATTACAGGGTTTATTATATATAATATATTATAGAGATTGATAATTATAAATTATATAATTATATTATCTTATATTATAATTAATATATTATAATTATATTATATATATTTATTATATATATTATTATATGTATTTTTATTATTATTATTTTATTATTATATTATTATATTATGTTATTATTATTATTATTATTATTTATATTATTCTTCCTTTATTTTACTTAGTTATTATTATATTATTATCTCCAACATTTCGTGGTGCTTTACAAATACATTGATACATATGAGGAAACCTTTTATGTATCTTTAAAATGTCACAGATCCCTCAGCATTAAGCGTCACTACTTTGAGATCACAAACGGTTGGATCCTTGTTCATTTATTAACTCTAATTTGACAGGCCCAGAACTGTTATTTTTTTTATTTGTTGAATTTCCAGAGGAGACCTACATAAGGAAAAGAGTCAGGTGTTCCAACTATCCTACGTGCTTGATGCGACAATACACAAATAAACCAGAGAAGACGGCCTTTAAATGAATCTTCATATTAAACTCAGGCTGAAATACTTGTTTTCTGGGATCCTACTTAGTTTTTATTAGAAAAGCATCAATTACTTTTTTCTGCAAACACGTTTCTTCTGCTGGGATGGCTCAATTACACACCTAGTGATTCATAAGACACAATTTAAAGAATGGTTGTAAGGTTAACCCCATGTTGTAATCCGTCCCCAATTAACTATGCTAATAAAGGGATTTTTATAGTTTATATACATCTCTGGATGATTGGTATATCCCTCTTTCTGTATGGTGTGACATATGGGTGTAAATCATTGCACAAGTCAGATGGCGTAACGAAATCACTGGGCCCCTGCAAAACTAAATGGGGCCCCTATCCATGCTTCTCCAGGTGGTTTTAGGAGGAGGCATATCCGTCTTAGGAAAAATAAGAGATGGGGCTACTGCAGTTGTTGGGTCTGCTCCCCTGGTAGACGGCCCTGGTACAAGTGGCAGAAAACAAGACTCATTTGTAGACCAGTTTAGTACCAGTGATTTGTTCCAATACTTCTGCGATATTAAACAGCTTTAGTCCTATGTAGTAACTCTACTTTTCAATAAACATTAAGGGGCATGTTACCCCCCCACATGAAAGACTTTTAAATAGGTAAATCACACCAAAACTAAACATTTTTTTTTTTTATTTGGGTGAACTGCTCTTTTCTACAAAAACGTATGTCGTGTATAAAAGTGACCATTTATTTCTAATTAACAATGGGCGTACTTATTAAGAGGTGCAAAAATAGTTGGTAGCTGCTAATTTGCCCCACCGATCAGTTGATACATTTTATGGGTTAGAAACATTTGATAAATCTGATTGGTTGATGCAAATTAACAGCACAGGCAACATTTTGCACCACGATTAAAAACTCCCAAATGGATTTTCAGTCAGTGACTTGGTTCTAATTGCAATTACTTAAAACGTGAAGTTGAAATTCATCCGAGCATAAAACACATGGCAAAAAACACATATATCAAAATGCTGACAAGCTGGGCGAATAGGTAATTTCATTATTTCAAAACATGCTCGGCAACAAACTCATTAGTTTACTTCTTTCAGCAACAAAATATGTTTCAATCCAGTGCAGGTGCAAGGTTTGGAAAGGGGCCAAAACCAATAATAAAGCAGATAGTGTTGTAAAAACATGAAAACTCTCAAGATCACAGGTCACCTTTAATTACTTAACCTATCTGAAGAGCCAGCGGGGATTTTATTGTCAACAGAATATTCTAAATGTATTATTATAGTTCAAGAAAATTAAAAGAATATAATAAAGCATGGCTTTTCCTTTGCAGATTCACAATAAGAGACAGTGACCTCTGCAGGAATGGAAGGGAATAGATATGGCACAGATAAGTATGTTTGTGGGAGATGAAGGAGATGTGGGAAAGCTAAGAAAGAAATAGGGGGAAAAGTGAACATAAATAGACAAAAGGGAGATTCAATAAAGTTCTTATGTTTAAAATGGTGCTAATTTTGCCTCAACCAATCAGATTTTATTACAAATTTGAAAGCTAACATCTGATTGGTAGGAGCAAAATTAGCACCATTTTATAGATAAGCAGGGAGATTCAATAAAAGTTCTTATCGTTTAAAATGGGGCTAATTTTGCCCCAACCAATCAGATCTAATTAACATTTGAAAGCTAATCTGATTGGGTTGGGGCAAAATTAGCCCATTTTAAACGATTAGAACTTTTTATTGAATAACCTGAAAATGTAGCAGCAAATGGATTGGTTCCAGTTTACATTGACTGGTAAAAGCAAGCATACGATTGGTTGCTGGGAGTTATTGATAATGGTAATGATAATGCTTTATTCTAGCTGGGCTACTTTAACTCTTTGTTTATGATATGAGATAAGCCAATATTTATGTTTATAATTATTGACAACTATATGAAACAATGGCTGCCAACTCTCTACCCTTACATTAACTGTGGGGCAAGTGGCGATTCCCTTTCTTAGGTTTACTAGTTTTAAAAAGTTAGGTTTTCTGCAGTCATTGTGTCTTATACAGAGAGAACATTCGTAAAACTAAGTATGTGGTAAATCATGTTTCTGAGCTGCTTGTTTAGTGTCGAACTAGGGTGCGAGAGAAGTCATAACACTAGAGGCCAACAGAAACATAACACTGAAGGGCCAACTCAACTTTTGTTTTGATTTCTTGGTCTTTTATTATAACTCTCTTGTTCCTGATTCATAAGTTTATATTTGCTGACATTTATATTTCCCTTGTCATTGTACTACATTTTGCAATTTACTTTGTTTTATAGATAGATGGACTGTGGGCTCACGGGAGGTTCCCCTGTATCCTGGTGAGCCAGTCTGACCCTAGGCCTGTTAAAGGGCATGTCCCCCCTTTTTAGATTTTTTCTGTAGTGTAGGGCTCCTCCCTCAACCCCAACCGCAATAGTAATTTTTACAGAAACTCCCCCGATCTATACTTAAATACCTCTCTCCTCCGGCGTTCAGTCGACCAACTGCTTGCATGAAACTGCAAGCAGGGGGCTGGACGCAGTAGCCGTGCCCGTGTTTGGCGAGAAGCAGCCAATCACGGACCCGGCTTTTGGTCATCCAGAACGCAGGGTAAAAGATGATAAGTGTAAGTACAGTTCTGCAAAATTACCATAGCGGTTTGGGTTTGGTGGAGGGAGCCTACACTACAGAAAAGGGATTTGAGTGGGGGAGGGAGAGAGAAATGGGAGGGGAGGGAGGGAGTGAGGGGGGGGGGGGGGGTGCATGCGGCAAGGCAAAATTCTCCGGGGGAGAGACAGGAGGCAGAGTCCTATATGGACATTGCCAGGCTCTGGTGGACAGTTTTGGACTTGGGGGGGGTTACAGGAGAACCATTTGGAGCTGGGATGTAAGGCCAGTGGGTTAAATTATAGTTTTAGGGTGGACCATGCCCTTTAAATAGGTTTGTGCAACATGTAATTGGCTGGAATTGAAGCAGAAATGTAGAGTAGGAAGAGGTAGAATAAACCGGGTGGTAATGGAAGGAAATATGGGAAGCAGAATGAAATTAGGTGGTGGATAAGATAAAATAAATAATAAATTGGAAACAAGTCACATTGAAAGAGAAATGGTGGAGAATTAGAAATACTCCCAATAAAAAGGGAGCAAGCGTACCTTACATTTCTTAAACTATATAAGAGATATATTTAGAATCTCTTTATTTCTTTGGAAAGATATCTAATACATAGAGGCTTCATTGTATAAATATAACCAAAACAGATAATGTAATGGTTTTAAAATGCTAGTTCACTTTTGAGTGAACATTCCTTTAAAGGAATAGTACACTAAAAAAGTACTTGCCTTATTTCAAATAAATGAATACATGTAAGCAGCACTTACTGTGATGGGTTTGTGTGCTGCATGACTCAAGCATGCTCAGTAATCACCATGAGCACCATTGGGAAAGGGGAATTTTCAACCATGCAGTTCACATTCCAGCTACAGAAAACTACGTATATACTTGAGTATAATCCGAGAAATTTAACCTTAAAAACACCTGCAAGCTCCCCTCGGTTTATACTCGGGTCTGGGGCTGGTCTGGAAGTTAAAGGAGAAAATGATACAAAATCACATCGCTCGGGAAAACAAAAGCTGTACCCTGTAACACACAGAAGCCTCCTTGATTTGTTGGGTTAGGCAATTGTTGTACTGCTCACTATGTTAGCCCAGACTGCAAGGGAAAGGGAAAAAAATGATTAGAAGTAACCGGATTAAATAACAGGCTGCAAGAAGGTATTGCAGGAGGCACATCTGGTATGGGACTTTCATGGAGTGTGTATGGGACTTTCTAGAGGCGGGGTGTATGGGACTTTTTATGGGGTGCCGTATGAGATTCTAAGGGGCGGTGTATTGGACTTTCTATGGGCTGTGTAGGGACTTTCATGGGCTGTGTATTGATTTTCTATGGGCTGTGTATGGGACTTTCTCTGGGTTTGTATTGGACTTTCTATAGGCTGTGTATTGGATTTTCTATGCGGGCTATGATGGATTTTATGGGGCTGTGTATTGGACTTTCTATGGGGCTGTGTATTGGACTTTCTAAGGGACTGTGTGTGGGACTTTCTATGGGGCTGTGTATGGGACGTTTCTATGGGAGTGGGTATGGGACTTTTATTATATTGGCCTGTGTGTGTGCTTTCTATGGGGCTGGGTTATTGGAATTTTATGGACTGTGTATGGGACTTTCTAAGGGCTGTGTATGGGACTTCTAAGGGGCTGTGTATTGGGACTTTCTATGGGGCTGCGTATGGGACTTTCTATTCGGGCTGGTATTGGACTTTCTATGGGGCTGTGTATTGACTTTTATGGGGCGTGTATGAGGACTTTCTATGGGGCTGTGTGTTGGACTTTTTAAGGGACTGGTATGGCACTTTCTATGGGGCTTGTGTAGGGGACTTTCTATGGGGCCTGCGTATGGGACTTCTAAGGGCGGTGTGTGGACTTTCTATGGGCCTGTGTATTGGACTTTCAATGGGGCTGTGTATTGGATTTCTATGGCGGTGTATTGTACTTTGATAGGGCTGTGTATGGAACTTCTATGGGGCTGTGTATGGGACTTTCTAAGGGACTGTGTATGGCACTTTCTATGGGGCTGTTATGGGACTTTCTAAGGGGCGGGGGTTTTGTTGGACTTTCAATGGGGCTGGGTATGGATTTTCTATGGGGGTGTGTATTGGACTTTGTATAGGGGCTGTATGGGAGCTTTCTATGGGGCTGTGTATTGGACTTTTAAGGGAGGTGTCTATGGGACTTTGCTATGGACTGTGTATGGTTTCTATTGGGACTTTGTATGGGACTTTCTATTGGGCTCGGTGTATGGACTTTCTGGGCTGTGTTATGGGACTGTGTATTGGACTTTCTAAGGGACTGTGTATGGGACTTTTCTAGGGGCTGTGTATGGACTTTTATGGGAGTGTGTATGGGACTTTTAATGGCTGTGTATGGACTTTCTACGGGCTGGGTATTGGATTTCTATGGGACTGTGTATGGACTTTCTAGGGGGTGTATGGGACTTTCTATTGGGTGTGTATGGGACTTTCTTTTGGGGCTGTGTATGGGACTTTCTTTGGGGCTGTGTATGGGACTTATTATGGGGTGTGTATTGGACTTTCTATGGGGTGTGTATTGGACTTTCTATGGGGCTGTGTGTGGGACTTTCTAAGGGACTGTGTATGGACTTTTTTGGGGCTGTGTATTGGACTTTTATGGGCTGTGTATTGGACTTTCAATGGGGTGTGTATTGGATTTTCTATGGGGCTGTGTATGGGACTTTCTAGGGCTGTATTGGACTTCTTTCTATGGGGCTGTGTATGGACTTTCTATGGGGTGGTATGGACTTTGTATGGGGCTGTGGGTATGGACTTTCTATGGGCTGTGTATGGGACTTTGATGGCGACTGTGTATGGGACTTTCTATGGGGCTGGGTATTGGACTTTCTAAGGGACTGGTATGGCACTTTCTATGGGCTGGATATGGGACTTTCTAAGGGGGCGGTGTATTGGACTTTCATGGGCTGTGTAGTTGGACTTTTCTATGGGGCTGTGTATTGGACTTTTTTGTATCGGGACGTGTATGGGACTTTCTATGAGGCGTGTGTATGGACTTTCTAAGGGACTGTGTATGACTTTCTATGGACTGTGTATGGGACTTCTATGGGACTTTGTATGGATTTCTTATTGGGCTGTGTATTGGACTTTCTATGGGGCTGTGTATGGGACTTCTATGGGAACTGTGTATTGGACTTTCTAAGGACTGTGTATGGGACTTCTATGGGCTGTGTGGGACTTTCTATGGGGAGTGTGTATGGGACTATTTAATTGGCTGTGTATGGGACTTTCTAGGGAGTGGGTTTGGACTTTCTATGGGACTGTGTATGGGACTTTCAAGGGGCTGTGTATGGGACTTTCTATGGGCTGTGTATGGACTTTCTTTGGCTGTGTATGGATGGACTATCTATGGGGCTGTGTATGGACTTTCTATGGGCGTGTATTGACTTTCTATGGGGCTGTGTATTGGACTTTCTATGGGCTGTGGTGTGGGACTTCTAAGGGACTGTGTATGGCACTTTCTATGGGCTGTGTAGTGATTTTCTATGGATGTGGATTGGACTTTCAATGGGGCGTGTATTGGATTTTCTATGGGGCTGTGTATGGGACTTTCTATGGGGCTTGTTATTGGACTTTCTATGGGGGTGTGTATAGGACTTTCTATGGGGCTGTGTATTGGACTTTGTATGGGGCTGTGTATGGGACTTTCTCTGGGGCTGTGTATGGGACTTTCTAGGACTGTATGAGGGCTTCTATGGGGCTGTGTATTGGACTTCTATGAGATCAGTAACTGCAATTAAAAAAAAAACGTATTACCCAATGTACATTCTTTAAGGGCGTTGATCATTGATCTTCCTGGTCCCACTCTTAACTGTAAGTTCCCCTTATTTACATTGCAGATAAAAGGAATAAAAACGTGTATGTTTATTCAGTCTACATATGAACTACCTATGATCTGCTGGTAAGCTAACTAATGTATTAGAAACCTGTTGTATTTCGAAGTGAATTGAAATGAATGATCATATGCAGTATCCCAGCAGCTGAAGGTAAGTATAGAAGGTAGCAGATGTGGTCCATTCCTCCCTGGAAATTAGCCTTTGTGCTATTCAAATGTTGTATTTTTTAGCAGTTTAGGCCCCTTTAAAAAGCTGGCCATTCGGGTCTTCATTACATGGTGAACTGCCTAAACTTAATTTATTTAAGGCTTATCTCCATTAGATTAAATAATTAGATGATGGTACAAACGACATGTTAATAGCTTTAAATGAGAAAAAATCTGTTTCCAAACAGTATATGCAGGAGATAAGAGATAGGAGGAGGTCTGGCACTATTGGGTAGATGCAATTTTCATTTACTTTAACGAGTTTAAAACTGATGATTTGGGCAGAATAATATACAGTATATAGAAATACTGTATATATATATTATATGTGGTGATATATAATGTAGGAAGAAAGGAAGCGCACACCCATATTGTCAATGCAAAAGGTTTATTTAATCGTTCAACCTACTGCCCCACATGCCCAGCCGAGGTGTGGAGATACCACCGCTCTCTTTCTCAAGATATGGGCAGTTTGAACATACAGGGAGACTCAATAAAAGTTCTTATCAATAAAATGGTGCTAATTGCCCAAACCAATCAGATCTTATTTTACATTTGAAAGCAACATCTGATTGGCTGGGGCAAAATAGCCCATTTTAACCGATAAGAACTTTATTATATAACCTGATAGTCTACCATACTGTAAATCGACATACTCCCATAGGAAATGACACTCCCATAAGAGCGAGACACTATTCCAATACAATTAGGAATGAAACAGCATACCAAGTTCAGGAGGCCCTCCCTTCCTATATCAAATAGATTATCAAAGTTAACCCCTTATTTACAAAAACAGGAATAAATCGTAATCACAATTGAGGCCTTGGGGGCCAATGCCTATAGTTTTTGACCCACCATACCTCAGTTTCTTTAACCTCATCTCTCTGTCACACTGTCACAATTCTGGTATTGCCTGTAATACCATGAATTTCAGGTTCTCCGCTGAGTGACAAGGTGTGGTAGTAGAGCAACCCCTGCTTATGTGCAATGGACGACTTATGCTGTGAAAATCCTTGGCCTTCACTTTTGTCTCGTTCTCAATATATAAAAGCCTACAAGGGCAAAACAACACATAAATAGACAAGCGACGAGAATTGGAATTGCGGTGAAGAGACCCTCAACTTAAACTCGGCTCCAGTCCTGGGGTGTATAAAACTCGTGCCACCACCACTGAGCAGCACTGTACACAATTATGACATGATTATGATTAAATCCCTGTGCTATGTGTACAGTGCCAATCAGTGGTGGTGGCACGAGTTTTATACACCCAGGACTGGAGCCGAGTTTAAGTTGAGGGCTACTTAATCTTTGTTTTTGTAAATAAGGGGTTAACTTTGAAATCTATTTGATATAGGAAGGGGAGGGCCTCCTGAACTTGGTATGCTGTTAACCTAATGTATTGGATAAGTGTCTCACTCTTATGGGATGTTATTTCCTATGGGAGTATGTCTATATTGCATGTATGTAGACTATGCTTTCAAACTGCCCATATCTTGAGAAAGAGAGCTGTGTATCTCGAAAAGTCAGCTGGGCATGTGGGCAGACGTATGTGAAATGATATAAAACCTTTTTGCATTGATAATATAGTGTGCGGCTTCCTTTCTACCCTGCATTTTCTATATGTGAAAGGTACAGAGGCGGGAGTACCCTGGAGATACACCGACCGAATTCTAAACTGTGGTAATAGTACTGCTACTTTCTACATCAATATATATATATTATATATAAAACACACTGTCGTTTGTCCTTGTGCATCATTAGTTAGCCCCCCATGTCTGCTTGGACATAGATACACGCTCTAAATAATTGTTGGCCAATGGCTGCTTCAGATTTCTATTTTTAATTTTTTTAATGACAATTTATAACCTATCCTTTCACCATTAACTGCATTCTCCAAAATATACCGTATATACTCGAGTATAACCGACCCGGTATAAACCGAGGTACCCAATTTCACCTAAAAATCCTAATAAAGTTATTGACCCGAGTATAAACCGAGGGTAGAAACTTGGCACTCAAGATGTTTGGAAACTACAACTCCCAGCTAATAAAGCATGCTGGGAGTTGTAGTTTCCAAACATCTTGAATGCCAAGTGAGGGTGGCATTCAAGATGTTTGGAAACTACAACTCCCAGCATGCTTTATTAGCTGGGAGTTGTAGTTTCCAAACATCTTGAATGCCACCCTCACTTGGCATTCAAGATGTTTGGAAACTACAACTCCCAGTAATAAAGCAGCTGGGATGTGTAGTTCCCAAACATCTTGAATGCCCCCCTCCCCCTCAGTTAGTTTGTAACTGTGGGCTCTTCTCCTGTGGACTCTTCTCCCTGTGACTCCTGTGGACTCTTCTCTTCTCCCTGTGGACTCTTTCCCTGTGGACTCTTCTCCTGGACTCTTTCCCTGTGGACTCTTCTCTGGACTTTCTCCGGACTCTTCTCCTGTGGACGACTTCTTCTATTTCTCCATCCATCCCGGCGGTACGGTATCAGCATTCCGGCAGCCGCGCGCCATTCCTGTACTGGCGGCCGGCTGACGTCACTGCCCGGCGCCGGGCTTGGCGCCGGGCAGTGACGTCAGGCCGGCGCGCCAGTGCAGAAAAGGATCGCGCGGCTGCGGAATGCCCAGGTAAGTGGTTGACTCGAGTATAAACCAGGTCCGAGTTCAGGCTGATTTTCAGCCTGAAAAACTCGGTTTATACTCGAGTATATACGGTTAGTCTGGCAAGAGCTTTGTACACTTATAACAGTAAAATCTAGACCCCTGTAATATTAACGGCAATATCTGCATTGACATCATTTCATAATCCACTATTGTCAAGTTCTTTCTATGTCTCTATGATAGTTTATGTACGGAACGTGTTGTGTTATGGGTACAAGAAAAATGGGCCGTCTTCTTTTCCATTGGCTTCATAGCCTGACCAAGCTTGATCAGATCCTTCTCTAAGACATTTCTTTATACAGTTTAAGTATGTACATTTGTTAACCAAAGAAAACTAGTTTGCTTTAAAGCTTCTAAACTGCAGCACAATAACACCAGTTTCTCTACCTGCTGTGTGTGCAGAGATACTGTATCAGGGCCACCTAGCCCCAATGCAGGAGCGTGCCGCCATTTACTTCTATTGTAAGGGGAGCGGCACAACGTTACTGGATATAAATCATCTGTGTGGATACAAGATAAACATTTTATTAGCTGCATACTGCAGATTCAGTGAGATTTTTTCTGTGGCGTATTTCAGACAAGCTGTTTCAGCTCGCAGGGTTGCCCGACACACCTAACCCATAAGGCTGCACTTGTGGCACCTTTGTAATGGAAAGGGCTGCCCTAACCTGTCCCTGCCCCCGCCCAGCCTTACTCTGCTCCACCCACTCCTGCCTTATGATGCTCCAACAAGCTCTAAATAATGTGACAGCTCATCCCGTTGACAGAGAACTGACACCCAAGCACTGGCACTTCCGTGCATATAACATAAAAAAATGCACATTTTTTTATTTTTGCATGCCACATGACAAAAAATTATTTGGAATTTGAAACTTTATTTATTGAAGAGAAGTTATCCTGAAGAAGTCACCCAAATGTCCAATTCATTCTGTATTATTACCCAATTAGAGGTTTCTCTTTATTTCCAAAATATATTTGCTTTCAGCAATGGAAAACAAGGCTAATCCTCTACTAAACTATCCAGTATAAAGACACAGGACAACTTTAATGGACAACCAGCAATTTCACTGCTGAATGTTTGTGGTGGGATTTCTTATGTCATCTTATGTTTGTTTGTTATGGTTGTTCTGCTTAATATCATATTTAACAGCCTTTTATATTTGAATGACTTTCCTGTTCTGTCTGACCTGGAGAATTTGCTATTTACATTCTTTCCTTCCTTTCTACATTCCTTCTCACCTTCTCATCTCCTTGGAAGTGACCTATGGTCATGTTTCCCATGTGTTGGTTGAACTAAGCCGATCATTAAAGTTCCATACCAATATAATATATACATCTGTGCTGTCACCACATTTGTGGCATGAGTGGTGTTTTAGCTGCTTCCTTGCCTGCCCCTTTTCTTATTTCAATTTCTTCCTGGTAGCAGCCAACAGTCACAGCCCTGATGGTGAGGACACGGGAATGACTGGCAGCTTCCTCCCGAGCGCTTCCACTATGGCTGTGCAATCTATAGAAAGCAGCTAGGAAGCCATGAGAGCTGGGGCCATAAAGAAGCAGAAGACCTTCCTCAGGGACCACCGGGACACAGGTTACAACACGAACCTTCTGGCCTTTCCCCCCTTCCAAAAACAAGTTACTTTCCAGTTACAAGACTCCAGAGAAAAAAAAGAAAAGAATTAAGCATAAATATAGTATTAAAGGTTGACTGAAGGCATATGTCTATCTAGTCCAACTTTTTCAGTTACCCATGATCCCACTACAGTTGATATAGAGAAAGACAAAACCCCTATATTATCCTGGCTCCAAATGTCAAGGATCCTGGATAACAAAAAATATAAGTTTTAACTCCGGTAATTTTTGCCATTTTTAAAACCTTTGTTTAGAAATGTATCCAGTCTTCTGTCCAGCTTTTTAATTTAAATTAGTAGGTAGTCTACCTTAAGACTTTGATAAAATAAGCACAATGTGTGATTCAGCCAAAGGATTATTCCCAAGGAGGATATCTGCCAAATGTTCTGATTTTCCTAGGTCAATCCTTAACTCCAAATTTATCCTGTCAAATTTCAGTCCATAGCAAAATTCTTCTAAGATCTTGGAGTTCCAGATCATTGTTGTAATTGATCAAATAAACTGATAGCGTCTAGTTTCTAAATATGGAGACACCAGGAGATCTTCCCCCCACGCTGAAACAGAGGCATTGTCATAATGTAAAGGAAGCTTCGCTCCAGGTACATGAACCAAGGAGGGTCATAATTATAGAGCTGCATGACTGACATGGGCGGGCAGATTAACATTCGCAAATTGCAGAAGATGTAAAAATCGAATCCTTTTCGTGCAGATTTCTGGTTAATGTTTACACTGAATATTCAAAGACAAACCAACGATTTCAAGGATTAAAACGTTGATGTTAAAATTGGGGTTAGCTAAGGGTCTGATTCATTTCACCAGATGTGGACACAAAGGTCTTGTGACAGATTGAGTTGAGATCTCATCTTTTAGCGTCCCAAAAGGTGATTTCAGACCATGAGTAATTATTTTCATCACCTCAGTTATACATGTCTCCCATTATTAAAATTCTATATAATTAAAGGACAACAATATCAAAAAAAACATCACCCCCATTACGCATCCACATTTCCAGCAGCTAAAATCACTTACTCACATTTACAACCGTGCTGCCCCACACAGCAAAGATGAGTGCTAAAGTCCGCCTCCTAGAGAGCTCAGAGCCCTGATTAACATAATCACTTGTCATGGCTGGTGGGAATGTCTGTTACAACCTCTCTCCCCTCCGCTGCCAGACAAACAAACTTGAAAATTCCTTTGCTAGGATAAAGCCTACATAATCACGCTGATCAAGGATAGGTGGAGGAGTGTTTGCTCGCATTCTAGCTTTGAGTGACAGTTAGAGGCAGACAGAATTGTTACGCCCCTCTCACATCTTCACAAGGTCCCACTATGTGCGTTGTGCTGTGCTGTCCATTTAGGACAATGCATTTTGTCCGTGTTCCGGTGCATTCACAGGTTAACAGACATGCGTTTTTCTATGCATTTGTCCACGTGTGCTGCGTTTCCAGTTCCTTTTGCGTGCGCATGCAGTTTTTGGAAAATCAACTGGAAACACTGGAGAAAACACGAAAAATCCCACAAAAAATTATTTTGTCCACGTGTGTCCATTTTTTTTTTGCGTTCCCATAGACTATTATTAAAGTGGGATTCTGACACACACAGACCAAAAGTTTGTGCACGCATGCGGATAAAAAATGGACCACATTATATGGAATGCAAGTTATACAGTGGGAACTGATTCTCGGATTTCTATTAAATTTTAAATTACTTTGCGATTCGCAAAATGGAAAACGGAATGCAATGCGCATAGTGGGACCTACAGTAACCCTTATTGAAGGCAGAGAGAGGCTCTAAATCAGGAAACAAATGTATGGGGAGGGCTGCATACCTTTACCCTTTTTAATGCAATTTTAAAAAATTAATTGAGGAATCAGTATCCTTTAAACACATTCGAACACCCTTTCCAATTTGTGCTATCATGCCTTTCAACACAGGAAAATAACCCCCCGCCCCGGGACAACCCCAATCCCATTAAAATAACCAAGGGTGAGTAAAATACAAAACGGAGCAGAGCTACAAACATTTACAGCTAACAAAGTTAAACCAATGGGTAGGGACCAAGATTAGTGATGCCCAGCCCGGGCCTGGCCGAATTTTTCACGGCCCGCACAGAGCCGAGGGTGGGCGTGGAAAGGGTCCATACGTGTGATCAGCTGTAATCCTGCGCACTACAGGTAAGTCACAGTACCTTTCCAGAATAAGAAGAGGCACACTCCTTGAATACAATAAAGTGCTTAATAATAAGCTGAAACCAAATACAACGTTTTGGGAAGACTGACCCCCTTCCTTAGGTACCTGGTTTCAGCTATTTTTAAAGCACTTAATATTCCAGGAGTGTCCCCTAAAATACTTTAATTAAGGGGAACTAGCCCTAAATATTAACTTTTTTGGTAAGATATTGGTCCATGCATTTCTTATCCTTTCGTATTTAATAAATAAAGTGGGGAGGAAAAAAAGACAAATCCAGACAAATATAGTTTTCAAATAGTTTTTTTAAATAATTGTGATATTTTAATTTTCTTTAAACCTATTTAAATTCATACTTTAATTCCTACATATTAAAAAACATTTCCAGGGAAACAAAAGTCTAAGCCATTCTCTAGTGAGTACATAAGGTAGTTTGGATACCTACCTCCTGGCTGCAAGTCCTGCTCTTTTCGAGCCCTGCTCTTTTCACTAGGTGGGTGGGCCCATCAATTGGGAAAGGCATCTGCCTGAAGGGCATCCTCTATAGGTGGAGCAACCCTGATTTGCCAGCCAAAGGAGAGGGCAGGAGTGGAAAGAAGTGACAACAGCAGCTAGTAGGTGAGTATCCAAAACTACCTGCTGTTCCCCTTTTAATTACTACCATTTAATAGCTGATTCACAGGAAGGCGAAAAACCCATCTGAGGACAATGTGCCACAGATGGGGAAAAATTCCTTCCTGACCCCAACTGGCGATCGGATACTCCCTGGATCATCTTGGAACTTTCCTCCTCAACTGTTTATTGGCAGCTCCTGTTTTATTTAACCTTGATATACAAGAATTAAATACTTTATGAACATTAATCATGTACTCAAGGTTAAATAAAGCTTGCCATTATATCCCACCCATTCACCCATCCAGGTCCAGTCCTAGGAGGTTCCTGGACCATTCCTAGTCCATCTGTAAAAGGTGCTAGATGGTTCTTGGGCCAATCATGGTTCATCCTGTAAAAGGCAACAGAAGGAGGTGTGATCACTGTGTCGACCCATGACTCACGATGTGTAGGAATGGCCGTTTGGCAGATAATGTGCCATGTATGGGCACTTTTGGGCGAAACTGACACTCGTACGAAGATCTGCCTGGCCTGTCATGCAACGATCTCCGAACCGAACAGGCATTTTGGCCAATTTGCTGGGTATATGTTGTGTATATGATGTGTATATGCTGTGTATATTATGTGTATATGGTGTGTATATGATGTGTATATGTGTGTATATGATATGTATATGCTGTGTATATGATGTGTATATGCTGTGTATACGATGTGTATATGCTGTGTATATGATGTGTATATGCTGTGTAATGATGTGTAAACTGTGTGTTAAGATGTGTATATGATGTTTAAAGTTGTGTATATGCTGTGTATAAGATGTGTATAGGATGTGATAGGCTTGTATAGGCTGTGTATTGTCACCCCTGGGAGGAGCAGAATGTCAGGTGATATCACTTAAGCTACTGGAAGGAGGACTTTTGAACTCTTTTCTTGCAAGCTGAGGCCAGAGATGCGATTCAGGGCTCATAGTAGTAAAAGACATATGTCCTTCTAATCCAGACATCCCACCCTGCCGAATCTGGCTTCCAGGGAGGTGGGGAGAGGGGGCGAGGAAGGGGCAAACCTAAGTGACGTAGATGACGTCACAAATGGGGCGGGTTAAGGGCAGGCCACTGCGCGTGCCGTAATTTACAGCACAAAAGAGGTGTGGCTAGGGGCGTGTGACATAAATACATCACAGAAGAGGAATGGTAAGGAAAAGAGTGGTTCCGGAGGCAGAGATGCCAGGTAAGTTCAGTTCAGGTCACAGGAATTTGGGGTAGTCTCGCGGGAGTGGGAGACCACCCCAAAATCGGGAGACTCCACGACTCCCAGGAGGGGTGGGATGCCTGCTATCCCAACATTTCTGCCTCCTCTTTAACCCTACCTAAAGTTGAATTCCTTCCTTACTTCCAATAAGCATTAAGTATTAATTAATTTAACAGGAGACTGTAGGTTTTATTTACTAACTTGTTTGTAGACCACAGTTGCATTTTTACCAGTGTTCAGGTTGGTATAGTTAGGACGGAATTCAGCAAAGTTCCAGATGTACTATGGCAATGTTGTTGGCTAATTAGCCAGACAAGTTGGTAGGTGAAATCCTCTCAGCTCCTACTCCAGGGCACAAACAGCAAGGTATAGAGTAGAGGAGCACACTACTTAGGTGATGAATTCCTTTATATAGTGCAAAAGCACAACGTTTCAGGCTCACGGCCCCTTCCTCAGGTATAACTGGTAACAGTGCCAAACAAACATTATACCCTTAGGCCCCACCTACATTCCATGTGTGTGCTCCTGTACTCTATACCTTGCTAGGATGGAATTCAACCTGTAAGGAAGTATATTGTATATTTCTTTTTTTGTTAGTTATTCGAGTTATGGAAAGAAATGATCATGGGTATGTATGTAAATGCAGATTGTGCTGGAGAAATATTGCACCTTGCCTATTAAAAAAAAAATACTTCACCCCCCTAACTTCTGGACAAAGCACCTGCACATTTTTTCAGCGCCCGGGGCTTAACATTCTTGAGTTACCATAGGTTAATACATTATTATAATATGTTTGATTACAGTTGTCTTTCATGTATTATTCACTGTTTTCGTTGCAAAATGATGAATGATGTAGACCTTAACATTTGGCTTCTAATAACCTGGCACTTCCTATTAGTTTTATATTTTGTTGTACACATGCTTCTTAAAATATATTAGTCGGGCAGGAAAGCAAACGTCTTGTTAATCCACTGCTAATAAGCAGGACCACACAAAATCAGATTTTGGCAACATTATACTAGTTGGCTTGTGGGTTAAATGCTGGGCTGGTTGATTTGGGCGAGCTGTGCGACCGCACAGGTTGCATTACCAGGGGGGCGCCAACCGGGAGTCTTAGGTCATGGACTTGTAGGTCAAAGTTGTGCATCAGGGCCACAGCCTCCCAAGTTACAGTCCTGCAGTTCAAATGTATGTATCAGCACCACCATACAGACAACACACCTAAGCCTTACCTGAGGCCTGTATGCTGTGCTGTGCTATCTGTGCATTTACAGGGTATTAATAAAATCGTTAAAATGGTGCTAATTTTGCCCCAACCAATCAGATCTTATTTAACATTTGAACGTAACATCTGATTGGTTGGGGTAAAATGTGCACCATTTTTAACGATAAACACTTTTATTGAATCTCCCAATTAGTGTGTTACGTGTTACAAGATGTATGCACAATATATACAAGCACGCACTGCAGAACAAAATAAAGTAAGCGCAGGTGGCGGACTTGGTTTGAAGCAGGCAAAGGCAAGCATTCAGCAGCGTATTGTGTGTGCCAGGGAGGTGTTTTGGAGGGGTGCTAGGTGCAAATCTTGCATTAATCTTAAGACCAGCCCCGGTTAATTGTTCAAACTGCAATTTGGCCACACACATGATAATGTTTGCTCTACTGTGTTATTACTTGAACACCTCATTGAACAAAGGACAGTCTTCTGCTAATGACCTTGTAAATGAAACATTGGGTATCTAAGGATTGGAAACTGCTGATCTCCTGGCTGTTGAGATGCATTTCATCAGTTCACCATTACATAACAGAAACTTTAATTAGTTGAAAAGAATAATACACACGTATTGCGACATTGTCTATTAATGGAACTGGTCACCAAACAGAGCAGAGTGAACAATATTAGTAACCCCGGGGCCAGCAGAGCTTTGCACCCTTGAGCTAATCACCCAGAGACTGTAGCACACTGTAATGTTATGGAGGGCTACTAAATACACTAATGCAGCTAATGCTTGGTTAATAACTTAGTTCAAATACATAGTTGTTTGTTTTTTAAATGTGATTGGGTCTTGGATCTTGGACAATAAGATTTTGAAGGTGTGTATAGGAGACATTATATGAAGACACATGTTCTTTAATGAAGCTAACACACAGTAGTGGATGTCCTGGCAGTATTATGACACTACATACTCTGGATGTTGGGGTATGGGTACAGAGAGCCCCTGATCACAGGTGCAATTTTCTCTATGGTTGAAAGCGTTCTCATGTGCCTGGGCCCACCAACATTTTCCTTGGTAGGCTAGTCCAAGCCTGGAAGGTAGGGGACGTTTTGCTGGGTGCTGGGTTTCTATATAATGGGTCCCTAATCTCTGTTGAATATCATTAAAAAAACAACTGAGATATTCAATTTCCACCAAACAACACTGAACAACACTGAACTACTGAATCTGACTTGGTGATCTTCAGGTCGAATTTGTATTTTGACAACAATTCAAACCGCAACACTATTCTAGAAAGTAATGCCGACGTTTCTTTAACTGTATTTATTCCCCTTTCCCCAGTTTATTTTCAGTTGCATTTGTTGGTTGGGAAATTTAATATGGAAAGGATTATCGTAACATTGAAAGTGGGGCTAATTAGAAACAGCGTGTAATATGATTTATTATTGCCAACACTCTTTATACATAGGAATACTTTTATAATTACCTCTTTCCTTATGCATTGTAGAGTAACATTAGATACTTTGAAATAAGCACACGGTACGGCATTTCAACCAGAGGAACAGAAAGATGAGCGATGATCCATGAGAGGGATTTGATGTTAAAACAAACTTATTAAAAACACATGTCAAAACAATTACCTTTCAAAGCATTAAAAGTTAACAAGTTAACATCCAAAATCTTCCTATTACTACAATTTGCCGGTTGAATATAATCAATTCCTGCCATTTACAAATCTAAGAATAACCACCCAATAACACAAGTTATGATTCAATAATACTAATTGATTTGAAAACTGTTGTTATAACATGTAAAAGTAAAAGTACTATACGCAAATTTCTACATTTTGTAAAGAAAATGTATAAGTGTTATGAAACTTAGTAGATTAATATTAAATACAAGATGTTCATTGTATTTTTTATGGTCGTAATAAAGTGATTTAAAAAAAAGAACCACCCTGCCATAGATTAGCAATCCCAGATTCAATGATTTACCATCTAATATATTTGCCATTGTTATTTTGTCTAATTCTTCACTCCCAGGGGAAGTCTTCTGGGAAAAATAAATTTGAAATCTATTTTATGTTTCTTTTCTTAAAGAGGAAATGTGGTCCAAAAATGACTTAGGTAATTGATAGGAATTGCTCTCCTGAGAGTTTTTGCAATTTATTTCCATTGTTTTTTACATAGTTTTGAAGATATTAACATTTTGTGTGTGGATATGGCAACAGCACACCAGGCCCTCACTTCCTGCTTCTTGCTCTGAAACCTGTCAGTCAATCTGCCTGTGTCTCCTCCCCTTGCAGCCCCGCTGGTCCCTCCCACTCATAGATCCCATGGTCCTCCAGTTGCAGGCCCTCCTTGGCCCATTCCCTTACAGCCCCATGTGGCCCTGCCCACGCGTGGGTGCTGTGGCCTGCCCACGTCGTGGGTGCTGTGGCCTGCCCACTCGTGGGTGCCATGCCCCCCCCCACTCGTGGGTGCCTGGCCCGCCCATTTGCAGGTGCGTGGGCACTCTGACACCCCCCTTACCCCCCAAAACTGTTTTCACATAGAGAGAAGGGCTGTAGATTCCCTTACCTCTCTGCAGCTGCAGTCTCACAGCAGAGAGGAGGAGGGACTTCCTGTCTCCCTCACACACTGAGGGAGTCTGAGGCTGTGCTTGCCTGTGGCACTGTGCAGGAGAAGCCTTAGGAATGTCACATGTCAGCCTCCCACCATTAACTTTCGGTCAGATTTTCTTTATATTTGGGCTGTGGAGCACGTAGAGAGGTGGTTGATGGCTCGTTTTAACGGTAGGAAACTGGCCTTTCATTTAAACTTGTTTGGAGAGCACATTCCCCTTTAACAATGTGAAAATAAAATTAGCAATTTGTTCAGCCAGTTTATAATGCATGCAGGCAACTTTAATTCCCAAGAATACTGTTAGCAACAATTTTTTAATCCTCTATACCAGACATTTAAGTATAGAGAAAGACAAACAGTACATCTCGCTTTGCTATTTATGTGTTGTTTTGCCCTTGTAGGCTTTTATATATTGGAGAAACGAGACAAAAAGTGAAGGCAAGGATTTCACAGCATAAGTCGTCCATTGCACATAAGCAGGTTGCTCTACCCACACCTTGTCACTCAGCGGAGAACCTGAAATTCATGGTATTACAGGCAATACCAGAATTGGGACAGTGTGACAGAGAGATGAAGGTTAGAAAAATGAGGTATGGTGGGTCAATAAACTAAGGCATTGGCCCCCAAAGCCTCATTTGGATTAACGTTTATTCCTGTTTTTGTAAATAGGGGTTAACTTTGATAATCTATTTGATATAGAAGGAGGGGCCTCCTGAACTTGGTATGCTGTTAACCTAATTGTATTGGATAGTGTCTCGCTCTTATGGGATGTATTTCTTCCTATGGGAGTATGTCTATTTACATGTATGTAGACTATCAGGGTTATTAATAAAGTTCTTATCGTTTAAAATGGTGCTAATTTTGCCCCAGCCAATCAGATGTTAGCTTTCAAATGTAAAATAAGATCTGATTGGTTGGGGCAAAATTAGCACCATTTTTATTGATAAGAACTTTTATTGAGTTCTCCTGTATGTTTTCAAACTGCCCATATCTTGAGAAAGAAGCGGTGTTCTCCAAACCTCGGCTGGCATGTGGGCAACGTATGTTGAACTGATATAAAACCTTTTTGCATTGACAATATGGTGTGCGGCTTCCTTTCTATCCTACATTATATACACCATTATATATATATATACAGTATTTCTATATACTGTATATTATTCTGCGCCAAATCTATCAGTTTTAAACTCGTTAAAGTAAAATGAAAATTGCATCTACCCAATAGTGCCAGACCTCCTCCTATCTCTTATCTCCTGCATATACTGTTTGGAAACAGATTTTTCTCATTTAAAAGCTATTAACTGTCAGTTTGTACCATCATCTAATTATTTAATCTTAATGGAGAAAAAAGCTAAATTAAATTAGTTTAGGCAGTTCACCATGTAATGAAGACCCGAATGGCCAGCTTTTTAAAGGGCCTAAACTGCTAAAAAATACAACATTTGAATAGCACAAAGGCTAATTTCCAGGGAGGATGGAAACACATCTGCTACCTTCTATACTTACCTTACAGCTGCTGGAGGATACTGCATTATCATAATTTCAAAAAATTACATTCGAAATACAACGGTTTCTAATACATTAAGTTTAGCTTACCAGCAGATCATAGGTAGTTCATATGTAGACGGAATAAAACATACACGTTTTTATTCCTTTTATTCTGCAATGTAAATAAGGGAACTTACAGTTAATAGTGGGACCAGGAAGATCAAATGATCAACACCCTTAAAGAATATGTACATTGGGTAATACGTTTTTTTTTTAATTGCCATTTACTTGATCTCATAGAAAGTCCATAACACAGCCCCATAGAAAGTCCCATACACAGTCCCATAGAAATCCCTACCACCCAAAATCCCATACACAGCCCCATACAAAGTCCAATACACAGCCCCATAGAAAGTCCTATACACAGCCCCATAGAAAGTCCAATACAAACCCCATAGAAAGTCCCATACACAGCCCCATAGAATCCAATACACAGCCCATGAAAGTCCAATACAACACCCATAAAAGTCCAATACACACCCAATAGAAGTGCATACACAGTCCCTTAGAAAGTCCCACACACCAGCCCCATGAAAGTCCAATAACAGCCCATAGAAGTCCAATACACAGCCCCATAGATAAGTCCCATACACAGCCCCAAAGAAGTCCCATACACAGCCCCATAGAAAGTCCCATACACAGCCCCTTAGAAAGTCCCAACACAGTCCCATAGAAAGTCCAATACCCAGCCCCATAGAAAGTCCCATACACAGCCAATTAAAAGTCCCATACACACTCCCATAGAAAGTCCCATACACAGCCCCATAGAAAGTCCCATACACAGTCCCTTAGAAAGTCCAATACACATCCCATAGAAAGTCCCATACACAGCCCCATAGAAAGTCCAATACACAGCCCAATAGAAAGTCCATACAAAGTCCCATAGAAAGTCCCATACACAGTCCCATAGAAAGTCCCATACACAGTCCCTTAGAAAGTCCAATACACAGCCCCATAGAAAGTCCCATACACAGCCCTATACAAAGTTCCATAAACAGCCCCATAGAAAATCCAATACACAGCCCCATTGAAAGTCCATACACACACCGCCCCTTAGAAAGTCCCATATACAGCCCATAGAAAGTGCCATACACAGTCCCTTAGAAAGTCCAATACACAGCCCCATAGAAAGTCCCATACACAGTCCCATAGAAAGTCCCATACACCCCCCATAGAAAGTCCCATACACAGCCCCATACAAAGTCCAATACACAGCCCCATAGAAAGTCCTATACACAGCCCCATAGAAAGTCCAATACAAAGCCCCATAGAAAGTCCATACACAGCCCCATAGAAAATCCAATACACAGCCCCATTGAAAGTCCAATACACAGCCCATAGAAAGTCCAATACACAGCCCCATAAAAAGTGCCATACACAGTCCCTTAGAAAGTCCCACACACAGCCCCATAGAAAGTCCAATACACAGCCCCATAGAAAGTCCAATACACAGCCCCATAGATAGTCCCATACCAGCCCCATAGAAAGTCCCATACACAGCCCCTTAGAAAGTCCCATACACAGTCCCATAGAAAGTCCAATACCCAGCCCCGTAGAAAGTCCCATACACAGCCAATTAAAAAGTCCCATACACACTCCCATAGAAAGTCCCATACACAGCCCCATAGAAAGTCCCATACACAGTCCCTTAGAAAGTCCAATACACAGTCCCATACACAGCCCCATAGAAAGTCCAATACACAGCCCATAAGAAGTCCATACAAAGTCCATAGAAGTCCCATACCAGTCCCATAGAAAGTCCCATACACAGTCCCTTAGAAAGTCCAATACACAGCCCCATAGAAAGTCCCATACACAGCCCTATACAAAGTCCAATACACAGCCCCATAAAATCCAATACACAGCACCCCATTGAAAGTCCAATACAACCGCCCCTTAGAAAGTCCCATATACAGCCCCATAGAAAGTGCCATACACAGTCCCTTAGAAAGTCCAATACACAGCCCCATAGAAAGTCCCATACACAGCCCTATACAAAGTACAATACACAGCCCCATAGAAAATCCTACACAGCCCTATAGAAATCAATCACACAGCCCATGAAAGTCCAATACACAGCCCATAAAGTCCCAATACACCGCCCCTTAGAAAGTCCCATACGCAGCCCCATAGAAGTCCCCTACACAGCCCCATAGAAAGTGCCATACACAGTCCCTTAAAAAGTCCAACACACAGCCCCATAGAAAGTCCCATACACAGCCCCATAGAAAGTCCAATACAACACGCCCCATAGAAAGTCAATACACAGCCCCTAGAAGTCCCATACCAGCCCCATAGAAAGTCCCTAACACACCCCTAAAAGTCCCAACACAGCTCCTTAGAAAGTCCCATACACAGTCCCATAAAGTCCAATACCCAGCCCCATAGAAAGTCCCATAACAGCCAATTAAAAAGTCCATACACACTCCCATAGAAAGTCCCATACACACCCCATAGAAAGTCCCACACACAGTCCCTTAGAAAGTCCAATACACAGCCCCATAGAAAGTCCAATACACACCCCATAGAAATTCCAATACATAGACCCCCATAGAAAATCCAATACACAGCCCAATAAAGTCCCAACAACCCCATAAAAGCCCATACACAGCCCATAGAAAATCCAATACACAGCCCCATTGAATTCCAATACACAGCCCATAGAAAGTCCAATACACCGCCCCTTAGAAAGTCTCATACGCAGCCCCATAAAAAGTCCCATACACAGCCTCTTAGAGATTCCCAACACAGCTCCATAGAAAGTCCCATAACAGATGTGCCCTGCAATCCTTTCTGTGCAGCCTGTTTATTTAATCCTGTTACTCTATCATTTTTTTTTTTTCCCTTTCCCTTGCAGTCTGGGCTAATCTGAGTGAGCAGTCAACAATTGCCTAACCCCAAAATCAAGGAGGATTCTGTGTTTACAGGTACAGCTTTTTGTTTTCCCTGGCTATGTGATTTTGTTCATGTGCTCCTTTAAACTTCCAGCCAGCCCCAGACCCGAGTATAAACCGAGGGGAGACTTGCAGGATGATTTTAAGGTTAAATTTCTCGGATTATACTCAAGTATATACGGTATTTTTTCTGTAGCTGGAATGTGAACTGCATGGTTGAAAATTCCCTTTCCCAATGGTGCCTCAGGGTGATTACTGAGCATGCTTGAAGTCATGCAGCAACACAAACCCATCACAGTAAGTGCTGCTTACATGTATTCATTTAGATTGAAATAAGGCAAAGTAACTTTTTTAGTGTACTATTCCTTTAAAGGAATAGTTCACTCAAAAGTGAACTAGCATTTTAAAACCATTACATATCTGTTTTGGTTATATTTATACAAATAAAGAAGCCTCTATGTATTAGATATCTTTCCAAAGAAAATAAAGAAGTTCAAAATATTATCTCTTATATAGTTTAAGAAATGTAAGGTAGCTGCTTCCCTTTTTATTTGGAGTATTTCTAATTCTTCCACCATTTCTCTTTCAATGTGAACTTGTTTCCAATTTATTATTTATTTTATTCATTATCACCACCTAATTTCATTCTGCTTCCCATATTTCCTTCCATTACACCCCTCGTTTATTCTACCTCTCTTCTACTCTACATTTCTGCTTCAATTCCAGCCAATTAACATGTTGCACAACCATTTAAAGGGCATGTCCACCCCTAAACTTAATTTAACCCACTACTGGCCTTACATCCCACTCAAATGGTTCTCCTGTAATCCCCCCCAAAGTCCAAAAAACTGTCCACCAGGAGCCTGGCAATGTCCATATAGGACTCTGCCTCCTGTCTCTCCCCAGGAGAATTTTGCCTTGCGCACTGCACCCCCCCCCCCTCACTCCCTCCCTCCTCCTCTCCCTCCCATTTCTCTCTCCTCCCCCCATCTCAAATCCCTTTTTCTGTAGTGTAGGGCTCCCTCCACCAACCCCAACCGCTATGGTAATTTTTGCAGAACTGTACTTACATTATCACTCTTTTACCCTGCGTTCTGGATAGCCAAAACCGGGTCCGTGATTGGCTGCTTCTCACCCAAACACGGGCACGGCTACTGGTCCAGCCCCCTGCTTGCAGTTTCATGCAAGCAGTGGGTCGGACTGAACCCGGAGGAAGAGGTAATTTAAGTATAGACTGGGGGAGTTTCTGTAAAAATTACTATTGCGGTTGGGTGAGGAGGGAGCCCTACACTACAGAAATTCTAAAAAGGTGGTGACATGCCCTTTAACAGGCCTAGGGTCAGACTCTCACCAGATAAGGGGAAACTCCCGGTGAGCCCACAGTCCATCTATCTATAAAAACAAAGTAAATTGCAAAATGTAGATACAAGGACAAGGGAAGAATAATAAATGTCAAGCAAATATAACTTATGAAATCAGGAACAAGAGGTTATATAAAAGACCAAAATAAAACAAAAGTTGAGTTGGCCCTTCTAGTGTTAATGTTTCCTGGGTCTGCCTCTAGTGTTATACTTCCTCCACCCTAGTTCGACACTAAACAAGCAGCTCAAAACAATGATTTATACCACATACTTAGTTTTACGAATGTTCTCCTCTGTAAAGACACAATGAATGCAGAAAACCTAACTTTTTAAAACTGAAGTAAACCTAAGAAGGGAATCGACCATTGCCCCACAGTTAAATGAAGGTAGAGAGTTGGCAGCCATTGTTTCATAATAGTTGTCACATAATTATCAAACATAAATATTTGCTTATCTCATATCATAAAACAAAGAGTTAAAGTAGCCCAGCAGAAATAAGCTAATCATTACCATTATCAAATAACTCCCACAACCAATCGTATGCTTGCTTTTACCAGTCAATGTAAACTGGAACCAATCATTTGCTGCTACATTTTCAGGGTTATTCAATAAAGTTCTAATTGTTTAAAATGGGGCTAATTTTGGCCCCAACCAATCAGATGTTAGCTTTCAATGTTTAAATTAGATCTGATTTAGTTATCCCCATTTTAAACGATAAGAACTTTTATTGAATCTACCCTGTTTGTCTATATTTATGTTCAACTTTTCCCCCTATTCTTTCTTTCTTAGCTTTTCCCACATCTCCTTCATCTCATCCCCCAAACATACTTATCTGTGCCATATCTATTCCCTTCCATTTCCTGCAGAGGTCACTGTCCATTTATTTGAATCTGCAAGAAAAAGCCATGCTTTATTATATTCTTTTAATTTTTCTTGAACTATAATAATACATTTAGAATATTCTGTTGAACAAAAATCCCCGCTGCTCTTCAGATAGGTTAAGTAATTAAAGGTGACCTGTGATCTTGCAGAGTTTTCATGTTTTTACAACACGATGCTTTAATTATGTTTTGGCCCCTTTTCAAACCTTGCACCTGCACTGGATTGAAACGATATTTTGTGGCTGAAAGAAGTAAACTAAATGAGTTTGTTGCCGAGCATGTTTGAAATAATGAAAATTACCTATTCGCCCAGCTTGTCACATTTTGATATAGTGTTTTTTGCCATGTGTTTTATGCTTCGGATGAATTTCAACTTCACGTTTTAAGTAAGTGCAATTAGAACCAAGTCACTGACATAAAAAATCCATTGGGGGTTATTTAATAAGTGGTGCAAAATGTTGCCTGTGCTGTTAATTGCATCAACCAATCAGATTTTATCAAATGTTTTCTAACCCAATTAAAATGTTATCAACTGTCGGTTGGGGCAAATTAGCAGCTCCAACTAATTTTTGCACCTCTTAATAAGTAAGCCCATTGTTAATTAGAAATAAATGGTCACTTTTAAAACGACATACTTTTTTGTCTTAAAGAGCAGTTCACCCAAATAAAAAAATTTTTTTTTAGTTGGGTGTGATTTACCTATTTAAAGTCTTTCATGTGGGGGGGTAACATGCCCCTTAATTTAGTTTATTGAAAAGTAGAGTTACTACATAGGACTAAAGCTTTTAATATCGCCAGAAGTATTGGAACAAATCACTGGTAGCTAAACTGGTCAACAAATGAGTCTTGTTTTGTTCTGCCACTTGTCCAGGGCCGTAACTACCAGGGGAGCAGACCAACAACTGCAGTAGGCCCCATCTTCTTATTTTTCCTAAGACGGATATTGCCTCTCCTAAAAACCACCGTGGATGAAGCATGGATAGGGGCCCCATTTTAGTTTTGCAGGGGCCCAGTGATTTCTAGTCCCCCACTGACTTGTGCATTATTACAACCCATATGTCCAACCATACAGAAAGAGAGATATACCAAATCATCAGAGATGTAATAATACTATAAAATCCCTTTATTAGCATAGTTAATTGGGGACGGATTAAAACATGGGGTTAACCTTACAACACATTCTTTAAATTGTGTCTTATTGAATCACTAGGTGGTGTAATTGAGCCCATCCAGCAAGAAGAAAACGTGTTTGCAGAAAAAAGTAATGATGCTTATTCTAATTAAAAACTAAGTAGTATCCCAGAAACAAGTATTTCAGCCTGAGTTTAATATGAATGATTCCATTTAAAGGCAGTCTTTCTCTGGTTTATTTGTGTATTGTCGCATCAGCAAGGTATGATAGTTGGAAAACCTGACTTCTTTTCCTTAGTGTAGGTCTCCTCTTGGAAATTAAAAACAAATAAATAAAATAAACAGTTCTTGGGCCTGTCATAATTAGAGTTTAAATGAACAAGGATCCAACCTTTGATCTCAAAATAGTGACGCTTAAATTGCTGAGGGATCTGTGACATTTAAAGATACATAAAGGTTTCCTCATATGTATCAATGTATTTGTAAAGCACCACAAATACGTTGGAGATAATAATAATAATAAATAATAATAATATAATATAATATATAATAATAATAATAATAAGACATAATAATATAATATAATATATAAATATCTTATAATAAATTAATATAATTATTTATTAATTACTACTATATATATATTCTAATATACTTTTAATATATCATACTCCTACTCCGTGAGATTATATTACTAGTTTGGAATGAATTGGTAAGATATTGGGCATTTATTTGCTAACACAGCACGACAGGATAATGGCTGCACTTCTGGTCTCTTCAGGAAACTTTATTTAGATTTAGTTTTAAAACCTTCGAACAAGACATAGTGTCCATGTCACCTGATACAGTACTATACTGTCTATTGGCATCAATGTTTTCTCTTAAGGATATGTACACTAGAATTGTTTTTAATTCTTCCCAATTATCACTGTAATATTTTTTTGTTGATCTGTCCCCTATTCTTTAGATATCCAGTCTGAACATCTTACATTTCCACTGTCATCAAGTGCCTAATTATCATAAACTATTCTTCAGTAAGCAGTTTTTCTGTAGCTGGAATGATTTGACAGTAGGTGTGCTGTATACAGTATCGACACAGTTGGTATGTGGGAAAATAGGTCAGGTCAGTATTCAAGCCTAGAAAAACAAGTATTGTATAAGGCATGCAGCAAACACACACTTCAGAGTAAGTGCTACTTACATGTATTTATTATAGATTAAAGATGCAAAGAGTCATTTTTTCAGTATACATACACTTTAAGCTGGTTATAAAACGTTCCTCCTCAGCATTTCCGCAATGCAAACACGTGAGGAAAAACTTACCTTGATTTAAGATATTAGATTCTGTAGATTTAATAATTATCCCTCCCCATACATTTGTTTCCTGATTTTGAGCCTCTCTCTGCCTTCAATTAGCTATGCTGTGAAGTAACATTCTCTGTGCCTTCAATAAGCCATGCTGTGAAGTAACGATTCTGTCTGCCTCTAACTGTCACTCAAAATTAGCATGCGAGAAAAAACTCCTCCACCCAACCTTGATCAACTTGATTATGTAGGCTGTATGCTAGCAACAGGAATTTCAAGTTTGTTTGACTGGCATAGGAGGAGGAGAGAGGTTTGTAACAGACATTCCCAACAGCCAATACAAGTGCTGTGTTAACCATGGCCCTGGCCGTCTAGAGGCGGCATTTAGCACTCATCTTTGCTGTGCGATATCTAAGGGAGGGCAGCACGGCTGTAATTAAGTGATTTTAGCTGCTGGAAGTGTGTACATTAATGGGGGTGATGTTATTTTTTTGTGTATCAGCAGAATAGCAGTATGAATCTCAAAATGAAATTTTCCTCTCGGTACATATGATCTATATAGGCAAACGGAAACACTGATTGGTAACTCTTCATAAGCACACAGGAGTTTATAGCTGTTGAAGGATCATAGGTTATTTTTTACTGGTTAAGGCACTGATTACAATATGTGTGTTTTACTATGCAAACTGTAATACCAATTTAATCAGGGCATATTTTCCAACATTGTGAGTTAGGTATGGGGGCATTCTTATATGTACCAGTTTGTGTGGGTTGAGCATGGGGGCATCGTAAAAGTACAGTCTGTATGGGCTGGGGATGAGGGAATTTTATATTTTCCAGTCTCGTGAGTTGGGCATGGGCATCTGTATGTACCAATCTGTGTGGGCAGCTTGGGGGCATCTTTATTGTTACAAACACCCCCTTAACTTATAACATTCTGTAAGTTAAAGGTTATTTGTACTTAACTTCTGTACACGTTTATCTATATATATCTATATAATACTTTCCTAAACTGTAGCATCATTTCGAAAGCAAGTTTAATTTTGGGATATACTCAGAAAGGACTATTAGCATTTAATGATTTTATTTCATTTATTTAAAGTACAAAAGGTGGATAAAAGTTAAAGAAAAACGTTGTAGTAAATAATTGAACATTAAAGGTAGCACACAGTTACTGTAGGAGTAAAGGGGTAAGAAGAGAATACTGAGAGTAATTGGCATCTGTTAGTCCATGAGCAAGGTCCATTAAAACTTGGTAATCCAATATGGGAAGAATTAGTCCAATATGATATTCCAGACTGGTAGCCATAAATAGTCCGCTATTTTTGCCTTATTTATAAAATGCTCGTTTTTCCACTTTCGCCTTTGAGTAAAAGTATCACTGTGGCGATGTTGTCAATAGTTTTTTGGCCTTATTCATTCAAGTGTGATATCTGCGAAAAGAGAATTGCTATCTAGTGTAACTTCAGAGCTATTTTTGTCATTATTTTCAATTAAAGCCATTTTAAAATAGGTGATTTTTTGCCTTTTTGTCCATTTTCTCCCTTTTTGTTGCTTTTTTTCAGTTTTAATTACCAGAATTTTCGCCAAACATCATTACTGAAATGTTCCATTAACATAACTATTTCTTACACAGCTCTATGGTAGGTTCCCATATTAATGGAACTGGTTTGATAATTAGATGTAGTTTGCTGAAAATAGCAATACTAAAAAATGTCCTATAATGAAATAGAGAAAATTTGCCTTTTGAGTTTTATTACTAATTATATCTTTGGCTGAAAAAAAACAACCAAATTGTTTAGTCTATTTTTAAATAGATCAGGTTGTATTAAGCAATTTAATAATTTAATACTATACTGGTAGTATCACTATTACCATCAATGTTTGCGGACTTTTTCAGCAGTATAGTGCTACTCTTTTTATAATTTTCGCTTTGATGAAATTTCGCCTTTTTAATAACTTTGATGAAGGAAAGTTGAAAGTTTAAAAAATTATGGTAAAGGCTGGTGTGGAATAGCAAAATAATGTCCTTTATGTATGTCCCTCAACCCCCATTTGACTTTATTGGTAAAAAAAACCTTAAAAAAAAAATCTTTAAGAAGTAAATAATTAACCTTAAAAAAGCGAAATCTCAGATCAAATTCTGGAAAATAGTCTAACACCCCCCTGAGTACTTATTAGTTTGAGAAACATTCCACAATGTACTGACACCTCCATGGACCCATTGGTAGGTTAAATAATGGCCAATATACGTTTCATCACCACCTCGACTTTGGCAAAATTGGAATTGCTGAACTAAACGCAAAAAATACACTTTTCACCATTTTATAAATATGCTTGAGTGTTACCACAGCGATGTATGGCGAAAAACGAAATGTACGGTATGACTTCGCCACTGGTTATCACTGCTTTATAAATAGCGAAAGTCCAAATTAGGCAAAAAGTTTAATGACCCTTTATAAATATGCCCCCTAATCTTCTCCCGCCATATATCCGGATTTGATAATGTTACTTTAAATGTATACTGCATACTGTGCTGTTTCTAGTAGCCTTTTACCACAAAATACATTAAATGAAACTTCAATATGCTTTCAATACAAGTAGTATTTTTCTAATTTCACTCAGCTTAATCTGACCATACAGTAGTTTATATAAACTTAAACAAGGAGCGAACTTCCTGTAAGCTGAACCCTTAAAAGTGCCTGCTACTGCTACTGCCTTTGAGTAAGTCTTTGTTTTGATTCATTGCTCAGTAGAGATGTTGTCCATGCAACAGCCAATCGGTAGAAAGTACTGTTGAACATTTCATGGAAATAAGCATCTTGGGAAAAAAGGACTATTGCAGAACCAGAAATAGCAGTTCACTACTGACTGCAGCAAGGGTATAAATCAACAGATTTTTTAAAATACCAAGAAATTATGTACAATGTCTTAAAGGCTATCTATATACTAAATATACTTATAGATACAGCAAGATCCACTGCTTCAAAATTGTTTTTGGATTTTAAATCTGAGCTGTAGATCCTAAGAAATCCTTTTAATACACACACTCCAGAAGCAGAACTTTAATCTGTTCCCTATCCCTGACTCTTACTAGAATCTTTGGATGCCAGCCAGCACACTTCTTTCTGCAACATTTAAGAGAATCTGCAAGAAAAGAAAGAAGGGGGAGGGAGGGGGAGATGTGTAAGCAGAGGCAGTGTCCATAGTGAGGCTGTGCAGAACTTATAATTGTCACAGACACTACAAGAAGGCAGTGAGTAGGGAGGTGGGGGCAATTAGGATGACACTCACTAAACATTAATTTAATGACAAAGCAAGTCCAGATAAATATGAGATACCCACCATTTTACTTCTTCTCAAATTGTAGTTTCAGATAATGTAAAGTTGTTTGAGTGAGTATACAGTAGTATACCTGAGGAAGAGGTGTTGATCCCTCGAAAGCTTGTCTACTAAAATAACTGTTAGTCCATTAAAAGTATCACGTACCCTACTTTATACTATATATATATATTATATATATATATATATTATATATTATATATATATATATATATATATATATATATATATAGGACTAATAAGGCAAAACAATCATTATTTTTACCAGTATAACAGTAGTGACACTTAATTCTCCTTTAAAAGAGTTGTGCTTACCCACCCAATAAGACTTTCCTAACAAAGAAAGAACAAGACATTATTTCTTGAAACTTTTCTCAAATTCCAAGAAAACACTTATATTCGTATCCCTATATTATATCTTAACAAATGAATATTAGCTATGCTCTGACGTCTGCCATTTTCTCCAGCTACTGATCTCTCTAGACTAAACACTATGTTAAGAAATATTATTTCACAACACGCAGCTCTCTATTTTAAGCCATATGTTCGATATTCTAAATGGAAATGCATTTTTAGCATAAAATCTGATTAATTCATTCTTACAGCAATATTGCTTCATGGAACAAGTGGTTTCCATCCAAATTAAATATAGAAAGGCTGGATAAAACCTACATTTATGAGCCTTAAAAAAAATCCGAAAACGATTCAAACCTGTGTAAATATAAGAACAAGGGAGAATGCCGTAGATAGCGCAGTAATGACAACAACACAGACAGAACTATGCTGTGGTTAAACGAGGACATGGGATAAAAGATTTCAGTGCTAACGTATATTCAATGATATATATGATTTTTAATTCAACGTATTAAAAATCATAGGGAATATGATGTATGTTCCTGGATATGAGGGACAGGATGTGGTACAATTATCAACAGACTCCTGAGAGGAAATAGAACATTACTAATGGAATTGGGAACTGCCATATATGTTTAAATACTGCCCCACTTCCTCCGTATACCCACATACAAAGGAAGTACCCAGCATGAAGACCTAAACCATTAGGTCTTAGGGAGAAAAAATAAAAAGGAGAAAAGATAAAAATACAAATCATTGTGTGTTTTGGTGCCAGTTTCAATATATATTGCTCTTTGGCTACTTTTCATTGTCCACAAATAGAAACAAAAACAAACGATGCTAGAAACTTGTAAATAGTTTTCTTTCTTTTTGCCTGCTTTTTACCACTGGTGCTTAGAACCAGACTCTTTTACTCCTTTGGTTTATCTACTGGGCAAGCAACACAGTGACTGGACCAGTGTGTGACGTCTCCTGCTCTAAGCCTCTCTGTATGCTGTGGACGGTGTGAGTACCTGCTGCCGGACTATGTTTGCCATTAGTTCTTCTTCTAACTAGTGGTCTTGTGTGCCAGGCTGCCAGTGCCGGCCCTGCTTTATCTCTTCTTTTGTGCCAGCTGCCTGCCATTCAACCATAGTTATCATTTACCACTGACAATTTGCCAACTATTTACAATGCTGTTGCATAATAACATTGGTAAAATTTTAGGCAAATAGGCGTGGCAAATCCACTTACCGACTACGCATACAGAAATGGTTGGTTGCATTGTCTGTGCATCTTTTCCACTGCCAATTTGCTAACCATTTAACATACATAGTAACATAGTAATATAGTAATTAAGGTTGAATAAAGACATACGTCCATCAAGTCCAACCTATTTAACCCTACCCTTAACAGTTGATCCAGAAGAAGGCAAAAAAAAAACATCAGAAAGAGGGAAAACTTCCTTCCTGACTCCCAACGGCAATTGGAAGTATCCCTGGATCAACCAGATCTATAATATTATCTCATATTGTTTTTGGTATGCCAGCCTTGGCATAAACATTGGTAAAATCAAAATTTTGGCATTGTCTGTGCATTAATGCCATTTACCAACTTGGAATACAGATATTTGTAAATAATTGGCAAATTGGCAGTTGTAAATGATGCACACACAATGCCAACCATTTACAACTGCCATGCCATTCCCAAAATGTACGAATGTCTGTATGCAAATTGGCGTGCAAATATGGATAAAATGGTTGGAAAATTGGCAGTTGTAAATGGTGCCATTTTATCACTACCAACTTTGCCAACTTTTACCATCGTTGTGTGCCAACCATTTTGGCTAGTTGCAAGAATTTTACCATTGTCTGTGCCAACCATTTACCAGTGTCAGTTGTGCAACCAATTTATCAGTGTCTGTTTGTCAAGCATTTTACCAGTCTGTGTGCCAACCCTTTAACCATTACCTGTGTACTAAACATATTTACCATACCTCGTGTGTCCAGCATTAACAAGTGTTGATGTGCCAAGCATTTATCAGTGTGTGCCAAGCATTTTACCAGTGTCTGGCTGTGTGCAGGTGCCAACCATTTACCAGTATCTGTTGCCCAACCAATTTATCAGTGTCTGTGTGCCAAGCTTTTACCAGTCTGTGGTGCCAACTATTTACCAGTGGTCTGTGTACTAAACATATTTACCATACTCTGTGTGTCCAGCTTTAACAAGTGTTGATGTGCCAAGCATTTATCAGTGTGTGCCAAGCATTTTACCAGTGTCTGGCTTGTGTCAGTGCCAACCATTTACCAGTATCATGTTCCCAACCAATTTATCGTGGTCTGTGTGCCAAGCATTTTACCAGTCTGTATGCCAACTATTTTACCAGTGGTCCATGTACACTTAGCATTTTTACCATTCTCTGTGTGCCAAGCATTTAACCATGTCTGGCTGTGTGCAGTGACAACCATTTACTAGTATCAGTTCCCAACCAATTTATCAGTGTCTGTGTGCCAAGCATTTACCAGTTATGTCGCTAACTATTTACCAGTGGTCCGTGTACTAAACATTTTACCATTCTCTGTTTGCCAAACATTTAACCAGTCTACGGGCCAACTCATTTAACATGTTTTTCGTGTACTAGCATTTTTGGCCATTCTCTGTAGGTGTGTTTTGCAGCATTTTTTTCTGCATATTGCATAGGTTTGATTAAATCAATGGACCCCACTATGGATAACACAGGGGAGCATTACACAACATCGCAGTGGATGTTGCCAGCATGGTAAACTCACCCTAGTGTGAACCCTGCCTTCTGTTCATGTCTTTATTTTGGCTCCCATTGTTTTTATCCCCTTTTTAGACTGACCTTTCTAAATACCTAAGGTGCCAGAACTGCAGGTAACTATAAACCTGCAGAAAGGAGGATCACCAAAAAAATCACCCATTGCATGCACCCATGACAGAAGAAGTGTGGACGAGCAGGTAAGCTTTTAGCACCAGGAGTGGCCATGTCTGAATAGGGCTTTTGGGGCTTGTAAGTAACATATAGCTGTTCTGTCTCCTCCTACCTCCCTGAAAATTACAATTTACTTTTTTTTAACACTTCAATAGCTTCAAGATGTCATGATGAGCAACATGGAGACCTATATGTCCTTAGAACTTGAAAAATATTACATAGTTAAAGCATCTGTACTTAATAAATCATCAGAATCCAAATACTGCCCCTTTACCATGAAAACATATATTCTGACTGTCAAACAGTTTGGATACATTTTTTAAACAGGAAAGGTCAATGCAGGCTAGGTACGGTTTGTATCATCCTTAAGCAATAATCTGTTCATGTGGGAGGCACGGGATTCGAGTAGATGGAGGTTTAGTGGCAAATCAAGATCAGGTTGGTGCAAAATAAATATTCTGGCAACACTTACAGTCCTCTTGAAATTATATTACCCTGACACATTATTTACCACTGTTCAAATCACACCTTTCATTTATACAACACAAGGCAAATCATTTCAATGCTAAAATGAATAGTTGCTCAACAAGGAGCAAAAGAGAGTATAAAGACAACCATTTAGGGTGCAACATGTGTTCACTGATGTTTCCTTATGCTGATGTCTTTGTTGGCTTGCGATATTAGTCCACCGATAGTAATCTAATCACACTGAACTAATGGAATTGAACTATTATCATGAAATCTGTATCTGTTATTCACGAGGGAGTGAGAATGCTTATTCCCACCCCATGTGAATAATAGAACCACTCAGGAACAGTGCAACACCTATCTTCACGCTTGTGAAGCCAATACAAAGATAGGCGTGCGATCGGGAACAGCGCGCCTGAGAGCTGAGAAGGAGCCAAGTGGAGCGATTGTAAGGTAAGTGTTACACTGTTCCCCGGGTGTTCTATTATTAGTGTTCCTTTAAAGTGCATATCCACCCTTTAAAACAAACAAAAAAATGGTCACATGTCCCATTACCTGCCCCTAACCCTAACAATATATTCAGCACCTTTTTAGATATATTACTAACAGATATTAAAGTATTATTATTGGCCTCCTTCTGCGAGTAAGGATGATTTCTCTGCTGCCTCCTCTGCACATGCTCAAGATTATAAAAGCTTTGAGCAGAAGGAGGCAGAATACCTTTAAAATGCCTGGTTACAAATGCATGTAAAAAAACGGGGTAAAAATAGCGGTAGGGGTTGCAGTCAGATAACTGATAAGCCACCCGTTTTTTGTTTTTAGGTGGACATGCCCTAAAAATGCCCAGCACTGTAAATTATGATTCCATAGCTACTAAACAGACCCAAATAAGATTTCAATTGGTGTTGAAATTGCATATAAGTTATAAATAAGTTATGTGACACATACCTAAGGATAGTTCTAAGCGCCCATTATATGAGACTGTGGATGTACGATACTTGATGCACTTGATTGAAAATATGATGATATGATCTGAATATATAGATTAGATATCTAAAAAATAGGGGACAGATCGATCAATAAATAAATGGTACTGTGATAGTTGGGAATAATTGTAGTTTACAATAAAGGGCAATTAAAAAACAAATCCAGTGTAAATACCCTTTAAACAGTTCTAATAACCCTCCATGCCATGTGTCTTCACTCTTTTTAACTGCAGTCTAGCTTGTCTAACATGGGTCAGTGATCATGCCTGACTAATGACTTCCATTGCTTAGCCTCAGAATATTTGTAACCTCTGACTCTTTTTTAATTAATATTTACCAAGTTGGCTATAGACTATTTGCAGAGTTAATATAAACAGAAGGATTTTTTTTATCCTTTTGAAAAAACTAAGCAGTGTGTATCCCAGCTCCATAATTTGTTTGCTGCAACCTGTTTTTTTTGGGGAACCAGACCAGCGCAGATGTTTTACTACCAGAACACAAAATGTGTAGTACATCTGTTTCCTTCTCGTCATCCAAGACATGGGTTGATGTCTGACTGTATCCTAATTAAAAAGCGAGGGCATTCAATCTCAATTATTCACATCTTGATCAAACAAATATAGCATTCTCGAAAACAGTATAATGTTGGCAAACGCGAGTGGCCTCAGACAAGGAGGGTGATTGTAACGGTAGATGCAGAATGCATTGTACAAAACATTAGGGTTAACTGAGGACTTTCTTGTTGTTTTCTTCTTCTGAATGTTAGATTGTTTTATTAAAAGATCTAGTTTTTTTTTTCCTTTTTGGGTTAACGTGGATCCTTGTACTTTTATTTACATAGTAATTGAGGTTGATACATCCATCAAGTACAACCTATTGGATTTGATGGACGTTATTTATGTTTTAATCTGGTTTTAAAATGTGTTTATACTAACAGAATACAGTAACATGATAAAAGGCATGTGCACCCCTAAGTATAACAATCAATATGGTATTGGCTGCATTAATACTCCCCCAGCAACTCTTACATTGCTGTCATTTACCTAGTAAAAGCGATGTGTAGTATGTGGAATGCCCCTGATTTGTATCATTTTGATGCCTCTTTGTGCTCTTTACGAGCTTGGGCACGTGCAATGCGCATTTGATCATTGAGCATGAAACAAGCAGGCATTGGAAACTCAGTCGGTGGTCACAGTGCTGAAGTAAGCATGCCAGTAAGTTTTTTCTGAAACGCAATGTCATTGATGACACACAAGGGGGTAAAACTCAAGGGGTAGTTATTGGTGACACAGATGGTCAGTACACCTTTCTGCCTATGTTTACTTATGATGGAGAGTTCAGGAAAGATTGCAAACGGGATCTGTACAGGCAGGGTTGCCAGGCATCCCTATTGTTAACTGCAGTGACAAAGTCCCACTGTTGGGCTGAAATCCTTTCCAACAAGAGGAACAGCAGATCCACCCCCAAACACCCATTATCCAACCTGTTACACACACACACACCACCCACATCCCAGACTACCAGAAGAATGGTACCATAGAATAAAATTTACTTAATGGGTTTATTAATGAGGATTACAGGTCAGTAGAGGATTATATATAACATATTCAATCTTTATTTGGGGTGATTTGCCCACAACAATGATGTGAAAAAGTATAACTAAAAACTAATAATAATTTACCATATAATTGGAACCTGGTATTGCTTACCTTCCTGTATTCCCATGGACCTCATCACTGGTGTCAGTTCCATACAAGCCTGTTGAGTAAATAAAGTACCAGAGCTCAAAATAAATTATTTTCATTCGTCCTTTGAATAAAAATAACAACATTTGTCCTATCTTCCTGATATGCGTACGAGCATGTCTGTACCACGTTTTTTTATGGTAGAGGAGGAGCGTTAAGGGGCCGGATCAGGTAAGGAACTTCAGGCATCTTTAAAAAACATAATAGATAATGCAAAACTTAGGTTTGGGGGGGCGTGATTAACATTTCTAAGGTAATTTGTTTTAGGCTGGACATGCCCTTTAAAGGATATATACAACCTAAAAAACATTTAGTTTTGGTGGCAGTTTGGATTTTAAAGTTAAGATCTCCTGCTCCCTTCAGCTTTCTTGGTCTCCACAGGTAATTTCCGTTTGCACCACGTAATGACATGATGTCAAAGTGCGCATGCCTCTGGGTGACCGCACGCGTGTGACATCATTGTGCCGTTTTGACGGCACAAGCAGAAACCGTGGTGGAGGCGAGCGTTGTTTAAATGTGGAGGACTGAAGTATCAACTAAACGGGCACAAAAAGATGAGCCGTTTGCAAGTGGAGGTTAGTTTGTTTAAGGGCACGAAGGAGGAGGTTTGTACGAGATCCTTCCCACCATCCAATGACAAGTGTTTATTTAATACTGCCCTGGCTTCTAGAGGCGGGCTTTTAGCACTCATCTTTGCTGTGTGTATCTAAGGAGGGCACACGGCTGTATATGTGAGCTGTGATTTCATCTGCGGGAAGTGTGGACAAGGTATGGGGGTGATGTTGGTTTTTTTTGATATTGTGTCCTTTATTATGAAATCTAACATCTGATTGGTTGGAGCAAATAGAGCACCATTTTAACGAAAGAAACTTTTATTGAATACCCCTGATTATATTTCTATATGTCTAAGATATTAGCAGTGACCGTAATGGCCATTGAAAGAAGTGTTATGGTGTACGTATTGTATTAATGGTCACTCTCTGTAATTCAACACTTGATTCAAATTTTTTTTTGTGATAATCCACAAGCTGTAACTAGAGGCGTTTTTGTCAGGCTTTAAGGATCCTTTGTTTTGTTTTGGCACGTCGCCCGATGTGTATGATTCTCCAATTGCAGGTCATTCCTGCTTAATTTGACCATTCGGGATGAATGTCTTTAGCAAAACAGCGTATAACAGAAAATGTAAATGTCAGTTTATTTCGCTTGGCAATCACCTTTTCCTTTCTAGCATTCGGTTTTTTGGAACGAAAGGTCCGTTTCCATGTGCCGACAGCATGGCATCTATACGTTTAGTGGTCTCAGTGGCCATTACATTAGGGGGCATGATATTGCAGCTGGCTCCTACCCTTTGATTTGCTTTAGATGAGAGCCAAGAAAATTTAACCCGGCGGCATTTAAATAAGCGAGACCAGTAGAGGTTAGAACATTGCTATAAAGATTACACAATGAACTCTGTAGACACTGAAATGGCCAATATCATAAAGGAGCGCAATTCAAAAACGAGTCTGTTGGAATGTTACATGTCTTTTGCTAAAGATCACGATTCTGGGTTAATTGTTTAATTATTTATTCATTCACATTCACCTGATTAAACGCATTTGTTAGAATATTGAAATTGGAACAGCCATTTTAAATTAAAATGACCGAGATGTGGCATTTACTTATTAGTGTAAAAATGTGTGCGGGGTTAGAGAACAGATGTAGGACTCAAAGGACCACTAATGCAGGAGATAGCGAATGATTTTATCATGTGAAGAATTCTTTGTTGTGCTCTTTAAATGCCATATTTCTATTTTGTATGCCTCATTGAATTGTGCCATTAAATCAATATGTATATGTACACACTTTGTATTCACTGCAGAAAATTGTATTAATCTGAGGTTTTATTTTTTAATTACCATAGCCTTCTGCACTTTGTCTTGCAATTTAATTTATAGTCTGCGACTGTATTGATAACCTGAGAGACTAGAGACTGCCTTTAGAAGTTTGCCCCTAAATTAAAGCATGGCTATTTCTTCGCTGAGGAAGGGGCACATTTCACTCCTGAAACGTTTTGTTTTTTGATGTGCGGATCCACCAATGAAGTGGAATACTTTTTTCATGTGGAGTGCGACCCTCGATTTCCCTGTTCTCCTAATGTAACGTATTCCAGTTAGGGTTGGGTACCTTGAGGAGCTGCACTCGTGGTTGTGAGAGTGCAAGGACTTGCTGTCTTACTCTAAAGGACTAACCCCTTTCCCCTCAAAAATGTTCTATTTCCCCTTCCCTTTGGTCTTTCAGTTTCAGCTCCTCTCCAAGCTTCCCAAACTCCTTTTTACAATCTTGAAAAGGTTCAGAGGAGGCATTCATCTGATGGAGGCAGCTGCTACCCTGAAGCAGAACCCAGGAGCAGACGAGATGGTAACAGAACACTGTCTGGTGCATTATATTTTATATAGTCTTTCATATTTTTGGCTTTCTAATGGTTGCAGCCTTTTGTTTGCCGGAAACGGCACAGAAGCGAAGAACGTCCTGGGGAAATGGAAGGCTGTAAGTAGGTTTAACCAGCACCTTTGAAAGGAAGAACCTCCTCGAGGTTGATTTTTTGTACAAAAAAATTTGGGGGGTGGACTTCCCTTTAAATATTAACTTTTGGTCTAGGGGGGCATTTGGGCACCATTAATGCTGTCTTACAACCTTTTAAAGTTAGTATCCTCAAATAGAATTATAGTGTCTTTAAAGTTTTAAAAAATAGTGAAAGTAATGTTGCAGAAGGTACATTAGTAATTCCTACCCTCCCAAGAGTTGTATGGGGGCCCCAGCAGAATAAAACTGCTTCTGGCCAGTTAACTCAGTGTTTTACGCTGGGAAAGTCCCTAGGACACTAACCTGACGATAAAACTGTATCTGCTTGCACTTTCCTCAACATGATATTGGGAGGTGGTACCCAGTAGTTTTGTCATTTTAATATATAACTTTATGCTGCTTTAATTTTTCTGCAAAGGAGGACCTACTACCCACAAACTTCATCCATTCATATCTGTTGTACTTGAAGTTTAGTTCTTGAAGATGTTTTGCGAGTCCCGACTGGCTTTCTCTATGTCTGAGGACAGTTTGACTTGTCGAAGTAGCTGTGTTTTCCGCAATTATGTACCCTTCGGCTGGAATGTTCTATTAGCATTCACAGCCAGGGTTTAGGGACTTCTGAATGCAAGGCTTGATTACATTGTGGCTAAGAAGTGTTATAGGAACTCCCATGTAAGGTGTCCAAAAAGCATTGTAACATGGGCAGACAGTCCTAACACTTGGCTGGTGATTATGTCTATTGGGATTTTCCAAATGTACCTAATTGCCACAGATCCTTGTACAGACAAGTCTTCTGTAAATTGAGAAAGCCAGTCGGATGACTAGCAAAACGGCGTCAATAACTAAATTTAGTCCAGGTTGATCTAACGATCTTACACCGACATACTAATGACCTTGTGAATGTAGAACCTTCACAAGCACTTTCATCCATTCACTTTAATGGGTCCCTATTTTCGTTCTGCTCCCCCCCCCAAACAAATGCAAATTTTGTTGTTTATAGAAGCTGTATTTTTTTACTTAGACCTTGCGAGTTTGTGTTTTGTTTTTTTTTTTGTATTTCTCAATATTCTTTAGTTTTAGAAAGCTCTTCCGGCCCACTTTTAAAGCTATTCTAATTAACTTGCCAATAGCACATCGCTGGAAGGGCAGTTCCACCAATTCCACGTTTCTTCACCTTTCTCACTGTAAGAAACCGTTTCCTACCTGGAGATGATCTGCTTTTCTTCCAACCTTACAGGCTGTTTCCACGTTTCCTCTGATTGACCTATTAGTTGAAGAAATTCACCAGAACGTTAATTATATGGCCCATTAATATAGTTGTATTTAATGATCATAGTCCCCATGCAAACTGTCGCTTTCTCCAATGTAAACAAGCCCTTCTTGTCTACTGCCTGCATTTCAAGTCCCCGATTCCTCCCCTTATTATTTTATTGCCCTTCTCTGAATTGCCATTTACAACAAAAATCCTGGTTTTTCTATTGGGAAAAAAAAAATTCCCAAAAGGGCACCACATAATTCCCAAATGAGGTCCTTACCAGTGCTGTAAAGAGGGAGCATATATTTTTCTCCCTTGAATTCTATTCTCCCTTTATACAAGACACTATCTTTGCTAGCTCTGTGCCATGGTTGTATGGATTGTTTGCTTACAGCTATACTTACGTCGTTATGTAATAGAACCATCCTTTCGTTTTTTGAACCCCAAATTCTTTTTTCTCTTAGAGATTAGCCATTCTTTATGGTATAGCTGGCACAAGGTTAGTTTTAAACAGAATGCATCACCTTACATTTAACAACATTGAATCTCATTTCTGCCATTTTAGCGCCCATTTTGAACTTAACTCTGCATAGTTTAGTGTCTATCAGCTAACACAGAGACCTTGCTCTCATGCCTCCCTTTCTATTCAATTTATAAACAGTAATAAACAGAAGCAGCCCCAGTACAAGAACCCTGAGTCACTCACATGTTTACCGTCTCCCATTGAATGGTAGCATTTCCATTTAAACTACCGACATACCCACACCTTATCTTTTGTTTGTGAACCAATACCATTTTCTCTAATCCATGTACAAATGTTTTTTTTCTAGGCCAACAGAACCTCATGTGTCACCCTTTGTGCCACATATATTCAAAGTCTTTAGTCAAAATCCAAGTATACTAATCCTCCTGCTATGCCAAGTAATTTGGCTGACACCAAATCTATTTCTCATAATCCACCATGCTGACTACTACTTATAGGTTCTGGATACAAAGTCCCGGATATGATCCCCTATAACATAGTTTTCAAGTATCTCTGCTCCCCTATTCGTCCCCCTACGTATCCCTTATCCGATGTTAGATTTTACATCAGCTCCATACTGACTGTAGTATCCCAAGGAACACTCAGTTAAATCTGACTAACCACCACATTTATTTTTTGTATATTTGTTTTTTTACTTGGCTTTTTCAAATCGATGCGTTGCACATTAAAATCCAAGACCTATGTATTCCAATCATGTGTCCTGCTGGGGCTTTTTATTTGTGATTTACTTTGTTGGTTTGATTTGTTGGTTTTTTCTGGTTACCTCGATGGGGTGGCGTTATCCTCTTGTCCACAAAGCTCCGATTTGAATATTCCCTTATTTTATACTCGTATGTATAACTGTTATACTGGTACCCTTAGCATGGTAGTCAGGTCCGATACTATAGGAGATTTCGACTTATGTGTAGATTCTCTTAGGGGAGTTGTATAGTAGGTCTATTGGGTCAAAATATGGTGTTAACATGTTTTCTCCCTTACCCACCTTCATCTCACAAAAATGTTGCTCAGCAGTTATAAGCGATTAATAGATTGACAAACAACACACATCCTGTCTATTATGATTTTTTACATCTGCTGGAACAAGAAACATGCTCATCATAGAAAATTAAAAAGGACCTGACCTTGAGGTCCTGGGAGTCATCCCTTATCTCCAATCTGGTGCCCTAATATAACGAGCTTGCCGTCTCACGTCCATTGGTGTGGGTCTTAGTGTGATCTAAGGTGAACTGCGCTCCTCATACTGATCAAGCAGCATGTCTCCATAACTGGGTAGACTGGCAGCTTTCGCTCAGCTTCATATGATAGAAGAATTTCCAACTCCTCACGTGGCAGATTTTGGCTTATCACAGACACCAAACAATTAATTTTCCCATCTTTTTTTTTTTGGTTGGGGGGGGTGTTGCTTTTGCTTCCCTTTCACAGCTCCCCCCTCAAATTGTTTAGTCGATTTAGTGTTTATGTTTAATTATTTTTTAACATGACATACATTACATAATCCTCCTACTTCCTCTTTTTCATTATTAACTTTCTCTGGTCTCTTTGTCATGTTCTACAAGGAGTATCATTCCTATTTAACCTGCCCATTCATGTGAACCATTTAGGCATGTTTCTGTTTTGCCCATGCAGATAATTCTTTTCACGGATATTGATATATATAATACTACTTCATACGCAACGGATATGCCTAACGTGTAAAACCCTAAAATATGTCACATTTCTCCGCAACCCCCACTAACCAAACCCCCTCCCCAGCCAACAACTGCTAAATGTTCCTTTATTTCCTTTTATACTTTTGCTCTCTCCTTTGGTATGTATAAAAGTAGCATTGTAATAATGTCTAACAATATTATGGTATCTGTATCTATTTTTAAGCTTAAATTACATAAAAAGGGGTGAATTATGTCTTGGTAACGTTTAAAGGAACAGGGGGTTTGGGTATTATGGATGTGCGACTAGGGGGGATCTGTAGTGACTTTTTCTTACTCTTTGTAGGGTGTGTTTTATTCAACAAGTAAAATTGGTTAGAAAACCCTTGCAGTTTGTAATGCGTTCACTAGATGGCACCACCCCCAGTTACATTTTCTATATTCGAATAATGTATTATACGGTCTAGAAAATACGGATGTTTGGAATGGGGCGCTGAGTAGATTGCGGAAGGATGGATGGAGAGGAATGGGTGGTTTGGGGGTTATTATGGTGTTGGTGTGAGGCCCTTGTTGGGTAGTTTTTACACTTAGAAATAACCACGATGGTTAATTTTCACTCCACACATTTGCTTCCTTCTTATGTCTGGTGCATATAGAAGATGAAGGGGTGGGGGATTTGACTGAAACAAAGATTGAAGCGTTATACAGAACACACCTTTAATAGTGTAGTGTACAGAAGAATCAGACTGAAATAAGAGTAATAGGTGGGGGGGTTAGCAAACTGGGAAACAATAAAAATAGCAAGTGCGGCTCTGGGTACAATTTCCTGATCACTTTTTTTTTTGTTAATCACGAGTATCCTTTCCGATTGCCATTTGGAGTCAGGTAGGAATTTCCTTCAAAAATCTCTCTCATCTTCATCATGACTGCATAGTCACCAGGATCAACAGGACTATAAATGTGGTCCTAGCCTCATCTTGGGTACTTACACCTAACAGTTGTACTGACTTTTAGTGTTCGGTCCTCTTCCACACGTTAGTAATGTAGCAAAGGAAGACACGTCTGCATGTCCTCCTATTGGCTATGGTAATGGTTAAACTATAGTAAAAAGTAACAAGGATAGTGTGATAGTGGGCGGCTGACACTCTCTTCACCTACCTCCTGCCGTGCATCCGAGGGCTGCGCTGCCAAAGGGAGAGCCTGATATCTCCCAACGCAATATCTAAAATAGAAATAAGACCAAGAGTTTTGCTCGTCCAAGTACAATCAATCTTGAGCCGGACACTCTCAATTCTCAGATAAAACAAAAACCACAAGCTTTTATTCATAATAGTAAAAAACATCTTGGCTGAACAGTGGTCAGTCCGTATCACCGGAACAGATCCAATCACTAGGCCTGTGCGTTTCATGCCTACAGGGGGCACTTCATCAGAGGGCAAACGTCCTGAAATGACAGGGAGGTGGACAGAATGGAAAGAGGGAAACGATCACACAGCTTTTAAGGTAAAGGACCCAGGCAGGGGAATTAGGATAGTGAGTGGGAGGTCCTCACCATGAGTTTACTATCAAGACTTGAAATGAGGTTAAAGCCTGATCTTAATACTGGCTTTTATACAGTTGTGTGTCACCCAAATTGTTCTTGTGGATCAGATTTCACTTCATGCCACCAGGGCAACCCCACCCGTTGAAGTATATTTACACATTTGCTCATGGTGCGCCACTCTTCTTTTCGTTTCTAAAGTCCAAATAGGGAGGCCTAGCAGGGGGGGTGTGGTTGGTCCGGAATGAAGTCCCACTTCAAACACGCTCCTGCATGCATGGAAGCGCGCGCATTAACGCACTATTTTGAGTATTATGTTCCTTGTGGCACAAAATAGCGCTTGCCGTCCACGCGGGATTGTCACCTCCTCATGTTTCACAATCGGAGCGCATGCAATTGCCCAAAAGTTAGGGATTGCATTTGGATCACTCTTATTAAAAGCGCCTCAGTGTGCCTTACAAGGGGCCCACCCCACCCCCATGCAGCTCCCACTGCCACAACACTAGAACACTTCCTAAACAATGTGATCAACACATGCACACACCCTTCATTGTACACCTTGCAGGTGTAACCTTTAATAAATCTTCAGTTTAATCAAAAACGAAATGTAAACCAGTGGGCATTTGTATTACGTAGCTTTGGTAGGATCTGTCAATCCATGGTAAGGTATTTATCCTGCTGTAGAAAAACATGGAGGTGGCATATTCTTCCATAATGATGTGCTTGTTGGAACAAAACCGCCATGAAACCGTTGTATTAACTGATCAGTATAAAGATATGCCTGCCTTTGTAAAATGGTTTTAATCCAGACGGTTACAATAACACCCGTCTGACTATTTTACATAACAATACCTTCGTGTTCATTATCTCAGATCCGGTGAGCATACGTTGCACATTATTGAACTTTTTTTATTAAATGATGTATCTCCGCCTCGATATCCGCTATTCACAGTTTTAAACAATCAGACTAGATATTGCAGCATTCTTTTTTTTTAAAGGGAAATATTTTTATGTTAACATATCAATTGAAATATTACTTCTCAAACTGATTGGATCCACTTTTCGCCAATCTGTTCGTTATGAGTGCTAATAACCTTTCTTTAGCACACTTTACTTATCTTTCTTATTTATTATATTGTTACAGTTGAAACATCCATTTTCTCGCCTGGAATTGGCATGACCCTTTAAACTGATCATTGGATAGTTTCTAAAAAACTAAGAATGTTGCATGTACAGGTATTGATACACTATAGTTCAAAACTTGTATGTATGTGATGTATGTATGTAGTTGTGTTCAACTCACAGCCAGCTTCCCCCTTAATGCATCCACATTCAGCAACGCCCTATGGATTGGGCCCTGAACTAAACTGAACAAAGGCAGCCGCACGTCACTTGCGGATATTAGATGCCCAATTCGCAACTCAGACGAAGGTCCCTGAGTCCACACGTCCCCACAGCGTGATTGCCCTACCCTACGCAACGTCATTACAAAATAGAGCTGCAACCAATCAACAACCAGCGTTCACAACAGAGGGCAATGAGACACCGCCTTAAGGTCGTAAGACATACAATTTGCTCCTGGAAGGATTCAGTATTGAACCCTGGAAGACTATGCAGCCCCAACACATTGCTGGTACACCCCCCAAACATCACGGTCATGCCCTATCCAAACGTCAAGGAGAAAACCCTCCTAAATGTTGTGTCACAGAACACATCCCCGATACAATCATGCCCATCGCACTCCAAACATCACAGGTTATGCCTCCATCATACTCACGTCCCCTAAACATCACGCCCATTCCACCCGAAAAAAATCAAACCTGCCACCCCCCAAACACCATGCTCATGCCCCACAGCATCAGCACCGAACAACACGCCACCCCACATACCTAACACTGTGGGCGACATGCCCATGCTTCCAAACATCGTGGCCATGCCCCGAGAATGTCACGTCACCCACCTCCTTGACACCACAACTTCATGAACATGCCTAAAACCACCACATCTCAGATTACCATGCTCCGTTCCACCTAACTCATCTGGGACAGTAGGGGTAGGAACTACATGGGAATTTACCTGCAGTTACCTGTAACATAATAACCAGACACACACAGTGTCCACTGTCCACACACTTCACAGACAGTACAAGAAACTAAAAGAACCAAAGGCATCTGGCCACTTTCGATCAAACCCGAAAGTAACTTTATTGATTGGGATCTAATAGTCAATATAAAGTGCCCTTGTGCAAGGATAAGTTTAACAGTGCAAACAGGTGCAAACTGCTCACTAATGTGCAAAAAATAGAGCAACGCTTAATAAAAACACACAAAGCTCACAGTGTAAAAAGCGTGATAACGTTGTATATAAAGTTTTGCTATAAACATACTTGTAGTCCTCAACCATAACTATAAAATAACATGACGTACATTACCAATTGTGCACTACGTTTCCACCTGTCTCTTCCATCTAAGCAAACACAACACAATGCCACGTAACAAAACTTACCCATGTTACAGGGATGTTCCGGGTAGCACTGCTAATGATACATAAAGTGAGATTGATCTAGGAATATTTCCGATTCCTGTCAGGAAGGAATTTTTTCCCCCCTTCATAATTTGGTGGGTTTTTTGCCTTCTCTGATCAACATTAGGTCAGGAAATGAGGATATTTCTAGATGGTGTTGGACTGGATGACGTATGTCTTTATTCAACCTCAAATACTATACTATATAGTATATTGGATAGAAATGCATGATAAATTATTGTGGATATTATATTGTATGGCCGAGTTAACTTGGACCTGGACAGGTTATCAACCAATTACCCTGTTAGGAGGCAATCAGGATCTTGAAATGCTTTGCCACAGGACCAAGGATGTGTGTAATTTGACTCCATCCACTGTCTTGGTTAGAACAATTTTTAAGCTGCCCTACTTAGGCAGTCGATATCTCTCATTAAGTTTAGATTTCCCAAAGGAGGAAGAAAGGTAATTATGCTTATGAATTGTGTGGAAGAGAACATAAAGGGATCTAATCCCACCCAGCTACTATTAAAATGAAGTAAACCATTCATAAGGTTCATCACAGACTAGTTCAAGACAGTTAAGCTAGTGAGGTAATAGTGGGTCTTGACATCATAAACTACTCAGACAGGGAACCTATGATTTCAATTTAGTGCTCCCCACATTTTTACTTTAACTGCATTTAATAGTGATGTATGGTTAGATATACAGACCACTGCACAAATGCCTTTTTGACAGCTCACCATGGGGCTTCAGGGTGAAACAGGAAGTAGAGTAAGGTGTCCTACCTCCCTGCAACCAAGGCATGCTTGGTTGTGTGATTCCAAACATCTGGTATACCAAGGTTCAACATCACTATCCTATTATATAAATTTAAACATTTGGTTCCCAATGTGGGATAACAAGTTACTCACAACCCAAAAACGCATTGCTGTTACAAACCAAAACATAAATCACCCAAAATGCGTCTAATGAACGCGCCACGTAGGTGTATACCTGATCCTACATTTTAACATGTGAATCTAATAATTTACTGGCTCCCGTACATTTTTTTTTCTTTTATAAAGTGGATAAGCCATAGGAAGATGATTAATGAGCCCACTGATAAAACGTCTTTCAAACATCGCGTATTAAACGAATAGTTCTTAATTATTAATAACGTGCTTTAATTGAGAAGATACTGTAGTTTCCCACCATCAGAACAAGGCAGGAAATACTTTAGGGTTATATTATTAAAAAAAAAAAATGTATTATTATTTTGTGAGAATATAATTTAAAAAAAAAAAGTTATGAAAATCCGAATCCTAATATAAGAATAGCTGAATTTTCCTTTGTGAGCGAATCTGTTTTCACAGGTGCATCAAATATACATTTTTATTTATATATTATTCATTCTCAAAGTGCTTGAATATTAAAAACATGTTTTTATGTTTTAGGTAGGCTAGATACCTGTTTCTACGCCACATGGCACCTCTTATTGGTTGAATATTACAGGGTCCTTTTGAGACTAAACTGCACATTGTATGTTCTCCGAAAGAAAACATAGATTTGTAAGGGCTAATATCAAATAACCACCTAGAAGTTTTTAGTAATAAAGGTGCAGATTCCAGCTGTCAGTCCATATATTCAGTATTTTTCCAAAACATTCGATCTGTTGTGCGCTAATAAGGCGTATACTTTTGACGATTGCTTCAATTACATTGTTATATCATATATAGAAAATTACTTGAATTATCATTGCACGCAAAATTTAAGGACATCTATACCAAAAATGAGTTGTTTTTTAAATTTGACCGTAACGGAACTACAATTTCTTCAACCACCATGTATCATTTTTTTTTGATTGTCTGCCCTATTTCTTTAGATATCCATCTAAAACTTCTTAGTATTTTCACCTGTCAATCAAGTTCCTTGCTCTCAAAAAACTATTCTTCTTGAGAAGTTTTACTGTAGTGGAATGGTGACAGAGTTTGACAGTTGAATGCTGTATGCTGAGTGCAGGCTGGACAGTTGGTTTGTGGGGGAAAAGTCAGGTCGGATGGAAGTGGGAGTGGTAAAAGAGGGAGGGGGATACTGCTCTTTAACAAAATGAGTGTTGAAACGAGGCATGCAGCAACACACACAAATCAATTGCTACTTACTTTATAATTTAGATTAAGATGAGGAAAGTAATTTTTTCAGTATAGGTGCCCTTTAAAATATAAAAGTAAGCCTTTATTGGCTGTTCAAAAATGCAATGTTTTGGCCCTACCACATGGCAAATGCAAACACTGCTTTTTAATTTTAATTTTTGTTAATAATTATATATTTTCTTATAATGTGCCCCTGTGTCGCTCTGTACAGTGTTACCAGTCACCCCTCCACTTAATTCATAATCCCAAGAGAAGCACTAAAAGTAATGATATAGTTAAAGTTTGCAGGGGTGGATAACCATATTAAACATTGGTAACTTCAGTAGAGAGACATGCAAATTAGAACAGTTCTATAGTCACAATGCCATCAGAAATCTCACCAATATTATATTAGTTGATTTAATCTCCTCTTTGGATCTCAGAGATTTTCCGTGCTCATATCTGACATCACTTAATCACACCATTTTTTTGTTAGCCAATCTACTGGAATACATATACATTCAGCAGTTCCTATTAAAATCTGGGTATTGGGTAAACACATGGGCACTTTAAAACTTACAGTAGGCAGGGCTACTAACTTTTAGCTGGACTATACCATCTCACCTGGGGGATTTCTCTGCTAACAGCTGTAGTACTTATTGCATTCCATGTTTACAGTTTATTTTCTCCAATTATGTTATGTTATAATTACCCTACTTATATTATAGCCATATACTCCTCACAACCAATAGTATTACACTATTCACAAGTTATCCCCTTTCTGCCTTATATATCCCAACTCCTATAAACTTGCAATCTATATTATAAAGGATAAGGATATATATTATATACTGCCAAGCTTTTTATTTCAAACAATAGACCATTTTAATAGACAACAGAAAAACAAAACACTCGTGCAAGTCCTATGATAAATATCCTTGTCCTTAAGGTTTTCTGTAATAGGTAAAAATAAATATGTTTATTTACATTGGTTTTATTTTTTATTGATGTTTTGGCGCTGTAGCAAGTCTAACTATTTAAGAGCAGGTGGTTAAACCCACAAGTTTCCTAAGTGCTTTTTGATATCTCAAGAGCTACGAAACTGAAGAAATTAAAGGAAATTGCAGAGATTTTTTTCTTGATTGTTGCAAACTGTTGGTTTGCTGGATTGGGAAGTACCATTAACTTTTCAAGCAATAACAAAAGATTATTTGCAAGACTGGAAAGAGGTTTGATTATTTTGCCCCATTCGGCCTTATCTATTAGCTGAATACTGGCTTCTTTTGCTTGAACCTGAATTTTACAATCAGGGGGAATTTCTATGTTCAGACGTTGTGCCTCCTAGCTGCAATGTATGAGGTCTACAAAGGAAAATGATATTTGTTTTACAAACTAGGAACATAACCTAGGCTATAAATAACTGTGCAAATAAACGTTACCTGGTAGTAGTAAATTATTAGTGAGTAAAATGTTGTAGTGTGGAGTTAACTTTGGGCAGGAGTTCCTAACCTACCATAGGCTCAGGGCGGCAATCCAGGCAGTGATGCTGTTACTGTGCTCTGCCATGCACGTCTATAGCCCCAGCCACTCTGATGGTGTCATGAGCTGCAATTTTCTTGATTGGGCAGTTCGCGGGTTTGCACCTATGCCTTGGGGCTTCGAGATAAAACACTTCTTCAAGATCATTTAAAACTTCCTGATCTCCAATCCTCCCGGGGTAGCATGTGACTTTGTAATATCTTTGATAGTACTAAAACGGTTGGAGATTTTTAACAAAATAGTTACCCCAAATTTCTTGTCTAAAGTCTGGCATCTCTATCACTAAAACATTTTCAGGACATTTCCTAATAATCTGTCTACTACAAATCTTGCTCTGCAAATCTTATCTCAGGGTGACATCACATTTAGACATTATAATATCTCCCTATCTTGCCCCTGATCTGCCTGACCATAGCTGTTGGCTATTCCTGACAACCTTCTGCTTGTCAGTTTTGTATTTCTTGCCCATCTCCTCCTGTCGCAAATCCTCTTGGTGGACAACATCCACCATTTGTCCCAAATTCACTTTGGATGGTTCCACAAACGCGTAGGGCGGTCTGAGTGTGTCCATTGGTATGTTCGTTTCATGGTGCTGTGTTTTTATGATCCAATAAAGTAATTTTGTTTTTACTTACCCATTCCAAATCCGGTTGCCTGCCTCATATCACAGGGGTTTTACCCTTCTTATCGCCATATGTAATGCTAACCTAATTTTAACAGGCCACGCTGCAAGGCCTATATAAGGACTATTAAAGATTGTATTATTAGGTTAATGTCCTCCATCTTGGGAAAATACATCAGAACTAATCTCGGTGACCTTCACTTTTGATAAAGTAAGTCAGCTCCGAGTACTAATTGTCCATTTAAATAGCAGAAAAAGAATTGTTTTAATAAAGTGAAATGGGTTTTAGAGATAAATTATATCTTCAAAGACGCGGGAGTCCACCTTCCGCCCATCACAGGGTCATTTATAAAATGGGAATTGAGGCTTAAATTAGGATAAATTGAGAGAATTAAGTATCATTGATCTATAACAACATCTAGAATATGGTGCCATTTGTTTTGTATTATGTCTCATATTAGGTGCACTGTGTGTTAAGGATGAATGAATATACATATTTATCAGAGAACCAAGCATCATTTACTGCCCCTGAAAAGACTGAGGTTCATCTTTAATGTAATACAACTGAAGCATTCCTATTACAATACCATAGGAATATGCACAATACAGGTGAAACTAACACTACTTTTGTGCAGATGTAATTACCAGGGGGAGAGGCCTGGAGGTCCAGGTCAAGGGTCCCCATCCTCTTATTTTTCATATTTCTCTTATTGACAGATATAGCCTTCTCCCAGAAACCCACTGTGGATAAATGTGGTAGTTTTGCTGGGGCCAGTAATTCCTAACTACACTGCTGATTTTCTGTCTATATCTTTTATGTATCTATATTCAGTGGCGTCTCTATGTTAAAGATTCAGGATTGTGCCCCACTGTTCTAGTGCAAACTGCACCAAATCTTCAGTGCAGCAGTATAAAAGAGAACTACCCCGAACAGCCAAATGTTGCCAGCATGCTATCCCCCATCACAGTGTTTAGTGTCCATTTTCAGGGTGAGGTGTTTGGAGTGGGCCGCTGTGCGCAGACAGAAGTGCCAATACAGGGAGCATGCAGACAGTCCGTTTGCTGTAGTACTAGTATTATGATATTCCCATGTAGCTGAACAAGAATCATGAAATTCTCTGCCTGGGTGTATTTTTCTACGTATGTATCTAAATCTATGTCTGTCTATAACTTGCCTTATGTCTATATCTATGTATAATTATCTATACCTATGTTTGCCTGTCTATAAGTTCCCCACAGTGGCTGGTACATATAAATTGCCAACACAGACTGGTCATATAAGTTGTCCACAGTGATTGGTAATATTATTACTGTGGCAGACTGTTACAGGCAGAGGCAGGATCAGATCACAGCTACCGTAGACTGCAACAAGTGCGACCTGGGCACGTGCTCCCATCCCGCACAATAGGGGAACCTTTTTTTTACGTCAGTACAGCTTTCTACTCTCAGGGCTGCCATCCTGACAAAAGTCCACACTCTGCCTCATGGTAGAGGCACCCCATATCTACATATGTCCATCTATATCTATGTTCTGTTTTAAAGTAATTTTTTTCAACTTTATCTTCATCTTTCCCTTGTGATTATTAATACCACATTATCGCTACTTTTAGCATGAGAGTCGGCGTTAATTACGCTGTGGGTAATCCTTTTTGAATCGCGTATGGGAGATTTCACAGAGTGATAGGGATTCTGGGTAAATCTCCCCCTGTATGTCTATATCTATTTCTTTCTGTCTATAACACTGTATGTCTTATCCTATGTATGTCTGTCTAATATCTATGTCTGTCTGTCTTTATGTATTTTTATATGATGTATGTACTGTTTGTCTTTCTATACTTAAATGTCTGGTATAGAGGATTAAAAATTGTTGCTAACAGTATTCTTGGGAAATTAAAGTTGCCTGCATGCATTATAAACTGGTGAACAAATTGCTAATTTTATTTCACATTGTTAAAGGGAACTGTGTCTCTCCAACAAAGTTAAATGAAAGGCCGTTTCCTACCGTTAAAACGAGCCATCAACCACCTCTCTACGTCCACAGCCCAAGATATAAAGAAATGACTGACCAGAAAGTTAATGGGTGGGAGGCTGACATGTGACATTCCTAAGGCTTCTCCTGCACAGTGCCACAGGCAAGCACAGCCTCAGACCCCTCAGTGTGTGAGGGAGACAGAAGTCCCTCCTCCCTCTGCTGTGTGAAGGACTCAGCCAGAGAAGGTAGGGAATCTACAGCCCTTCTCTCTTGTGGAAAACATTTTTGGGGTAAGGGGGGTGTCAGAGTGCCCACGGCACCTGCAAATGCGGGCACGGCACCCACGAGTGGGTGGGGCATGGCCACCACGAGTGGGCAGGCCACGCACCCACGCGTGGGCAAGGCCACAGCACCCAGCGTGGGCAGGCCACAGGGGCTGTAAGGAAGTGGCCAAGGAGGGCCTGCAACTGGAGGGACCATGGGATCTATGAGTGGGAGGGACCAGCGGGGCTGCAAAGGGGAGGAGACACAGGGCAGATTGACTGACAGTTTTCAGAGCAAGAAGCAGGAAGTGCAGGGGCCTGGTGATGCTGTTGCCATATCCCACCACAAAAATGTTAATATCTTCAAAACTATGTAAACAAACATGGAATAAATTGCAAAAACTCTCAGGAGAGCAATTCCTATCAATTTACCTAAAGTCATTTTTGGACCACAGTTCCTCTTTAAAGAGAAACATAAATAGATTTCAAATTTATTTTTCCAGAATGACTTCCCCTGGGAGTGAAGAATTGACAAAATAACAATGGCAAATATTTAGATGGTAATCATTGAATCTGGGATTGCTATCTATGGCAGGGGTGTTATTCTTTTTTTAAATCTACTTTATTACGACATAAAAAATACAATGAACATCTGTATTAATATTAATTCTACTAAGTTTCTTATAACACTTATACATTTTCTTTACAAAATATTAGAAATTTGCGTATAGTTTTTTTACTTTACATGTTATAACACAAGTTTTCAAATCAATTAGTATTATTGAATCATAACTTGTGTTATTGGTGGTTATTCTTAGTATTTGTAAATGGCAGGAATTGATTAATATTCAACCACCGGCAAATTGTAGTAATAGGAAGATTTGGATGTTAACTTGTTAACTTTTAATGCTTTGAAAGGTATTTGTTTTACATTTGGTTTTTATAAAGTTTGTTTTTAACATCAAATCCCTCTCATGGGATTCATCGCTCATCTTCTGTTCCTCTGGTTGAAATGCGTCCCGTGTGCTTATTTCAAAGTATCTAATGTTACTCTACAATGCTAAGGAAGAAGGTTAATTATAAAAGGTATTGCCTATGTATAAAGAGATTTGTTGGCAATAATAAATCAATTTACAGCTGTTTCTAATTAGCCCCACTCAATGTTACGATAATCCTTTCCATATTAATATTCCAAACACCAATGCAACTGAATAGAACTGGGGAAATAAGGGGAATAAATACAGTTAAAACGTCAGGGCGTTACTTTCTAGAATAGTGTTGCGGTTTAATTGTTGTCAAAATACAAATTCGACCTGAAGATCACCAAGTCAGATTCGTAGTTCAGTGTTGTTCAGTGTTGTTTGGTGGAAATTGAATATCTCAGTTGTTATTTAATGATATTCAACAGAGATTAGGGACCCTATATAGGAAAACCCAGCACCAGCAAAACGTCCCCTACCCTTCCAGGCTTGGACTAGCCTACCAAGGAAAATGTTGGTGGGCCCAGGCACATGAGGAACGCTTTCAACCATAAAGAGAAAATTGCACCTGTGATCAGTGGCTCTCTGTACCCATACCCCAAGCATCCAGAGTATGTAGTGTCATAATACTGTCAGGACATCCACTACTGTGTGTTAGCTTCATTAAAGAACATGTGTCTTCATATAATGTCTCCTATACACACCTTCAAATCTTATTGGTCCAAGATCCAAGACCCAATCACATTTAAAAAACACAACAACTATGTATATTGAACTAAGTTATTGAACCAGCAATTAGCTGCATTAGTGTATTTAGTAGCCCTACCATAAACATACAGTGTGCTACAGTCTCTGGGTGATTAGCTCAAGGGTGCAAAGCTCTGCTGGCCCCGGGTTACTAAATATTGTTCACTCTGCTCTGTTTGGTGACCAGTTCCATTAAAATAAACAATGTCTGCAATACGTGGTATTATCTTTTCACACTAAATTAGTTTCTTTTATGTAATGGTAACTGATGAAATGCATCTCAACAGCCAGAGACAGCAGTTTCCAATCCTTAGATACCCAATGTTTCATTTACAAGGTCATTAGCGAAGACTGTCCTTTGTTCAATGAGGTGTTCAAGTAATAACACAGTAGAGCAAACATTATCATGTGTGTGGCCAAATTGCAGTTTGAAACATTAACCGGGGCTGGTCTTAAGATTAAGGCAAGATTTGCACCTAGCACCCCTCCAAAACCTCCCTGGCACACACAATACGCTGCTGAATGCTTGCCTTTGCCTGCTTCAAACCAATTCCGCCACCTGCCTTACTTTATTTTAGTTTCTGCAGTGCGTGCTTGTATATATTGTGCATACTCATTGTAACACGTACACACACTTGGGAGATTCAATAAAAGTGTTTATCGTTAAAAATGGTGCACATTTTACCCCACCAATCAGATGTTAGCTTTCAAATGTTAATAGATCTGATTGGTTGGGGCAATTAGCACCATTTTTAACGATTTTATTGAATAACCCTGTAAATGCACAGATAGCACAGCACAGCATACAGGCATCTTAGGTAAGGCTTAGGTGTGTTGTCTGTATGGTGGTGCTGATACATACATTTGAACTGCAGGACTGTAACTGGGAGGCTGTGGCACTGATGCACACTTTGACCTACAAGTCCATGACCTAAGACCCGGTTGGCGCCCCCCTGGTAATGCAACCTGTGCGTTCGCACAGCTCGCCCAAATCAAAGGCAGCCCAGCATTTAACCCACAAGCCATAGTATAATGTTTGCCAAAATCTGATTTGGTGTGGTCCTGCTTATTAGCAGTGGATTAACAGAACGTTTGCTTTCCTGCCCGACTAATATATTTTAAGAAGCATGTGTACAACAAAAATATAAAACTAATGGAAGTGCCAGGTTATTAAAGCCAAATGTTAAGGTCTACATCAATTCATCATTTGCAACGAAAACAGTGAATAATACTTGAAACAACTGTAATCAAACATATTATAATAATGTATTAACCTATGTTAACTCAAGAATGTAGCCCCGGGCGCTGAAAAAATGTGCAGGTGCTTTGTACACAGAAGTTAGGGGGGTGAAGTTATTTTTTTTTAATAGGCAAGGTGCATATTTCTCCAGCACAATCTGCTTTACATACATACCCATGATCATTTCTTTTCCATAACTCGAATAACTAACAAAAAAAGAAATATACAATTATCTTTCTACAGGTTTGAATTCCATCCTAGCAAGGTAAAGAGTACAGGAACACACACGGGAATGTAGGTGGGGCCTAAGGGTAAAATGTTTGTTTGGCACTTGTTACCAGTTATCCCTGAGGAAGGGGCCGTGATTCCTGACACGTTGTGCTTTTGCACATATAATGAATTCATCACCTAAGTAGTGTGCTCCTCTACTCTATACTGCTTGGATTGTTAGCCCTGGAAGTAGGGAGCTGAGAGGATTTGCACCTACCAACTTGTCTGGCTAATTAGCCACACCAGTGTGCCATAGTACATCTGGAACTTTGCTGAATTCCGTCCTAACATATACCAACCTGAACACTGGTAAAAATGCAACGTTGGTCTACAAACAAGTTAGTAATAAAGCCTACAGTCTCCTGTTAAATTAATTAATACTTTAATGCTATTGGAAGTAAGGAAGGAATTCAACTTTAGGTAGGGTTAAAGAGGAAGCAGAAATGTTGGGATAGCAGCATCCCACCCCTCCTGGAGTCGTGGTCTCCCGGATTTTGGGGTGTCTCCCGCACTCCCGCGAGACTACCCCAAATTCCTGTGACCTGAACTGAACTTACCTGGCATCTCTGCCTCCGGAACCACTACTTTTCCTACCATTCCTCTTCTGTGATGTAATTTATGTCCACACACCCCCCCTAGCCACACCCTCTTTTGTTGCTGTAAATTACGGCACGCGCAGTGGCCTGCCCTTAACCCGCCCCATTTGTACGTCATCTACGTCACTTAGGTTTGCCCCTTCCTCGCCCCCTTCTCCCCACCTCGCTGGAAGCCAGATTCGGCAGGGTGGGATGTCTGGATTAAAGGACATATGTCTTTTTACTACTATGAGCCCTGAATCGCATCTCGGCCTCAGCTTGCAAGAAAGAAAGTTCAAAAGTCCTCCTTCCGTAGCTTAGTGATATCACCTGACATTCTGCTCCTCCCAGGGTGACTATACACAGCCTATACAAGCCTATACACATCCTATACACATCTTATACACAGCATACCAACTTTACACATCATATACACATCTTATATACACAGCTTTTACACATCATATACACAGCATTACACATCATATACCCAGCAATATCACAATCGTATAACACACATATACACATCATATACACAGCATATAATATCATATACCACAATATACACATCATATACACACCATATACACATAATATACACAGCATATACACATCAATATCCACATATACCCGAGCAATTGGCCAAAATGCCTGTTCGGTTCGGAGATCGTTGCATGACAGGCCAGGCAGATCTTCGTACGATTGTCAGTTTCGCCCAAAAGTGCCACATGGCACATTATCTGCCAAACGGCCATTCCTACACATCGTGAGTCTGGGTCGGCACACGTGATCACACCTCCTTCTGTTGCCTTTTACAGGATGAACCATGATTGGCCCAAGAACCATCTGCACCTTTTACAGATGGACTATGGTCCAGGAACCTCCTAGGACTGGACCTGGATGGGTGAATTGGTGGGATATAATGGCAAGCTTATTTAACCTTGAGTAACATGATTAATGTTCATAGTATTTAATTCTTGTATATCAAGGTTAAATAAAACAGACAGCTGCCAATAAACAGTTGAGGAGGAAAGTTCCAAGATGATCCAGGGAGTAATCCGATCGCCAGTTGGGGTCAGGAAGGAATTTTTCCCCATCTGTGGCACTTGTCCTCAGATGGGTTTTTCGCCTTCCTGTGAATCAGCTATTAAATAGGTAGTAATTAAAAGGGAACAGCAGTAGTTTGGATACTCACCTACTGACTGCTGTTGTCACTTCTTTCCACTCCTGCCCCTCCTTTGGCTGGCAAATCAGGGGATGCTCCACCTATAGGATGCCCTTCATGCAGATCGTCTTTCCCAATTGATGGGCCCACCCCACCTAGTGAAAGACAGGGCTCGAAAAGAGCAGGACTTGCAGCCAGGAGGTAGGTATCCAAACTACCTTATGTACTCACTAGGAATGGCTTAGACTTTTGTTTCCCTGGAATGTTTTTTTATATGTGGAATTAAAGTAAATTTAAATAGGTTTAAGAAAATTAAAATATCACAATATATTTAAAAAAACTATTTGAAAACTATATATTGTCTGGATTTGTCTTTTTTTTTCCTCCTCCCACTTTTATTTATTAAATACGAAAGGATAAGAAATGCATGGACCAATATCTTACCAAAAAAGTTAATATTTAGGGCTAGTTCCCCTTAATAAAGTATTTATAGAGGACACCCTGGAATATAAGTGCTTTAAAAATAAGCTGAAACCGGTACCTAAGGAAGGGGTCAGTCTTCCCAAAACGTTGTATTTGGTTTCACTTATTATTAAAGCACTTTATTGTATCAAGAGTGTGCCTCTTCTTATTCTGGAAAGGTACTGTGACTTACCTGTAGTAGCGCAGGATTACAGCTGATCACACGTATGGACCCTTTCCACGCCCACCCGTGGCTCTGTGCGGGCCGTGAAAAATTCGGCCAGCCGCGGGCTGGGCATCACTAATCTTGGTCCTCACCCATTGGTTTAACTTTGTTAGCTGTAATGTTTTGTAGCTCTGCTCCGTTTTTGTATTTTCTCACCCTTGGTTATTTTAATGGGATTGGGGTTCCCGGGGCGGGGGGTTATTTTCCTGTGTTGAAAGGCATGATAGCACAAATTGGAAAGGGTGTTCAATGTGTTTAAAGGAACTGTATTGCCTCAATTAATTTTTTAAAATTGCATTAAAAAGGGTAAAGGTATGCAGCCCTCCCCATACATTTTTGTTCCTGATTTAGAGCCTCTCTCTGCCTTCAATAGGGTTACTTTAGTCCCACTATGCGCATTGCATTCCGTTTTCCATTTTGCGAATCGCAAAGTAATTTAAAATTTTATGAAATCGCGAGAATCAGTTCCCACTGTTAATACTTGCATTCCATATAATGTGGTCCATTTTTTATCCGCATGCGTGCACAACTTTGGTCTGTGTGTGTCAGAATCCCACTTTAATAATAGTCTATGGGAACGCAAAAAAAATGGACACACGTGGACAAATAATTTTTTGTGGGATTTTTCGTGTTTTCTCCAGTGTTTCCAGTTGATTTTCCAAAAACTGCATGCGCACGCAAATGAACTGGAAACGCAGACACACGTGGACAAATGCAAAAACGCATGCTGTTAACCTGTGAATGCACCGGAACAGGACAAAATGCATTGTCCTAATGGACAGCACAGCACAACGCACAAGTGGGACCTTGTGAAGATGTGAAGAGGCGTAACATCTGTCTGCCTCTAACTGTCACTCAAAGCTAGAATGCGAGCAAACCTCCTCCACCTATCCTTGATCAGCGTGATTATGTAGGCTGTACTAGCAACAGGAAATTTCAAGTTTGTTTGTCTGGCAGCGGAGGAGGAGAGAGGTTGTAACACATTCCCACCAGCCAATGACAAGTGATATGTTATCAGGGCTCTGAGCTCTCTAGGAGGCGGACTTTTAGCACTCATCTTTGCTGTGTGGGCGCACGGTTGTAAATGTGAGTAAGTGATTTTAGCTGCTGGAAATGTGGATGCGTAATGGGGGTGATGTTGTTTTTTGATATTGTTGTCCTTAATTAATTAGAATTTTAATAATGAGAGGACATGTATAACTGAGGTTTGAAAATAATTACTCATGGTCTGAAATCACCTTTTGGGACGCTAAAAGATGAGATCTCAGGACATCAATCTGTCACAAGACCTTTGTGTCCACATCTGGTGAAATGAATCGACCCTTAGCTACCCCCAATTTTAACATCAACGTTTTATCCTTGAAATCGTTGGTTTGTCTTTGAATATCATGTAAACATTAACCAGAAATCTGTCACGAAAAGGATTCGATTTTTACATCTTCTGCATTTGCGAATGTTAATCTGCCCGCCCAGTCTAGTCATGCAGTTCTATAATTATGACCCTCCTTGGTTCATGTACCTGGAGCGAAGCTTCCTTTACATTATGACAATGCCTCTGTTTCAGCGTGGGGGGAGATCTCCTGGTGTCTCCATATTTAGAAACTGACGCTATCAGTTTATTTTGATCTTAACGACAATGATCTGAAACTCCAAGATCTTAGAAGAATTTTGCTATGGACTGAAATTTGACAGGATAATTTTGAGTTAAGGTATTGACCTAGGAAAATCAAACATTTGGCAGATATCCTCCTTGGGATAAATCCTTTTGGCTGAATCACACATTGTGCTTATTTTATCAAAGTCTTAAAGGTAGACTACACTACTAATTTAAATTAAAAAAGAGCTGGACAGAAGGACTGGATACATTTCTACAAAGGTTTTAAAAATGGCAAAAATTACCGGAGTTAAAACTTATAGTTTTTGTTTATCCAGGGATCCTTGACATTTGGAGCCAGGATAATATAGGGTTTTGTCTTTCTCTATATCAACTGTAAGTTAGGGATCATGGGTAACTGAAAAAGTTGGACTAGATAGACATATGCCTTCAGTCAACCTTTAATACTATATTTATGCTTAATTCTTTTCTTTTTTTTCTCTGGAGTCTTGTAACTGGAAAGTAAACTTGTTGTTGGAAGGGGGAAAGGCCAGAAGGTTCGGATTTTGTAACCTGTGTCCCGGTGTGTCCCTGGAAGGAGGTCTTCTGCTTCTTTAATGCCCCAGCTCTCATGGCTTCCTAGCTGCTTTCTATAGATTGCACAGCCATAGTGGAGCAGCTCGGGAGGAAGCTGCCAGTCATTGCCCGTGTCCTCACCATCAGGCTGTGACTGTTGGCTGCTACCAGAGAGAAATTGAAATAAGAAAAGGGGCAGCAATGAAGCACTAAAACAGCCACTCATGGCCACATTGTGCACAGCACAGATGTAATATATATATTGGTATGGAACTTTAATGATCGGCTTAGTTCACACAAACAATGGGAAACATGACCATGAAGTCACTTCCAAGATTGAGAAGTGAGAAGGAATGTAGAAAGGAAGGAAAGAATGTAAATAGCAAATTCTCCAGGTCAGACGAACAGAAAGTCATTCAAAATATAAAAGGCTGTTAAATATGATATTACAGAACAACCATAACAACAAACATAAGATGACATAGAAATCCCACCACAAACATTCAGCAGTGAAATTGCTGGTTGTCCATTAAAGTTGTACTGTGTCTTTATACTGGATTTTATAGTAGAGGATTATGCCTTGTTTTCCATTGCTGAAACAAATATATTTTGGAAATAAAGAGAACCTCTAATTGGGTAATAATACAGAATGAATTGCATTTGGGTGACTTCTTCAGGGATAACTTCTCTTCAATAAAAGATAAAGTTTCAAATTCCAAATAATTTTTTGTCATGTGGCATGCAAATAAAAAAATGTGCATTATTCTATGTTATATGCAACGGAAGTGCCAGTGCTTGGGTGTCAATGTTCTCTGTAACCAGGGATGAGCTGATCACATTATTTAAGGCTTGTTGGAGCATCATAAGGCAGAGTGGTGGAGCAGAGTAAAGGCTGGGCAGGGGGCAGGGACAGGTGTAGGGCGCCCGTTCCATTACAAAGGTGCCACAAGTGCAGCCTTTATGGTTAGGTGTCGGGCACCCTGCTCGAGCTGAACAGCTTGTCTGAATAGCGCACAAAAAAAAATCTCACTGAATACTGCAGTATGCAGCTAATAAAATGTTATCTGTATATCCACACAGATGATTTTATCCAGTAACGCTGTGCGCTCCCCTTACATAGAAGTAAATGGCGGCACGCTCCTGCATGGGGCATGGTGGCCCTGATACAGTACTCTGCACACACAGCAGGTAGAGAACTGGGTGTATATTGTGCTGCAGTTTAGAAGCTTTAAAGCAAACTAGTTTTCTTTGGTTAACAAATGTAAATACTTAAACTGTATAAAGAAATGTCTTAGAGAGGATCTGATCAAGCTTGGTCAGCTATGAAGCCAATGGTAAAGAGACGGCCCATTTTTCTTGTACCCATAACACAACGCGTTCCGTACATAGAACTATCATAGAGACATAAGAAGAACTTGACAATAGTGGATATGAATGATGTCAATGCAGATATTGCCGTTAATATTACAGGGGTCTAGATTTTACTGTTATAAGTGTACAAGCTCTTGCCAGACTACCGATAATACTCGAGTATAAACCGAGTTTTTCAGGCTGAAATCAGCCTGAAAACTCGGACTCGGTTTATACTCGAGTCAACCACTTACCTGGCATTCCGGCAGCCGCGCGATCCTTTTCTGCACTGGCGCGCCGGCCTGACGTCACTGCCCGGCCCAAGCCCGCGCCGGGCAGTGACGTCAGCCGCCGCCAGTACAGGAATGGGCGCGCGGCTGCCGGAATGCTGATACCGTACCTGCCGGGATGGATGGAGGAAGATAGAAGAAGTCGTCCACGGAGAAGAGTCCAGGAGAAGAGTCCAGGAGAAGAGTCCACGGGGAAAGAGTCAGGGAAGAGTCCACAGGGAAAAGTCCACAGGAGAGAAGAGAGAGTCCAAGACCACAGGGAGAAGGCCCAGAGCAGCCCAGGTACAAACTGAACTGAGGGGGAGGGGGGCATTCAAGATGTTTGGGAACTACAACTCCCAGCATGCTTTATTAGCTGGGAGTGTAGTTTCCAACATCTTGAATGCCAAGAGGGTGGCATTCAAGATGTTTGGAAACTACAACTCCCAGCTATAAAGCATGCTGGGAGTTTGTTTTCCAAACATCTTGAATGCCACCCTCACTTGGCATTCAAGATGTTTGGAAACTACAACTCCCAGCGCTTTATTAGCTGGAGTTGTGTTTCCAAACATCTTGAGTCCAAGTTTCTACCCTCGTTTATACCGGTCAATAACTTTATTAGGATTTTTGGTGATTGGGTACCTCGGTTTATACTCGGGTCGGTTTATACTCGAGTATTATCGTATAGTTTGAGAGAATGCAGTTAGTAAATGTAAGGATAGGTTATAAATTTGTCATTAAAAAATTAAAAATAGAAATATCTGAAGCAGCCATTGGCCAACATTTTTTAGAGCGTGTATCTGTTCCAACAGACATGGGGGCTAACTAATGATGCACAAGGCAAAACAAGTGATGTATGTTTATATATAATATAGGGTATACATACAAGCGTAGTATATGATGTGAGCAGGTAAGCAGTGTTAGATGTACTGTCCAGGTAATGACAGGCAAGTCTTTTGAATCATAGTTGATCGTTCCCTCTAGTACATTTACACTTGATACCGATATTCACATCAGTAGAAAGATCGACGGGAGCACGGGCCGCACACTATATTACATGCAAAAAGGTTTTATATCAGTTCAACATACGTCTGCCCACATGCCCACTGAATTTCGAGATACACAGCTCTCTTCTCAAGATATGGGCAGTTTGAAAGCATAGTCTACACATGCAATATAGACATACTCCCATAGGAAATACATCCCATAAGAGTGAGACACTTATCCATACAATTAGGTTAACAGCAACCAAGTTCAGGAGGCCCTCCCCTTCCTATCAAATAGATTATCAAAGTTAACCCCTTATTTCAAAAACAGAAATTAGAGCCCTCAACTTAAACTCGGCTCCAGTCCTGGGGTGTATAAAACTCTGTGCCCACCACCACTGATGTGGCACGGTACACATAATGACAAGGGATTTAATCATAATCATGTCATAATTGTGTACAGTGCTGCTCAGTGGTGTTGCACGAGTTTTATACACCCCAGGACTGGAGCGCGTTAAGTTGAGGGGTCTCTATACACGCAATTCTCGCTTTGCTATTTATGTGTTGTTTTCCCTTGTAGGCTTTTATATATGGAGAAACGAGACAAAAAGGTGAGCAAGGATTTCACAGCATAAGTCGTCTCCATTGCACATAGCAGGTTGCTCTACACCCACACCCACTTGTCACTCAGCGAGAACCTGAAATTCATGGTATTACAGGCAATACCGAATTGGGACAGTTGAGACAGAGAGATGAGAACCTGAAATTCATGGTATTACAGGCAATACCAGAATTGGGACAGTGTGACAGAGAGATGAGGTTAAAGAAAAATGAGGTATGGTGGGTCAATAAACTATAGGCATTGGCCCCCAAAGGCCTCAATTGTGATTACGATTTATTCCTGTTTTTGTAAATAAGGGGTTAACTTTGATAATCTATTTGATATAGGAAGGGGAGGGCCTCCTGAACTTGGTATGCTGTTAACCTAATTGTATTGGATAAGTGTCTCACTCTTTGGATTTTATTTACCTATGGGTAGTTGTCCATATTGCATGTAGTAGACTATGCTTTCAAACTGCCCATATCTTGAGAAGAGAGCTGTGTATCTCGAAATTCAGCTGGGCATGTGGCAGACTATGTGTAACTGATATAAAACCTTTTTGCATTGATAATATAGTGTGCGGCTTCCTTTCTACCCTGCATTTTCTATATGTGAAAGTACAGAGGCGGAGTACCCTGGAGATACGCACCCGAATTCTAAACTGTGGTAATAGTTGCTACTTTCTACATCAATATATATATATATATATATAACCCACTGTCGTTTGTCCTTGTGCATCATTAGTTAGCCCCCCATGTCGCTTGGAACATTAGATACACGCTCTAAATAATTGTTGGCCAATGGCTGCTTCAGATTTCTATTTTTAATTTTTTAATGACAATTTATAACCATCCTTCACATTACTAACTGCATTCTCCAACTATACCGTATATACTCGAGTATAACCGACCCGAGTATAAACCGAGGTACCCAATTTCACCTAAAAATCCTTAAAGTTATTGACCCAGTATAAACCGAGGGTAGAAACTTGGCACTCAAGATGTTTGGAAACTACAACTCCCAGCTAATAAAGCATGCTGGGAGTTGTAGTTTCCAAACATCTTGAATGCCAAGTGAGGGTGGCATTCAAGATGTTTGGAAACTACAACTCCCAGCATGCTTTATTAGCTGGGAGTTGTAGTTTCCAAACATCTTGAATGCCACCCTCACTTGGCATTCAAGATGTTTGGAAACTACAACTCCCAGCTAATAAAGCATGCTGGGAGTTGTAGTTCCCAAACATCTTGAATGCCCCCCTCCCCCTCAGTTCAGTTTGTACCTGTGGGCTCTTCTCCCTGTGGACTCTTCTCCCTGTGGACTCCTGTGGACTCTTCTCTTCTCCCTGTGGACTCTCTCCTGTGGACTCTTCCCTGACTCTTCTCCCTGTGGACTCTTCTCCTGGACTCTCTCCGGGACTCTTCTCCTGTGGACACACTTCTTCTATCTTCCTCCATCCATCCCGCAGGTACGGTATCAGCATTCCGGCAGCCGCCCCCATTCCTGTACTGGCGCGCCGGCTGACGTCACTCCCGCGCCGGGCTTGGCGCCGGGCAGTGACGTCAGGCCGGCGCGCCAGTGCAGAAAAGGATCGCGCGGCTGCCGGAATGCCCAGGTAAGTGGTTGACTCGAGTATAAACCGAGTCCGAGTTTTCAGGCTGATTTTTCAGCCTGAAAACTCGGTTTATACTCGAGTATATACGGTAGTCTGGCAAGAGCTTTGTACACTTTATAACATAAATCTAGACCCCTGTAATATTAACGGCAATATCTGCATTGACATCATTTCATAATCCACTATTGTCAAGTTCTTCTTATGTCTCTATGATAGTTTCTATGTACGGAACGCTGTTGTGTTATGGGTACAAAGAAAATGGGCCGTCTTCTTTACCATTGGCTTCATAGCCTGACCAAGCTTGATCAGATCCTTCTCTAAGACATTTCTTTATACAGTTTAAGTATGTACATTTGTTAACCAAAGAAAACTAGTTTGCTTTAAAGCTTCTAAACTGCAGCACAATATACACCCAGTTCTCTACCTGCTGTGTGTGCAGAGATACTGTATCAGGGCCACCATGCCCCAATTGCAGGAGCGTGCCGCCATTTACTTCTATTGTAAGGGGAGCGGCACAGCGTTACTGATATAAATCATCTGTGTGGATACAAGATAACATTTTATTAGCTGCATACTGCAGTTTCAGTGAGATTTTTTCGTGCGCTATTTCAGACAAGCTGTTTCAGCTTCGAGCAGGGTTCCCGACACACCTAACCATAAAGCTGCACTTGTGGCACCTTTGTAATGGAACGGGCTGCCCTACCCCTGTCCCTGCCCCCTGCCCAGCCTTTACTCTGCTCCACCCACTCCTGCCTTATGATGCTCCAACAAGCCTCTAAATAATGTGATCAGCTCATCCCTGGTTTACAGAGAACATTGACACCCAAGCACTGGCACTTCGTTGCATATAACATAGAAAATATGCACATTTTTTTATTTTTGCATGCCACATGACAAAAAATTATTTGGAATTTGAAACTTATCTTTTATTGAGAAAGTTATCCCTGAAGAAGTCACCCAAATGTCCATTCATTCTGTTATTACCCAATTAGAGGTTTCTCTTTATTTCCAAAATATATTTGCTTTCAGCAATGGAAAACAAGGCATAATCCTCTACTATAACTATCCAGTATAAAGAACAGTACAACTTTAATGGACAACCCAGCAATTTCACTGCTGAATGTTTGTGGTGGGATTTCTTATGTCATCTTTGTTTGTTTGTTATGGTTGTTCTGCTTAATATCATATTTAACAGCCTTTTATATTTGAATGACTTTCCTGTTCTGTCTGACCTGGAGAATTTGCTATTTACATTCTTTCCTTCCTTTCTACATTCCTTCCACCTTCTCATCTCCTTGGAAGTGACTTCATGGTCATGTTTCCCATTGTTTGTGTTGAACTAAGCCGATCATTAAGTTCCATACCAATATATATATTACATCTGTGCTGTGCACACATTGTTGGCCATGAGTGGCTGTTTTAGCTGCTTCATTGCCTGCCCCTTTTCTTATTTCAATTTCTTCCTGGTAGCAGCCAACAGTCACAGCCCTGATGGTGAGGACACGGGCAATGACTGGCAGCTTCCTCCCGAGCTGCTTCCACTATGGCTGTGCAATCTATAGAAAGCAGCTAGGAAGCCATGAGACTGGCATTAAAGAAGCAGAAGACCTCCTTCCAGGGACCACCGGACACAGGTTACAAAATCCGAACCTTCTGGCCTTTCCCCCCTCCAACAACAAGTTTACTTTCCAGTTACAAGACTCCGAGAAAAAAAAGAAAAGAATTAAGCATAAATATAGTATTAAAGGTGTGACTGAAGCATATGTCTATCTAGTCCAACTTTTTCAGTTACCCATGATCCCTAACTTACAGTTGATATAGAAAGACAAACCCCTATATTATCCTGGCTCCAATGTCAAGGATCCCTGGATAAACAAAAACTATAAGTTTTAACTCCGGTAATTTTTGCCATTTTTAAAACCTTTGTTTAGAAATGTATCCAGTCCTTCTGTCCAGCTCTTTTTAATTTATTAGTAGTGTAGTCTACCTTTAAGACTTTGATAAAATAGCACACATGTGTGATTCAGCCAAAGGATTTTATTCCCAAGGAGGATCTGCCAAATGTTCTGATTTTCCTAGGTCAATACCTTAACTCAAATTATATCCTGTCAAATTTCAGTCCATAGCAAAATTCTTCTAAGATCTTGGAGTTCCAGATCATTGTCTGTATTGATCAAATAAACTGATAGCGTCTAGTTTCTAAATATGGAGACACCAGGAGATCTTCCCCCCACGCTGAAACAGAGGCATTGCATAATGTAAAGGAAGCTTCGCTCCAGGTACATGAACAAAGGAGGGTCATAATATAAGAGCTGCATGACTAGACGGGGCGGGCAGATTAACATTCGCAAATTGCAGAAGATGTAAAAATCGAATCCTTTTCGTGACAGATTTCTGGTTAATGTTTACCTGAATATTCAAAGACAAACCAACGATTTCAAGGATTAAAACGTTGATGTTAAATTGGGGTTAGCTAAGGGTCTGATTCATTCACCAATGTGGACACAAAGGTCTTGTGACAGATTGATGTCCTGAGATCTCATCTTTTAGCGTCCCAAAAGGTGATTTCAGACCATGAGTAATTATTTTCATCACCTCAGTTTATACATGTCCTCTCATTATTAAAATTCTATATAATTAAGGACAACAATATCAAAAAAACAACATCACCCCCATTACGCATCCACATTTCCAGCAGCTAAAATCACTTACTCACATTTACAACCGTGCTGCCCACACAGCAAAAGAGTGCTAAAGTCCGCCTCCTAGAGAGCTCAGAGCCCTGATTAACATATCACTTGTCATTGGCTGGTGGGAATGTCGTTACAACCTCTCTCCTCCTCCGCTGCCAGACAAACAAACTTGAAATTTCCTGTTGCTAGGATACAGCCTACATAATCACGCTGATCAGTAGGTGGGAGGAGTGTTTGCTCGCATTCTAGCTTTGAGTGACAGTTAGAGGCAGACAGAATTGTTACGCCCTCTTCACATCTTCACAAGGTCCCACTATGTGCGTTGTGCTGTGCTGTCCATTTAGGACAATGCATTTTGTCCTTGTTCCGGTGCATTCACAGGTTAACAGACATGCGTTTTTCTATGCATTTGTCCACTGTGTTCTGCGTTTCCAGTTCATTTGCGTGCGCATGCAGTTTTTGGAAAATCAACTGGAAACACTGGAGAAAACACGAAAAATCCACAAAAAATTATTTTTCCACGTGTGTCCATTTTTTTTTTGCGTTCCCATAGACTATTATTAAAGTGGGATTCTGACACACACAGACCAAAAGTTGTGCACGCATGCGGATAAAAAATGGACCACATTTATCTGGAATGCAAGTTATACAGTGGGAACTGATTCTCGCGATTTCTATTAAATTTTAATTACTTTGCGATTCGCAAATGGAAAACGGAATGCAATGCGCATAGTGGGACCTACAGTAACCCTTATTGAAGGCAGAGAGAGGCTCTAAATCAGGAAACAAATGTATGGGGAGGGCTGCATACCTTTACCCTTTTTAATGCAATTTTAAAAAATTAATTGAGCAATACAGTTATCCTTTAACACATTCGAACACCCTTTCCAATTTTGTGCTATCATGCCTTTCAACACAGGAAAATAACCCCCCGCCCCGGACAACCCCAATCCCATTAAAATAACCAAGGGTGAGTAAAATACAAAAACGGAGCGAGCTACAAACATTTACAGCTAACAAAGTTAAACCAATGGGTAGGACCAAGATTAGTGATGCCCAGCCCGCGGCCTGGCCGAATTTTTCACGGCCCGCACAGAGCCACGGGTGGGCGTGGAAAGGGTCCATACGTGTGATCAGCTGTAATCCTGCGCTACTACAGGTAAGTCACGTACCTTTCCAGAATAAGAAGAGCACACTCCTTGAATACAATAAAGTGCTTTAATAATAAGCTGAAACCAAATACAACGTTTTGGGAAGACTACCCCTTCCTTAGGTACCTGGTTTCAGCTTATTTTTAAAGCACTTAATATTCCAGGAGTGTCCTCCTATAAATACTTTATTAAGGGGAACTAGCCCTAAATATTAACTTTTTTGGTAAGATATTGGTCCATGCTTTCTTATCCTTTCGTATTTAATAAATAAAGTGGGGAGGAAAAAAGACAAATCCAGACAATATATAGTTTTCAAATAGTTTTTTTTTAAATATATGTGATATTTTAATTTCTTTAAACCTATTTAAATTCTACTTTAATTCCTACATATTTAAAAAAACATTTCCAGGAAACAAAAGTCTAAGCCATTCTCCTAGTGATACATAAGGTAGTTTGGATACCTACCTCCTGGCTGCAAGTCCTGCTCTTTTCGAGCCTGCTCTTTTTCACTAGGTGGGTGGGCCCATCAATTGGGAAAGCGATCTGCATGAAGGGCATCCTCCTATAGGAGCATCCCCTGATTTGCCACCAAGGAGAGGGCAGGAGTGGAAAGAAGTGACAACAGCAGCTAGTAGGTGAGTATCCACTACCTGCTGTTCCCTTTAATTACTACCTATTTAATAGCTGATTCACGGAAGGCGAAAAACCCATCTGAGGACAATGTGCCACAGATGGGGAAAAATTCCTTCCTGACCCCAACTGGCGATCGGATTACTCCCTGGATCATCTTGGAACTTTCCTCCAACGTTTTATTGGCAGCTCCTGTTTTTATTTAACCTTGATATACAAGAATTAAATACTTTATGAACATTAATCATGTTACTCAAGGTTAAATACATTGCCATATATCCCACCAATTCACCCATCCAGGTCCAGTCCTAGGAGGTTCCTGGACCATTCCTATCCATCTGTAAAAGGTGCTAGATGGTTCTTGGGCCAATCATGGTTCATCCTGTAAAAGGCAACAGAAGGAGGTGTGATCACTGTGCCGACCCATGACTCACGATGTGTAGGAATGGCCGTTTTGGCAGTATAGTGCCATGTATGGGCACTTTCTTGGGCGAAACTGACACTCGTACGAAGATCTGCCTGGCCTGTCATGCAACAGCTCCGACCGAACAGGCATTTTGGCCAATTTGCTGGGTATATGTTTGTATATGATGTGTATATGCTGTGTATATTATGTGTATATGGTGTGTATATGATGTGTATATGCTGTGTATTGATATGTATATGCGGTGTATATGATGTGTATATGCGGTGTATACGATGTGTATGCTGTGTATATGATGTGTATTGTGTGTATATGATGTGTAAAGCTGTTTATAGCTGTGTATAAGATGTGTATATGATGTGTAAAGTTGTGTATGCTGTGTTAAGATGTGTATAGGATGTGTATAGGCTTGTATGGCTGTGTATATGTCACCCCTGGGAGGAGCAGAATGTCAGGTGATATCACTTAAGCTACTGGAAGGAGGACTTTTGAACTTCTTTTCTGCAAGCTGAGGCCAGAGATGCGATTCAGGGCTCATAGTAGTAAAAAGACATATGTCCTTCTAATCCAGACATCCCACCCTGCCGAATCTGGCTTCCAGGCAGGTGGGGAGAAGGGGCGAGGAAGGGCAAACCTAATGGTAGATGACGTCACAAATGGGGCTGGTTAAGGGCAGCCACTGCGCGTGCCGTAATTTACAGCACAAAAGAGGTGTGGCTAGGGGGCGTGTGACATAAATTACATCACAGAAGAGGAATGGTAAGGAAAAGTAGTGGTTCCGGAGGCAGAGATGCCAGGTAAGTTCAGTTCAGGTCACAGGAATTTGGGGAGTCTCGCGGGAGTGCGGGAGACCACCCCAAAATCCGGAGACTCCCACGACTCCCAGGAGGGTGGGATGCCTGCTATCCCAACATTTCTGCTCCTCTTTAACCCTACCTAAAGTTGAATTCCTTCCTTACTTCCAATAGCATTAAAGTATTAATTAATTTAACAGGAGACTGTAGGCTTTTATTACTAACTTGTTTGTAGACCACAGTTGCATTTTTACCAGTGTTCGGTTGGTATATGTTAGGACGGAATTCAGCAAAGTTCCAGATGTACTATGGCACACTGTTGTGGCTAATTAGCCAGACAAGTTGTAGGTGCAAATCCTCTCAGCTCCCTACTTCCAGGGCTACACAATCCAAGCAGGTATAGAGTAGAGGAGCACACTACTTAGGTGATGAATTCATTTATTAGTGCAAAAGCACAACGTTTCAGGACTCACGGCCCCTTCCTCAGGTATAACTGGTAACAAGTGCCAAACAAACATTTATACCCTTAGGCCCCACCTACATTCCATGTGTGTGCTCCTGTACTCTATACCTTGCTAGGATGGAATTCAACCTGTAAGAAGATAATTGTATTTCTTTTTTTTTGTTAGTTATTCGAGTTATGGAAAAGAAATGATCATGGGTATGTATGTAAATGCAGATTGTGCTGGGAAATATTGCACCTTGCCTATTAAAAAAAAAAATACTTCACCCCCCTAACTTCTGGTACAACAACCTGCACATTTTTTTCACGCCCGGCTTACATTCTTGAGTTACCATAGGTTAATACATTATTATAATATGTTTGATTACAGTTTTCTTTCATGTTATTATTCACTGTTTTCGTTGCAAATGATGAATTGATGTAGACCTTAACATTTGGCTTCTAATACCCTGGCACTTCCTTATAGTTTATATTTTTTGTGTACACATGCTTCTTAAAATATATTAGTCGGGCAGGAAAGCAAACGTTCTGTTAATCCACTGCTAATAAGCAGGACCACACAAAATCAGATTTTGGCAACATTATACTAGTTGGCTTGTGGGTTAAATGCTGGGCTGGCCTTTGATTTGGGCGAGCTGTCGCCCGCACAGGTTGCATTACCAGGGGGGCGCCAACCGGGATTCTTAGGTCATGGACTTGTAGGTCAAAGTTGTGCATCAGTGCACAAGCCTCCCAAGTTACAGTCCTGCAGTTCAAATGTATGTATCAGCACCACCATACAGACAACACACCTAAGCCTTACCTAAGATGCCTGTTAGCTGTGCTGTGCTATCTGTGCATTTACAGGGTTATTCAATAAAATCGTTAAAAATGGTGCTAATTTTGCCCCAACCAATCAGATCTTATTTAACATTTGAAAGCTAACATCTGATTGGTGGGGTAAATGTGCACCATTTTTACGATAAACACTTTTATTGAATCTCCCAATTAGTGTGTTACGTGTTACAATGATGTAGTGCACAATATATCAAGCACGCACTGCAGAAACTAAAATAAAGTAAGCGCAGGTGGCGGACTTGGTTTGAAGCAGGCAAAGGCAAGCATTCAGCAGCGTATTGTGTGTGCCCGGGAGGTGTTTTGGAGGGGTGCTAGGTGCAAACTTGCATTAATCTTAAGACCAGCCCCGGTTAATTGTTCAAACTGCAATTTGGCCACACACATGTATATGTTTGCTCTACTGTGTTATTACTTGAACACCTCATTGACAAAGACAGTCTTCTCTAATGACCTTGTAAATGAAACATTGGGTATCTAAGGATTGGAAACTGCTGATCTCCTGGCTGTTGAATGCATTTCATCAGTTCACCATTACATAACAGAAACTTTAATTTAGTTGAAAAGAATAATACACACGTATTGCAGACATTGTCTATTTTAATGGAACTGGTCACCAAACAGAGCAGAGTGAACAATATTTAGTAACCCGGGGCCAGCAGAGCTTGCACCCTTGAGCTAATCACCCAGAGACTGTAGCACACTGTAATGTTATGGGGGCTACTAAATACACTAATGCAGCTAATTGCTTGGTTCAATAACTTAGTTCAATATACATAGTTTGTTGTTTTTTAAATGTGATTGGGTCTTGGATCTTGGACCAATAAGATTTTGAAGGTGTGTATGGAGACATTATATAAGACACATGTTTCTTTAATGAGCTAACACACAGTAGTGGATTGTCCGACAGTATTATGACACTACAACTCTGGATGCTTGGGTATGGGTACAGAGAGCCACTGATCACAGGTGGCAATTTTCTCTGGTTGAAAGCGTTCCTCATGTCCTGGGCCCACCAACATTTTCCTTGGTAGGCTAGTCCAAGCCTGGAAGGGTAGGGGACGTTTTGCTGGGTGCTGGTTTTTTCCTATATATGGGTCCCTAATCTCTGTTGAATATCATTAAATAACAACTGAGATATTCAATTTCCACCAAACAACACTGAACTACTGAATCTGACTGTGTGATCTTCAGGTCGAATTTGTATTTTGACAACAATTCAAACGCAACACTATTCTAGAAGTAACTGCCCTGACGTTTCTTTAACTGTATTATTCCCCTTATTTCCCCAGTTCTATTTTCAGTTGCATTTGTTGGTTGGGAAATTTAATATGGGAAGGATTATCGTAACATTGAAAGTGGGGCTAATTAAACAGCTGTAAAATATGATTTATTATTGCCAACAATCTCTTTATACTAGTGCTACCTTTTTAATTAACCTTCTTTCCTTATTGCATTGTAGAGTAACATTAGATACTTTGAAATAAGCACACGGTACGGCATTTCAACCAGAGGAACGAAAGATGAGCGTGATCCCATGAGAGGGATTTGATGTTAAAACAAACTTTATAAAAACCAAATGTCAAAACAATTACCTTTCAAAGCTTAAAAGTTACACATTTAACATCCAAAATCTTCCTATTACTACAATTTGCCGGTGTTGAATATTAATCAATTCCTGCCATTTACAAATACTAAGAATAACCACCCAATAACAAAGTTATGATTCAATAATACTAATTGATTTGAAAACTTGTGTTATAACATGTAAAGTAAAAGTACTATACGCAAATTTCTACTATTTTGTAAAAAATGTATAAGTGTTATAAGAAACTTAGTAGATTAAATATAAATACAGAATTTTCATTGTATTTTTTATGTCGATTTAAATAGTGATTTAAAAAAAGAATAACCACCCTGCCATAGATTAGCAATCCCAATTCAATGATTTACCATCTAATATATTTGCCATTGTTATTTTGTCTAATTCTTCACTCCCAGGGGAAGTCATTCTGGGAAAAATAAATTTGAAATCTATTTTATGTTTTTCTTTAAAGAGGAACTGTGGTCCAAAAATGACTTTAGGTAAATTGATAGGAATTGCTCTCCTGAGAGTTTTTGCAATTTATTTCCATTGTTTTTTACATAGTTTTGAAGATATTAACATTTTGTGTGTGATATGGCAACAGCATCACCAGGCCCCTGCACTTCCTGTCTCTTGCTCTGAAACTGTCAGTCAATCTGCCCTGTGTCTCCTCCCCTTTGCAGCCCCGCTGGTCCCTCCCACTCATAGATCCCATGGTCCCTCCAGTTGCAGGCCCTCCTTGGCCCATTCCCTTACGCCCCATGTGGCCCTGCCACCGTGTGTGCTGTGGCCCCGCCCACTCGTGGTGCCATGCCCCCACCCCACTCGTGGGTGCCTGGCCCGCCCATTTGCAGGTGTGCCAGTGGGCTCTGACACCCCCCTTACCCCCCAAAACTGTTTTCACATAGAGAGAAGGGCTGTAGATTCCCTTACCTCCTTCACACAGCAGAGAGGAGGAGACTTCCTGTCCCCTCACACACTGAGGGAGTCTGAGGCTGTGCTTGCCTGTGGCACTGTGCAGGAGAAGCCCTTAGGAATGCACATGTCAGCCCCACCCATTAACTTTCTGGTCAGTCATTTCTTTATATCGTGGCTGTGGCACGTAGAGAGGTGGTTGATGGCTCGTTTTAACGGTAGGAAACTGGCCTTTCATTTAAACTTGTTTGGAGAGCACAGTTCCCCTTTAACAATGTGAAAATAAAATTAGCAATTTGTTCACCAGTTTATAATGCATGCAGCAACTTTAATTTCCCAAGAATACTGTTAGCAACAATTTTTTAATCCTCTATACCAGACATTTAAGTATAGAAAGACAAACAGTACATACATACATATAAAAATACATAAAGACAGACAACATAGATATAAGACAGACATACTAGGTATAGACATACAGTGTTATAGACAAAAGAAATAGATATAGACATACAGGGGGAGATTTACCCAGAATCCCTATCACTCTGTGTAAATCTCCCATACGCGATTCAAAAAGGGATTACCCCAGCGTAATTTTAACGCCGACTCTCATGCTAAAAGTAGCGATAATGTGGTATTAAATCACAAGGGAAAAGATGAAGATAAAGTTGAAAAAATTACTTTAAAACAGACATAGATATAGATGGACATATGTAGATATGGGGCTGCCTCTACCATGAGGCAGAGTGGGACTTTTGTCTCAGGTGCAGCCCTGAGAGTAGAAAGCGTACTGACGTAAAAAAAAAGTTTCCCCTATTGTGCCGGGATGGGAGCACGTTGCCCACGGTCGCACTTGTTGCCAGTCTACGGTAGCTGTGATCTGATCCTGCCTCTGCCTGTAATCAGATCTGCCACAGTAATAGATATACCAATCACTGTGGACAACTATATGTACCAGTCTGTGTTGGCAATTTATATGTACCAGCCACGTGTGGGAACTTATAGACAGGCAAACATAGGATAGATAGTTATACATAGATATAGACATAAAGGCAAAGTTATAGACAGACATAGTATAGACATACATACGTAGAAAAATACACCCAGGCAGAGAATTTCATGATTCTTGTTCAGCTACATGGGAATATCATAATACTAGTACTACAAAACGGACGTCTGCATGCTCCCTGTATTGGCACTTCTGTCTGCCGCCAGCGGCCCCCTCCAAACACCTCACCCTGAAAAGGACACTAAACCTGTTGGGGGGGATAGCATGCTGGCAAATTTGGCTGTTCGGGGTAGTTCTCTTTTATACTGCTGCACTGAAGATTTGGTGCAGTTTGCACTAGACTGGGGCACATCCCCTGATATCTTTAACATAGAGACGCCCACTGAAATAGACGTAATAGATATAGACAGAAAATCAGCAGTGTAGTTAGGAATTACTGGGCCCCCCAGCAAAACCTATCCACACTTTATCCACAGTGGTTTTCTGGGAGAAGGCTATATCTGTCAATAAGAGAAATATGAAAAATAAGAGGAGGGGGGACCCCTTGGCCCTGGACCCTCAGGCCTTCTCCCCTGGTAATTACATCTGCACAAATGTGTGTTAGCTTTCACCTGTATTGTGCATATTCCTATGGTATTGAATAGGAATCTTCAGTTGTATTACATTAAAGATGAACCTCAGTCTTTTCCAGGGGCAGTAAATTGATGCTTGGTTCTCTGATAAATATGTATTCATTCATCCTTACACACAGTGCCCTAAATGAGACATAATACAAAACAAATGGCACCATATTCAGAGTATTTTGTTATAGATCAATGATCCTAATTCTCTCATATTATCCTAATTTAAGCCTCAATTCCCATTTTATAAATGACCCTGTGATGGCGGAAGGTCGGACTCCCGCGTCTTTGAAGATATAATTTATCTCTAAAACCCATTTCCCTTTATTAAAACAAATTCTTTATTTCTGCTATTTAAATGGACAATTAGTACTCGGAGCTGACTTACTTTATCAACAGTGAAGGTCACCGAAGATTAGTTCTGATGTATTTCCCAGATGGAGGACATTAACCTAATAATACATCTTTAATAGTCCTTAATAGGCCTATGCAGTTGGCCTTTGTAAAATTAGGTTAGCATTACATTTGGCAGATAAGAAGGGTAAAACCCCTGTGATATGAGGCAGGCAACCGGATTTGGAATGGGTAAGTAAAAACAAAATACTTTATTGGATACATTAAACACAGCACCATGAAACAGACATACCAATGGACACACTCAGACCGCCCTACGCGTTTATGGGAACCACTCCAAGTGAATTTGGGACAAATGGCTGGATTGTTGTCCACCAAGAGTTTGCGACAGGAGATGGCAAGAAATACAAAACTGACAAGCAGAAGGATTGTCAGGAATAGCCAACAGCTAAGGTCAGGCATATCAGGGGCAAGATAGGGAGATATTATAGTCTAAATGTGTGTCTCCCTTGAGATAAGATTTGCAGAGCAAGATTTGATAGTAGACAGATTATTAGGAAATGTCCTGAAAATGTTTTTAGATAGAGATGCCAGACTTTAGACAAGAAATTTGGGGTAACATTTTGTTTAAAAATCTCCAACCGGTTTTAGTACTATCAGATATTACCAAGTCACTGCTACCACCCCTGGGAGATTGCTGGAGATCAGGAAGGTTTTTAAATGATCTTGAAAGAATGTTTTTATCTCGAAGCCCCAAGGCATAGGTGCAAACCCGCGAACTGCCCAATCAAGAAAATTGCAGCTCATACACCATCAGAGTGGCTGGGGCTATAGACGTGCATGGCAGAGCACAGTAACAGCACACTGCCTGGATTGCCGCCCCTGAGCCTATGGTAGGTAGGAACTCCTGCCCAAAGTTAACTCCACACTACAACTTTTACTCACTAATAATTTACTAATCCAGGTAACGTTAATTTGCACATTATTTATAGCCTGGTTATGTTCCTAGTTTGGTAAAACAAATTTTCATTTTCCTTTGTAGACCTCTACATTGCAGCTAGGAGGCACAACTGTCGAACATAGAAATTCCCCCTGATTGTAAAATTCATGTCAAGCAAAAGAAGCCAGTCATTCAGCTAATCAGATAAGGCCGAATGGGCAAAATAATCAAACCTCTTTCCAGTCTTGCAAATAACCTTTTGTTATTGCTTGAAAAGTTAATGGTACTTCCCAATCCAGCAAACCAACAGTTTTGCACAATCAAGAAAAAATCTCTGCAATTCCCTTTAATTTCTTCAGTTTCGTAGCTCTTGAGATATCAAAAAGCACTTAGGAAACTTGTGGTTTAACCACCTGCTCTTTAAATAGTTAGACTTGCTACAGCGCCAAAACATCAATAAAAAATAAAACCAATTAAATAAACATATTTATTTTTACCTATTACAGAAACCTTAAGGACAAGGATATTATCATAGGACTTGCACGATGTGTTTGTTTTTCTGTTGTCTATTGAAAATGGTCTATTGTGAAATATAAAGCTTGGCAGTATATAATATATATCCTTATCCTTTTATAATATAGATTGCAAGTTTATAGGAGTTGGGATATATGCGCAGAAATGGGAAACTTGTGAATAGATTGTATCTATTGGTTGTGAGGAGTATACTGGCTATAATATAAGTAGGGTAATATAACATAACATAAAGTTGGAGAAATATAACTGTAACATGGATATCAACTAAGTTCTTACAGCTTTAGCAGAGAAATCCCCCTAGTGAGATGGTATAGTCCAGCTAAAAGTTAGAGCCCTGCCTACTGTAAGTTTTAAAGTGCCCATGTTTTTACCCAATACCCCAGATTTTAATAGGAACTGCTGAATGTATATGTATTCCAGTAGATTGCCTACAAAAAAAGGTGTGATTAAGTGATGTCAGATATGACACTGGACAATCTGGAGATCCAAAGAGGAGATTAACTCAACTAAATATAATATTGGTGAGATTTCGGATGGCATTGTGACTATAGAACTGTTTCTAATTTGCATGTCTCTCTACTGAAGTTCCAACTGTTTAATATCGGGTTATCCACCCCTGCAAACTTTAACTATATCATTACTTTTAAAAAGTGCTCTCTTGGGATTATGAATTAAGTGGAGGGGTGACTGTACACTGTACGAGCGCACAGGCACATTATAAGAAAATATATAATATAATAACAAAAATAAATTAAAAAGCAGTGTTTTGCATTTGCCATGTGGTAGGGCCAAACATTGCATTTTTGAACAGCCAATAAGGCTTACTTTTATATTTTAAAGGGACACTATACTGAAAAAATTACTTTCCTCATCTTATCTAAATTATAAATGTAGTAGCCTTGATTGTGTGTGTTGCTGCATGCCTCAGTTTCAACACATCATTTTGTTAAAGAGCAGTATCCCCCTCCCTCTTTTCACACTCCCACTTCCTCCGACCTGACTTTTCCCCCACAAACCAACTGTCCAGCCTGCATCAGCATACGCATTCCAACTGTCAAACTCTGTCACCATTCCACTACAGTAAAACTTCTCACAGAGAATAGTTTTTTGAGAGCAAGGAACTTGATTGACAGGTGAAATCATAAAAAGAATTTTAGATTGGATATCTAAAGACATAGGGAGCAATCAACAAAAAATGATACATGGTTGTTGGAAAGAATTGTAGTTTTCCGTTACGGTCAATTTAAAAATAACCTATTTTTGGTATAGATGTCCTTAATTTTGCGTGCAATGATAATTCAAGTAATTTTCTATATATGTAATAACAAGTATTTGTAAGCAATCGTCAAAAGTATACGCCTATTTAGCCCGAAACAATCGAATGTTTTGAAAATACTGAATTATAGGACTGAACGCTGGAATCGGCACCTTTTATTACTAAAACTTCTAGGCTGGTTATTTGATATTAAGCCCTTACAAATCTATGTTTCTTTTCGGAGAACATTACAATGTGCAGTTTAGTCTTAAAGGACCCTGTAATATTCAAACCATAATAGGTGCCATGTGGCGTAAACGGTATCTAGCCTACCTAAAACATAAAACATGTTTTATATATTCAAGCACTTTGAATGAAATAATAATAAATAAAAATGTCTATGATGCACCTGGTGAAAACAGATTCGCTCACAAAGGAAAATTCAGCATATTCTTATATTAGGATTCGGATTTCATAACTTTTTTTTTTTAAATTATATTCTCAAATAATAATACATTTTTTTTTTTTTAATAATATAACCCTAAAGTATTTCCTGACCTTGTTCTGATGGTGGGAAACTACAGTATTTCACTCATTAAAGCACGTTATTTATATAATTAAGAACATTCGTTTAATACGCGATTTTGAAAGCGTTTTATCAGTGGCTCATTAATCATCTATCTTCCTATGGCTTATCCACTTTTATAAAAGAAAAAAAAATTGTACGGGAGCCAGTAAATTATTAGATTCACATGTTAAAATGTAGGATCAGGTACACCTACGCTGGCGCGTTCATTAGACCGCATTTGGGTTGATTTATGTGTTTTGTAAACAGCAATGCGTTTTGGGTTGTAGTAACTTGTACTACCCACATTGGGAACCAAATGTTAAATTATTATATAGGATAGTGTGTGAACCTTGGATACCAGATGTTTGGAAATCACAACCCAAGCATGCCTTGGTTGCAGGGAGGTAGGACACCTTACTCTACTCCTGTTTCCCCCTGTGCCCCATGGTGAGCTGTCAAAAAGGCATTTGTGCATTGGTCCTGTATATCATAACCATACATCACTATTAAATGCAGTTAAAAGTAAAAATGCTGGGGAGCCACTAAATTGAAATCATAGGTTTCCCTGTGATGTTTAGTTTATGATGTCAAGACCCACTATTACCTCCGACTTAACTGTCTTTGAACTAGTCGTGATGAAACCTTATGAATGGTTTACTTCTTTTAATAGTAGCTGGGGGGATTAGATCCCTTTTATGTTCTTTCCACACAATTCATAAGCATAATTTACCTTCTTTCCCTTTGAAATCTAAACTTAATGAGAGATATCGACGGCCTAAGTAGGGCAGCTTAAAATGTTCTAACCGAGACAGTGGATGGAGTCAAATTACACACATCCTTGTGTCTGTGGCAAAGCATTTCAAGATCCTGATTGCCTCCTATACAGGGTAATTGGTGATAACCTTCCAGGTCCAAGTTAACTGGCCATCATAAATAACTACCACAAAATTTTACATGCATTTTATCACAATAATACTATAGTATAGTATTTGAGTGTTGAAAAAACATACGTCCATCCAGTCCACACCCATCTAGAAATATCCTCATTTCCTGCCTAACTGTTGATCCAGAGAAGGCAAAAAACCCACCAAATTTATGAAGGGGGAAAAAATTCCTTCCTGACAGGAATCGGAAATATTCCTAGATCAATCTCCACTTTATGTATCAATTAGCAGTGTACCCGGCATACCCTGACCATGTGGGTATGTGTTTGTTAGTGCAGTTTGTGGTTTGGCTTAGTGGAAGAGACAGGTGGAAAGTGATTGCACAATTGGTAATGTACGTCATGTTTTTATAGTTATGATTGAGGACAAAACGTATGTTTAAGCAAAACTTTATTACCCGTTATCCAGTTTTACACCTGTGAGCTTTGTGTGTTTTTATTAAGCGTGCTCTATTTTTTGCACATTAGTGAGCAGTTTGTCACCTGTTTGCACTGTTAAACTTTATCCTTGCACAAGGGCACTTTATATTGACTTTAGATCCCAATCAATAAATACTTTCTGTACTGTTTGTCTTTCTCTAATACTTAAATGTCTGGTATAGAGGATTAAAAAATTGTTGCTAACAGTATTCTTGGGAAATTAAAGTTGCCTGCATGCATTATAAACTGGCTGAACAAATTGCTAATTTTATTTTCACATTGTTAAAGGGGAATGTGCTCTCCAAACAAGTTTAAATGAAAGGCCAGTTTCCTACCGTTAAACGAGCCATCAACCACCTCTCTACGTGCTCCACACCCAAGATATAAAGAAAATCCTGACCGAAAAGTTAATGGTGGGAGGCTGACATGTGACATTCCTAAGGCTTCTCCTGCACAGTGCCACAGGCAAGCACAGCCTCAGACTCCCTCAGTGTGTGAGGGAGACAGGAAGTCCCTCCTCCTCTCTGCTGTGAGGACTGCAGCGCAGAGAAGGTAAGGGAATCTACAGCCCTTCTCTCTATGTGAAAACAGTTTTTGGGGGGTAAGGGGGGTGTCAGAGTGCCCACGCACCTGCAAATGGGCGGGCCACGGCACCCACGAGTGGGGGGGGGCATGGCACCCACGAGTGGGCAGGCCACAGCACCCACGCGTGGGCAGGCCACAGCACCCATGCGTGGGCAGGCCACATGGGGCTGTAAGGGAATGGGCCAAGGAGGGCCTGCAACTGGAGGACCATGGGATCTATGAGTGGGAGGGACCAGCGGGGCTGCAAGGGGAGGAGACACAGGCAGATTGACTGACAGTTTCAGAGCAAGAAGCAGGAAGTGCATGGGCCTGGTGTAGCTGTTGCCATATCCACACACAAAATGTTAATATCTTCAAAACTATGTAAAAAACAATGGAAATAAATTGCAAAAACTCTCAGGAGAGCAATTCCTATCAATTTACCTAGTCATTTTGGACCACATTTCCTCTTTAAGAAAAGAAACATAAAATAGATTTCAAATTTATTTTCCCAGAAGACTTCCCCTGGGAGTGAAGAATTAGACAAAATAACAATGGCAAATATATTAGATGGTAAATCATTGAATCTGGGATTGCTAATCTATGGCAGGGTGGTTCTTTTTTTTAAATCACTTTATTACGACCATAAAAAATACAATGAACATCTTGTATTTAATATTAATCTACTAAGTTTCATAACACTTATACATTTTCTTTACAAAATGTAGAAATTTGCGTATAGTACTTTTACTTTTACATGTTATAACAACAGTTTTCAAATCAATTAGTATTATTGAATCATAACTTGTGTTATTGGGTGGTTATTCTTAGATTTGTAAATGGCAGGAATTGATTATATTCCAACCGGCAAATTGTAGTAATAGGAAGATTTTGGATGTTAACTTGTTAACTTTTAATGCTTGAAAGGTAATTGTTTTGACATTGTTTTTAATAAGTTTGTTTTAACATCAAATCCCTCTCATGGATCATCGCTCATCTTTCTGTTCCTCTGGTTGAAATGCCGTACCGTGTGCTTATTTCAAAGTATCTAATGTTACTCTACAATGCATAAGGAAAGAGTGTAATTATAAAAAGTATTCCTATGTATAAAGAGTGTTGGCAATAATAAATCATATTACACGCTGTTTCTAATTAGCCCCACTTTCAATGTTACGATAATCCTTTCCATATTAAATTTCCCAACCAACAAATGCAACTGAAAATAAACTGGGGAAAGGGGAATAAATACAGTTAAAGAAACGTCGGCATTACTTTCTAGAATAGTGTTGCGGTTTGAATTGTTGTCAAAATACAAATTCGACCTGAAGATCACCAAGTCAGATTCAGTAGTTCAGTGTTGTTCAGTGTTGTTTGGTGGAAATTGAATATCTCAGTTGTTTTTTTAATGATATTCAACAGAGATTAGGGACCCATTATATAGGAAAACCCAGCACCCAGCAAAACGTCCCCTACCTTCCAGGCTTGGACTAGCCTACCAAGGAAAATGTTGGTGGGCCCAGGCACATGAGAACGCTTTCAACCATAGAGAAAATTGCACCTGTGATCAGGTGGCTCTCTGTACCCATACCCCAACATCCAGAGTATGTAGTGTCATAATACTGCCAGGACATCCACTACTGTGTTTAGCTTCATTAAAGAACATGTGTCTTCATATAATGTCTCCTATACACACCTTCAAAATCTTATTGTCCAAGATCCAAGACCCAATCACATTTAAAAAACAAACAACTATGTATTTGAACTAAGTTATTAACCAAGCATTAGCTGCATTAGTGTATTTAGTAGCCCTACCATAACATTACAGTGTGCTACAGTCTCTGGGTGATTAGCTCAAGGGTGCAAAGCTCTGCTGGCCCCGGGGTTACTAATATTGTTCACTCTGCTCTGTTTGGTGACCAGTTCCATTAATAGACAATGTCGCAATACGTGTGTATTATTCTTTTCAACTAATTAAAGTTTCTGTTATGTAATGGTGAACTGATGAAATGCATCTCAACAGCCAGGAGATCAGCAGTTTCCAATCCTTAGATACCCAATGTTTCATTTACAAGGTCATTAGCAGAAGACTGTCCTTTGTTCAATGAGGTGTTCAAGTAATAACACAGTAGAGCAAACATTATCATGTGTGTGGCCAAATTGCAGTTTGAACATTAACCGGGGCTGGTCTTAAGATTAATGCAAGATTTGCACCTAGCACCCCTCCAAAACACCTCCCTGGCACACACAATACGCTGCTGAATGCTTGCCTTTGCCTGCTTCAAACCAAGTCCGCCACCTGCGCTTACTTTATTTTAGTTTCTGCAGTGCGTGCTTGTATATATTGTGCTACATCTTGTAACACGTAACACACTAATTGGGAGATTCAATAAAAGTGTTTATCGTTAAAAATGGTGCACATTTTACCCCCAACCAATCAGATGTTAGTTTCAAATGTTAAATAAGATCTGATTGGTTGGGGCAAAATTAGCACCATTTTAACGATTTTATTAATACCCTGTAAATGCACAGATAGCACAGCACAGCATACAGGCCTCAGGTAAGGCTTAGGTGTGTTGTCTGTATGGTGGTGCTGATACATACATTTGAACTGCAGGACTGTAACTTGGGAGGCTGTGGCCACTGATGCACAACTTTGACCTACAAGTCCATGACCTAAGACTCCCGGTTGGCGCCCCCCTGGTAATGCAACCTGTGCGGTCGCACAGCTCGCCCAAATCAACCAGCCCAGCATTTAACCCACAAGCCAACTAGTATAATGTTGCCAAAATCTGATTTTGTGTGGTCCTGCTTATTAGCAGTGGATTAACAAGACGTTTGCTTTCCTGCCCGACTAATATATTTTAAGAAGCATGTGTACAACAAATATAAAACTAATAGGAAGTGCCAGGTTATTAGAAGCCAAATGTTAAGGCTACTCATTCATCATTTGCAACGAAAACAGTGAATAATACATGAAAGACAACTGTAATCAAACATATTATAATAATGTATTAACCTATGGTAACTCAAGAATTTAAGCCCCGGGCGCTGAAAAAATGTGCAGGTGCTTTGTCCAGAAGTTAGGGGGGTGAAGTATTTTTTTTTTAATAGGCAAGGTGCAATATTTCTCCAGCACAATCTGCATTTACATACATACCCATGATCATTTCTTTCCATAACTCGAATAACTAACAAAAAAAGAAATATACAATATACTTCCTTACAGGTTGAATTCCATCCTAGCAAGGTATAGAGTACAGGAGCACACACATGGAATGTAGGTGGGGCCTAAGGGTATAATGTTTGTTTGGCACTGTTACCAGTTATACCTGAGGAAGGGGCCGTGAGTCCTGAAACGTTGTGCTTTTGCACTATATAAAGGAATTCATCACCTAAGTAGTGTGCTCCTCTACTCTATACCTTGCTGTTTGTGCCCTGGAGTAGGAGCTGAGAGGATTTCGACCTACCAACTTGTCTGGCTAATTAGCCACAACATGTGCCATAGTACATCTGGAACTTTGCTGAATTCCGTCCTAACTATACCAACCTGAACACTGGTAAAAATGCAACTGTGGTCTACAAACAAGTTAGTAAATAAAAGCCTACAGTCTCCTGTTAAATTAATTAATACTTATGCTTATTGGAAGTAAGGAAGGAATTCAACTTTAGGTAGGGTTAAAGAGGAGGCAGAAATGTTGGGATAGCAGGCATCCCACCCCTCCTGGGAGTCGTGGAGTCTCCCGATTTTGGGGTGGTCTCCCCACTCCCGCGAGACTACCCCAAATTCCTGTGACCTGAACTGAACTTACCTGGCATCTCTGCCTCCGGAACCACTCTTTTCCTTACCATTCCTCTTCTGTGATGTATTTATGTCACACGCCCCTAGCCACACCTCTTTTGTGCTGTAAATTACGGCACGCGCAGTGGCCTGCCCTTAACCCGCCCCATTTGTGACGTCATCTACGTCACTTAGGTTTGCCCCTTCCTCGCCCCCTCTCCCCACCTCCCTGGAAGCCAGATTCGGCAGGGTGGGATGTCTGGATTAGAAGGACATATGTCTTTTACTACTATGAGCCCTGAATCGCATCTCTGGCCTCAGCTTGCAAGAAAAGAGTTCAAAAGTCCTCCTTCCAGTAGCTTAAGTGATATCACCTGACATTCTGCTCCCTCCCAGGGGTGACAATACACAGCCTATACAAGCCTATCACATCCTATACACATCTTATACACAGCATATACACAACTTTAAACATCATATACACATCTTAACACACGTTTACACATCATTACACAGCATATACACATCATATACACAGCATATACACATCGTATACACAGCATATACACATCATATACACAGCATATACATATCATATACACCATATACACATCATATCACACCATATACACATAATATACACAGCATATACACATCATATACACAACATATACCCAGCAAATTGGCCAAAATGCCTGTTCGGTTCGGAGATCGTTGCATGACAGGCCAGGCAGATCTTCGTACGAGTGTCAGTTTCGCCCAAAAGTGCCCATACATGGCACATTATCTGCCAAACGGCCATTCCTACACATCGTGAGTCATGGGTCGACACAGTGATCACACCTCCTTCTGTTGCCTTTTACAGGATGAACCATGATTGGCCCAAGAACCATCTAGCACCTTTTACAGATGGACTAGGAATGGTCCAGGAACCTCCTAGGACTGGACCTGGATGGGTGAATGGGTGGGATATAATGGCAAGCTTTATTTAACCTTGAGTACATGATTAATGTTCATAAAGTATTTAATTCTTGTATATCAAGGTTAAATAAAACAGGAGCTGCCAATAAACAGTTGAGGAGGAAAGTTCCAAGATGATCCAGGGAGTATCCGATCGCCAGTTGGGGTCAGGAAGGAATTTTTCCCCATCTGTGGCACATTGTCCTCAATGGGTTTTTCGCCTTCCTGTGAATCAGCTATTAAATGGTAGTAATTAAAAGGGGAACAGCAGGTAGTTTTGGATACTCACCTACTAGCTGCTGTTGTCACTTCTTTCCACTCCTGCCCTCTCCTTTGGCTGGCAAATCAGGGTGCTCCACCTATAGAGGATGCCCTTCATGCAGATGCCTTTCCCAATTGATGGGCCCACCCCACCTAGTGAAAAGAGCAGGGCTCGAAAAGAGCAGGACTTGCAGCCAGGAGGTAGGTATCCAAACTACCTTATGTACTCACTAGAGAATGGCTTAGACTTTTGTTTCCCTGGAAATGTTTTTTAATATGTAGGAATTAAAGATGAATTTAAATAGGTTTAAAGAAAATTAAAATATCACAATTATTTTAAAAAAACTATTTGAAAACTATATTTGTCTGGATTTGTCTTTTTTTTCCTCCCCACTTTATTTATTAAATACGAAAGGATAAGAAATGCATGGACCAATATCTTACCAAAAAAGTTAATATTTAGGGCTAGTTCCCCTTAATTAAAGTATTTTAGGGGACACTCCTGGAATATTAGTGCTTTAAAAATAGCTGAAACCAGGTACCTAAGGAAGGGGGTCAGTCTTCCCAAAACGTTGTATTTGGTTTCAGCTTATTATTAAGCACTTTATTGTATTCAAGGAGTGGTGCCTCTTCTTATTCTGGAAAGGTACTGTGACTTACCTGTAGTGCGCAGGATTACAGCTGATCACACGTATGGACCCTTTCCACGCCCACCCCCGGCTCTGTGCGGGCCGTGAAAAATTCGGCCAGGCCCGGGCTGGGCATCACTAATCTTGGTCCCTCACCCATTGGTTTAACTTTGTTAGCTGTAAATGTTTGTAGCTCTGCTCCGTTTTGTATTTTACTCACCCTTGGTTATTTTAATGGGATTGGGGTTGTCCCGGGGCGGGGGGTTATTTTCCTGTGTTGAAAGGCATGATAGCACAAATTGGAAAGGGTGTTCGAATGTGTTTAAAGGATAACTGATTCCTCAATTAATTTTTTAAAATTGCATTAAAAAGGGTAAAGGTATGCAGCCCTCCCCATACATTTGTTTCCTGATTTAGAGCCTCTCTCTGCCTTCAATAAGGGTTACTGTAGGTCCCACTATGCGCATTGCATTCCGTTTTCCATTTTGCGAATCGCAAAGTAATTTAAAATTTAATAGAAATCCGAGAATCAGTTCCCACTGTATAACTTGCATTCCAATAATGTGGTCCATTTTTTATCCGCATGCGTGCACAACTTTTGGTCTGTGTGTGTCAGAATCCCACTTTAATAATAGTCTATGGGAACGCAAAAAAAAAATGGACACACGTGGACAAAATAATTTTTTGTGGGATTTTTCGTGTTTTCTCCAGTGTTTCCAGTTGATTTTCCAAAAACTGCATGCGCACGCAAAAGGAACTGGAAACGCAGCACACGTGGACAAATGCATAGAAAAACGCATGTCTGTTAACCTGTGAATGCACCGGAACACGGACAAAATGCATTGTCCTAAATGGACAGCACAGCACAACGCACATAGTGGGACCTTGTGAAGATGTGAAGGGGCGTAACAATTCTGTCTGCCTCTAACTGTCACTCAAAGCTAGAATGCGAGCAACACTCTCCACCTATCCTTGATCAGCGTGATTATGTAGGCTTTATCCTAGCAAAGGAATTTTTCAAGTTTGTTTGTCTGGCAGCGGAGGGGAGAGAGGTTGTAACAGACATTCCCACCAGCCATGACAAGTGATTATGTTAATCAGGGCTCTGAGCTCTCTAGGAGGCGGACTTTTAGCACTCATCTTTGCTGTGTGGGGCAGCACGGTTGTAAATGTGAGTAAGTGATTTTAGCTGCTGGAAATGTGGATGCGTAATGGGGGTGATGTTGTTTTTTGATATTGTTGTCCTTTAATTATATAGAATTTTAATAATGGGAGACATGTATAACTGAGGTGATGAAAATAATTACTCATGGTCTGAAATCACCTTTTGGGACGCTAAAAGATGAGATCTCAACTCAATCTGTCACAAGACCTTTGTGTCCACATCTGGTGAAATGAATCAGACCCTTAGCTAACCCCAATTTTAAACATCAACGTTTTAATCCTTGAAATCGTTGGTTTGTCTTTGAATATTCAGTGTAAACATTAACCAGAAATCTGCACGAAAAGGATTCGATTTTTACATCTTCTGCAATTTGCGAATGTTAATCTGCCCGCCCATGTCAGTCATGCAGCTCTATAATTATGACCCTCCTTGGTTCATGTACCTGGAGCGAAGCTTCCTTTACATTATGACAATGCCTCTGTTTCAGCGTGGGGGGAAGATCTCCTGGTGTCTCCATATTTAGAAACTAGACGCTATCAGTTTATTTGATCAATTACAACAATGATCTGGAACTCCAAGATCTTAGAAGAATTTTGCTATGGACTGAAATTTGACAGGATATAATTTGGAGTTAAGGATTGACCTAGGAAAATCAGAACATTTGGCAGATATCCTCCTTGGGAATAATCCTTTGGGCTGAATCACACATTGTGCTTATTTTATCAAAGTCTTAAGGGTAGACTACACTACTAATTTAAATTAAAAAGCTGGACAGAAGACTGGATACATTTCTAAACAAAGGTTTTAAAAATGGCAAAAATTACCGGAGTTAAAACTTATATTTTTTGTTATCCAGGATCCTTGACATTTGGAGCCAGGATAATATAGGGGTTTTGTCTTTCTCTATATCAACTGTAGTTGGGATCATGGGTAACTGAAAAAGTTGGACTAGATAGACATATGCCTTCAGTCAACCTTTAATACTATATTTATGCTTAATTCTTTTCTTTTTTTTCTCTGGAGTCTTGTAACTGGAAAGTAACTTGTTTTTGGAAGGGGGAAAGGCCAGAAGGTTCGTGTTTGTAACCTGTGTCCCGGTGGTCCCTGAGAAAGGTCTTCTGCTTCTTTATGGCCCCAGCTCTCATGGCTTCCTAGCTGCTTTCTATAGATTGCACAGCCATAGTGGAAGCGCTCGGGAGGAAGCTGCCAGTCATTGCCCGTGTCCTCACCATCAGGGCTGTGACTGTTGGCTGCTACCAGGAAGAAATTGAAATAAGAAAAGGGGCAGGCAAGGAAGCAGCTAAAACACCACTCATGCCACAAATGTGGTGCACAGCACAGATGTATATATATATTGGTATGGAACTTTAATATCGGCTTAGTTCAACCAACACATGGGAAACATGACCATAGGTCACTTCCAAGGAGATGAGAAGGTGAGAAGGAATGTAGAAAGGAAGGAAAGAATGTAAATAGCAAATTCTCCAGGTCAGACAGAACAGGAAAGTCATTCAAATATAAAAGGCTGTTAAATATGATATTAAGCAGAACAACCATAACAAACAAACATAAGATGACATAAGAAATCCCACCACAAACATTCAGCAGTGAAATTGCTGGTTGTCCATTAAAGTTGTCTGTGTCTTTATACTGGATAGTTTAGTAGAGGATTAGCCTTGTTTTCCATTGCTGAAAGCAAATATATTTTGGAAATAAAGAGAAACCTCTAATTGGGTAATAATACAGAATGAATTGGACATTTGGGTGACTTCTTCAGGATAACTTCTCTTCAATAAATAAAGTTTCAAATTCCAAATAATTTTTTGTCATGTGGCATGCAAAAATAAAAAAATGTGCATTTTTCTTATGTTATATGCACGGAAGTGCCAGTGCTTGGGTGTCAGTTCTCTGTCAACGGGATGAGCTGATCACATTATTTAGAGCTTGTTGGAGCATCATAAGGCAGGAGTGGGTGGAGCAGAGTAAGGCTGGGCGGGGGCAGGGACAGGTTAGGGCAGCCCTTTCCATTACAAAGGTGCCACAAGTGCAGCCTTAGGGTTAGGTGTGTCGGGCAACCCTGCGAGCTGAAACAGCTTGTCTGAAATACGCCACAGAAAAAATCTCACTGAATCTGCAGTATGCAGCTAATAAAATGTTTATCTTGTATCCACACAGATGATTTATATCCAGTAACGCTGTGCCGCTCCCCTTACAATAGAAGTAAATGGCGGCACGCTCCTGCATTGGGGCTAGGTGGCCCTGATACAGTATCTCTGCACACACAGCAGGTAGAGAAACTGGTGTTATTGTGCTGCAGTTTAGAAGCTTTAAAGCAAACTAGTTTTCTTTGGTTAACAAATGTACATACTTAAACTGTATAAAGAAATGTCTTAGAGAAGGATCTGATCAAGCTTGGTCAGGCTATGAAGCCAATGGAAAAGAAGACGGCCCATTTTTCTTGTACCCATAACACAACAGCGTTCCGTACATAAACTATCATAGAGACATAGAAAGAACTTGACAATAGTGGATTATGAAATGATGTCAATGCAGATATTGCCGTTAATATTACAGGGGTCTAGATTTTACTGTTATAAGTGTACAAAGCTCTTGCCGACTAACCGTATATACTCGAGTATAAACCGAGTTTTTCAGGCTGAAAATCAGCCTGAAACTCGGACCTGGTTTATACTCGAGTCAACCACTTACCTGGGCATTCCGCAGCCGCGCGATCCTTTTCTGCACTGGCGCGCCGGCCTGACGTCACTGCCCGGCGCCAAGCCCGGCGCCGGGCAGTGACGTCAGCCGGCCGCCAGTACAGGAATGGGCGCGCGGCTGCCGGAATGCTGATACCGTACCGCCGGGATGGATGGAGAAATAGAAGAAGTCGTCCACAGGAGAAGAGTCCGGAGAAAGTCCAGAGAAGAGTCCACAGGGAAAGAGTCCAGGAGAAGAGTCCACAGGGAAAGAGTCCACAGGGAGAAGAGAGAGTCCACAGGAGTCACAGGGAGAAGAGTCCACAGGAGAAGAGCCCACAGTACAAACTAACTGAGGGGGAGGGGGGCATTCAAATGTTTGGGAACTACACATCCCAGCTGCTTTATTACTGGGAGTTGTAGTTTCCAAACATCTTGAATGCCAAGTGAGGGTGGCATTCAAGATGTTTGGAAACTACAACTCCCAGCTAATAAAGCATGCTGGGAGTTGTAGTTTCCAAACATCTTGAATGCCACCCTCACTTGGCATTCAAGATGTTTGGAAACTACAACTCCCAGCATGCTTTATTAGCTGGGAGTTGTAGTTTCCAAACATCTTGAGTGCCAAGTTTCTACCCTCGGTTTATACTCGGGTCAATAACTTTATTAGGATTTTTAGGTGAAATTGGGTACCTCGGTTTATACCGGGTCGGTTATACTCGAGTATATACGGTATATTTTGGAGAATGCAGTTAATGGTGAAAGGATAGGTTATAAATTGTCATTAAAAAAATTAAAATAGAAATCTGAAGCAGCCATTGGCCAACAATTATTTAGAGCGTGTATCTATGTCCAAGCAGACATGGGGGGCTAACTAATGATGCACAAGGACAAACGACAGTGTGTTTTATATATAATATATATATATTGATGTAGAAAGTAGCAGTACTATTACCACAGTTTAGAATTCGGTCGGTGTATCTCCAGGGTACTCCCGCCTCTGTACCTTTCACATATAGAAAATGCAGGGTAGAAAGGAAGCCGCACACTATATTATCAATGCAAAAAGGTTTTATATCATTTCACATACGTCTGCCCACATGCCCAGCTGACTTTTCGAGATACACAGCTCTCTTTCTCAAGATATGGGCAGTTTGAAAGCATAGTCTACATACATGCAATATAGACATACTCCCATAGGAAATAACATCCCATAAGAGTGAGACACTTATCCAATACATTAGGTTAACAGCATACCAAGTTCAGGAGGCCCTCCCCTTCCTATATCAAATAGATTTCAAAGTTAACCCCTTATTTACAAAAACAAAGATTAAGTAGCCCTCAACTTAAACTCGGCTCCAGTCCTGGGTGTATAAAACTCGTGCCACCACCACTGATTGGCACTGTACACATAGCACAGGGATTTAATCATAATCATGTCATAATTGTGTACAGTGCTGCTCAGTGGTGGTGGCACGAGTTTTATACACCCCAGGACTGGAGCCGAGTTTAAGTTGAGGGGTCTCTTCACGCAATTCTCGCTTTGCTATTTATGTGTTGTTTTGCCCTTGTAGGCTTTTATATATGGAGAAACGAGACAAAAAGTGAAGGCAAGGATTTCACAGCATAGTCGTCCATTGCACATAGCAGGTTGCTCTACCCACACCTTGTCACTCAGCGGAGAACCTGAAATTCATGGTATTACAGGCAAACCAATTGGGACAGTGTGACAGAGAGATGAGGTTAAATAAAAATGAGGTATGGTGGGTCAATAAACTATAGGCATTGGCCCCCAAAGGCCTCATTTGTGATTACATTTATTCCTGTTTTTGTAAATAAGGGGTTAACTTTGATAATCTATTTGATATAGGAAGGGGAGGGCCTCCTGAACTTGGTATGCTGTTAACCTAATTGTATTGGATAAGTGTCTCGCTCTTATGGGATGTCATTTCCTATGGGAGTATGTCTATATTACATGTATGTAGACTATCAGGGTTATTTAATAAAAGTTCTTATCGTTTAAAATGGTGCTAATTTTGCCCCAGCCAATCAGATGTTAGCTTTCAAATGTAAAATAAGATCTGATTGGTTGGGGCAAAATTAGCACCATTTTTATTGATAAGAACTTTTATTGAGTCTCCCTGTATGTTTTCAAACTGCCCATATCTTGAGAAAGAGAGCGGTGTATCTCCAAACCTCGGCTGGGCATGTGGGCAGACGTATGTTGAACTGATATAAAACCTTTTTGCATTGACAATATGGTGTGCGGCTTCCTTTCTATCCTACATTATATATACACACATATATATATATATATACAGTATTTCTATATACTGTATATTATTCTGCCAAATCTATCAGTTTTAAACTCGTTTAAAGTAAAATGAAAATTGCATCTACCCAATAGTGCCAGACCTCCTCCTATCTCTTATCTCCTGCATATACTGTTTGGAAACAGATTTTTCTCATTTAAAAGCTATTAACATGTCAGTTTGTACCATCATCTAATTATTTAATCTTAATGGAGAAATAAAGCCTTAAAATAAATTAAGTTTAGGCAGTTCACCATGTAATGAAGACCCGAATGGCCAGCTTTTTAAAGGGGCCTAAACTGCTAAAAAATACAACATTTGAATAGCACAAAGGCTAATTTCCAGGGAGGATGGAAACACATCTGCTACCTTCTATACTTACCTTACAGCTGCTGGAGGATACTGCATATGATCATTCATTTCAAAAAATTACATTCGAAATACAACAGGTTTCTAATACATTAAGTTTAGCTTACCAGCAGATCATAGGTAGTTCATATGTAGACTGAATAAAACATACACGTTTTTATTCCTTTTATTCTGCAATGTAAATAAGGGGAACTTACAGTTAATAGTGGGACCAGGAAGATCAAATGATCAACACCCTTAAAGAATATGTACATTGGGTAATACGTTTTTTTTTTGCATGCCGTATGGGACTTTCTATGGGGCTGTGTATTGGGACTTTCTATGGGGCTGTGTATTGGACTTTCTATGGGGCTGTGTATTGGACTTTCTATGGGGCTGTGTGTTTGGACTTTTTAAGGACTGTGTATGGCACTTTCTAGGGGCTGTGTAGGGGACTTTCTATGGGGCTGCGTATGGGACTTTCAAGGGCGGTGTATTGGACTTTCATGTGGTGTGTATTGGACTTTCAATGGGGCTGTGTTTGGATTTTTCTATGGGGCTGTGTATTGGACTTTGTATAGGGCTGTGTATGGGACTTTCTATGGGGCTGTGTATTGGACTTTCTAAGGGACTGTGTATGGCACTTTCTATGGGGCTGTATATGGGACTTTCTAAGGGGCGGTGTATTGGACTTTCAATGGGGCTGTGTATTGGATTTTCTATGGGGCTGTGTATTGGACTTTGTATAGGGCTGTGTATGGGACTTTCTATGGGGCTGTGTATTGGACTTTCTAAGGGACTGTGTATGGACTTTCTATGGGGCTGTGTATGGACTTTCTATGGACTTTGTATGGACTTTCTATTGGCTTTTATTGGACTTTCTATGGGGCTGTGTATGGGACTGTGTATTGGACTTTCTAAGGGACTGGGTATGGGACTTTCTATGGGGCTGTGTATGGGACTTTCTATGGGAGTGTGTAGGGACTTTTTAATTGGCTGTGTATGGGACTTTCTACGGGCTGTTATTGGACTTTCTAGGGGACTGTGTATGGGACTTTCTAAGGGGCTGTGTATGGGACTTTCTATGGGGCGTGTAGGGACTTTCTTGGGTGGTGTATGGGACTTTCTTTGGGGCTGTGTATGGGACTATCTATGGGGCTGTGTATTGGACTTTCTATGGGGCTGTGTATTGGACTTCTATGGGGCTGTGTGTGGGACTTTCTAAGGGACTGTGTATGGCACTTTTTATGGGGCTGTGTATTGGACTTTCTATGGGGCTGTGTATTGGACTTTCTATGGGGCTGTGTATGGGACTTTCTATGGGCTGTGTATGGGACTTTCTATGGGGCTTTGTATTGGACTTTCTATGGGGCTGTGTATAACTTTCTATGGGGCTTGTATATTGGACTTTGTATGGGCTGTGTATGGGACTTTCTATGGGGCTGTGTATGGGACTTTCTATGGGACTGTGTATGGGACTTTCTATGGGGCTGTGTATTGGACTTTCTAAGGGACTGTGTATGGCACTTTCTATGGGGCTGTATATGGGACTTTCTAAGGGGCGGTGTATTGGACTTTCAATGGGGCTGTGTATTGATTTTCTATGGGGCTGTGTATTGGACTTTGTATAGGGCTGTGTATGGCCTTTCTATGGGGCTGTGTATTGGACTTCTAAGGGACTGTGTATGGGACTTTCTATGGGACTGTGTATGGGACTTTCTATGGGACTTTGTATGGACTTTCTATTGGGCTGTGTATTGGACTTTCTATGGGGCTGTGTATGGGACTTTCTATGGGACTGTGTATTGGACTTTCTAAGGGACTGTGTATGGGACTTTCTATGGGGCTGTGTATGGGACTTCTATGGGAGTGTGTATGGGACTTTTAATTGGCTGTGTATGACTTCTATGGGGCTGGGTTTGGACTTTCTATGGGACTGTGTATGGGACTTTCTAAGGGGCTGTGTATGGGACTTTCTATGGGGCTGTGTATGGGACTTTCTTTGGGGCTGTGTATGGGACTATCTATGGGGCTGTGTATTGGACTTTCTATGGGGCTGTGTATTGGACTTTCTATGGGGCTGTGTATTGGACTTTCTATGGGGCTGTGTGTGGGACTTTCTAAGGGACTGTGTATGGCACTTTCTATGGGGCTGTGTATTGGACTTTCTATGGGCTGTGTATTGGACTTTCAATGGGGCTGTGTATTGGATTTTCTATGGGGCTGTGTATGGGACTTTCTATGGGGCTTTGTATGGACTTTCTATGGGGCTGTGTATGGGACTTTCTATGGGGCTGTGTATGGACTTTTGGCTGTTGTATGGACTTTCTATGGGGCTGTGTATGGGACTTCTATGGCGCTGTATGGGACTTTCTATGGGGCTGTGTATTGGACTTTCTATGAGACAGTAACTGGCAATTAAAAAAAAAAACGTATTACCCCATGTAACAATATACCATAATTCCATCCAATGATTTCTCTGTGTATAGTTAATGCTTCCAGTACTGACTTTCTGTTTGCAGGACCCCTAATAGTGTCCGTTATAGTCTCAGACCCTTCAGTTTTTCAGTAGAGATCCGAGCATGTTTGACTATCCAACAGCCAATCAGTAACAATTAGGACTATTTTAAGGAAGTGGTGCATCCTGGGAAGAAGAACTGTTGCAGAAGCTAAAATAGCTCACTACTCACTATAAGTGTTTCTAAACCTTTTTAACTGTGTTGACCCCTTGAAATTTTGAGTCTCTGGAACCCCTACATAAAGTTATGATTATATATTCTTTTTCAGCCATTAAATCATCAAAATACACAATTTATCGAGATGAGTAAGTATAATGCTCCTTAAAGGGCGGTCCACCCCCAAAACTTAATCCCCCCCACTACTGGCCCATCCGTAGTGTAGTTTATAACTACCTCACATCCCGTTCCATATGGTTCTCCTGTACTCCCCCCCCCAAAGTCCCAAAAACTGCCCACCAGGAGGATAGCAGAGTCCATTAGGACTCTGCCTCCTACCTGGCCTTCGAGAGAAGTTGGCATGCGTACTGCAGCCCTCTCCCTCCCTCCCACTCCCACTCCCTCCCGATTAGCTTTCCTCCCCTAGTGTAAATCCCTTTATATGTAATATTGCCCCTGTCCTCCCAGCCCCAGAAAATGCCCCAAACTTTACTTACCTCCCCTCTTTCCTCCGCCGAAAAAGAACTCCCGGCAGCCGCGTCCATAATGGCTGCCGCTCAGCCAATCACAGACGCGACTGCGGTCCCCCGCCCCTCTGCTTGCATTTTCTCGCAAGCAGAGGGCTGCAGCGCGGCGGAGGAAAGAGGGAGGTAAGTAAAGTTTGGACATTTCTGATTAAAAATAGAGACGGTTGGGGCTGGGGGGACAGGGGGAGTAACATATAAAAAAATTTTAAGGGTGGACAACCCTTAAAGGGAGCTTTTTCTTTTTTTTACAGCATCGGGTTCTTTAACGCCATAGTGCCGTAATGGCGTTATAAAAATTAGCCACAAAAATCTTAACTAAGCCATTACCATATTGGGTAGGCCCAAGATACTCCAAAAATCTTGGAAAGTCATGCGTCAGCGAAAATGTAATTCAAAACCCACACTAACCAGATATTTCATTGGTTTTGGTACTACTATGAGCAAAAACTGCCTTTATATAGTAGTATCAGCACACTTAGGAATGACATAAAGCAATGCCAGAGAGGAACCTGTAATGTAATTACAACTTTGTAAGAATTGTTTGAACCTGCTAAAATAACTCTTTCATAAAATAGAGTTGTAATTTAACAGTTATCTTTCTTTTATCATTTGATTATTTCTACTGAAAATACCAATTTTATAAGAAAAGCATAATGGATGGTTTTACAGTTGTCACAATCTACAATGAATTTGATCTATAGACTAGAAATTAATGAAAGTGGTGAGTTCCGTTCTGATGCAGTTCCGCAGGAACCTATTGAATTTCCAAAAATCAATTTTTTCTAATTTCAATAGCATTTTCCGATTATCGATAAATTTTTCGATAGACGGTTTCGATTTTGATGAAAAGTTAATGATCACTAAAAATCGTTGGATCGCTAATATTTATAGGAAGTATGATAAAATAATTATGGGGCAGCTGTTTATTGCATTGCAGAATATCTTGCATATAAAGTTTATAACAGACAAAATTCTTTGTACTCGCTCTATGAAAAGGTTCTCTTATGAATGAGTTTTGAAAAATCTGTTGGATCCAGATCCGGCTGTTCCAGATCAAACCAGGTTTGTTTCAAACCGGAGATCACTACTACTAAAGGTTTAAGATCGTACTGTAAAGATCTGGGCACTGCCTACTAGTCAAAGTAAAGAAATAATTAAATAAAAGTTTTTGGCAGAGCTGCCATGGCCCAAGGGATATTCCTGATGGACCCCATTCCTGGTAACCCTCTCATTTGGTCAGAGACATACTCTGGTTAGTCATAAAAGTTCTATCGTTAAAAAATGGTGCTAATTTTGCCCCCAACCAATCAGATGTTAGCTTTCAAATGTTAAATAAGATCTGAGGCTGGGGCAAAATTAGCACCATTTTTAATGATAAGAACTTTTATTGAATTCCCTGACTGTATACAGTATGAGTGTGCATGTCTAATAACTATGAGGATCTCAGAGGTTAACAGAAGACAATTCAATTCATTCAACAGTGATGCTTGCTGAACGGAATAAAAAGTAATTTCAACAAATCTCCAGATGGTACAATTAACTATTTACAAATAATTATTGTTTGAATGAGCTCTACCATCCTCTGTTGTTTATTAGTGAGTTGGGTTTTCTTACAGTAAGATTAAAAGATAAAGGTATTATGGCGTTGTTCACATCACATATTTATTTATGCACATTTTCAGCAATTTGTCGGAATGACAAAATAGACGGTTTAAGCAGTGGCATAACTAGGAATCACTGGGCCCCCAGACCAAAACTATGACGGGAGCCTATCCCGGGGGAGGACTATGATCTGTCATAGGAAAAATAAGAAGATGGGCCCCTGGCTCCCGGCCGCCCCCTGCAGTTGCTCCCCTGGAGTTAGTTTGCCCTGGGTTTAAGGGTTTTTCATTTATTCTTGTTGTACCAAGGTTCCCAAGATAAACTAATAGAATTTCAGGGCCAGTCTTATGTTCCTTTTCTGTGTTTTGATTGAGGTTATGGAAACGTAGATTTAAATAGAACAATGGTATCAGGCGTCCGTTTAGCAGGGTTTCCATTGGTGTGTGGGAGGCGGGGTTCAGCAGAAGTCTGGGCTGTGTTATCATTGTATTAAACAATTTGTATTCCATTTAACACTTTTACAAAACATAACAGGCTCATTCACTGAGATCCCCAACCAAGAAATCCCATCTTGAAGCATGATAACTGATGTTAAGTTAGTTAAGTAAAGAAGCGGTAAAGCTATTACCGAGAGAGGCGTAATCACTAGATTACAAGAAGCCATTTTTCTCTAGGAAGAACATAAAGATGCAAAAGGTGGCTATATTCTGTTATATGATTAAGAACCAGCATTTAGACATATGCCAAGGGAGTGTGGGGTAGCGGAATATGAAAGTATTATATATAATAATAGATAAATAGGAGGGCGCTGCAATGATCATTCACTTTGCTCATATTACCTGCATGTGACTGTGTCCAATTAACATTCTTAATTTCAGCTACTAACTATCTTAAAGGGCATGTTACCCCAAAGTTAACCTTAAACATACCAACAGGACCACCCCCTCCACCAAATCCTAAGACTGCAATAACATAGCTTTATCATGACATTCTACACAGAGATAGACATCTCCTTAGCAGCTGAGTGTGCATTGTAAGAGCCGTAAAGGCATCAGAAAAGGTGTGAACCCATTAGAAATAAGCTGCAGCAGTTGGCGCTGAATATATCTGTGCAGCAATATCAGGGACACAAGGTATTTTTATCTTAGAGTCGGGAACGGCCTTTGGTATATTTACTTTGATGGTGGATTTACACTTAGATTGTAAGCTCTTCTGGGCAGGGATCTCTTCCTAATATGTCAAGCGTACACCACACTTATTTTATATATTATATGTATTCTTGACCTTGAAACTTTATGTAAATTTTATATATCTGTATAATGGCTTGCACTTATCCCTTGTTGTATACTCTGTATTTTATAATGTACAGCTTTATAAATGGAAATTATACATACATTCCCTTTAAGCATAGACTTATGTTTCTTAAATATATTTCTGTACTCCACATAATTATTAGAAAGTAGCATCCAGAGATTTGTCTACAGCATCTAATTGTATTCAAGCAATATATCAAACCTCAGCTACATTGTAAGGAGTCTGCATGTATGCTCTTTTGTGCTTGCATGGTTATATGGGTACTTGGATTTCACTGCAGTCATAAAGACATACTGCTGATATATTGGAATGTAAGCTCTTTTATGCAGAGCCGAGTGTACATATTTAAAATAATTGTAAAGTGCTCTCTAATATTTATAAGAAAATATGATATAATAATTATGGGGACAACTCATTATTGCATTGCCCGAAGGAATTCATGCTATAAGTCTGTAACAGTCCAATATCTTTGTAAGAATCTAAAGAAGGGACTTTCTGTTTATGTGAGTTAAAATTTAATTTTAGACCTTTTTTTTATGTCTATTAATCCAGGGGAATCGTAGATATAGATGAAAAACAAATATGAAATGGTCTTTTAAATGGTCTTCTGTACATAAAACTGAGTCACCTGTGAAATCTCACTTACACACTAGTTTCCATGCTACCTCATTGCTATGAGCCTTCCCAGCAGACCGTTAAAACTATCTGAAGAGAAATCTTGCACCTGAACATGTTTATTTAGTGTTTTTTCTTTATCATTCTGCCAAACATCTGCCCGGCTGAGACAGTTGCCCGGCTATGGAGAGTACATATTATCCTGGTGTGATTTCTCAGTCATCTACCTTTCCAGTGACTGTATTTCCTCTCTTTAAACCTGCTAGTTAACATTCTGCCATAATCTGGCATCTTTGCTGGCCTTATCCCAAACAAACGATGACTTAAGAGGATGTCTTTTTCTTTTCTTTCTTTTTCTTTTAGATCAGCAGGAAGTGTCAACTTCTTTCCAGATGCAATTTGGATGGGAGGGAAAAAAGAAAACGTTCCCATGAAAGGACTTTTAAATGAAGATGATATCATATTGCGTTTATAACAGAAAACAGAACTTGGTCAGGTGAAGACTAATTATGGAAAGCAACGTGTACGAGTCGGAACTGAGATGGTTAAAAAACCGCATCTTCCTACACCAAAGAACGTCCACTGAGTTTCACACGCCATGACTACACAAATGAAATGAAAGGGTTGATAATTAGAAAAGAAAGAAGAGAAAATAGAGAATGCTTCAATGATATTTCATCATAAAAGTACCGTTAGATGGAAAATATATGTGTGACTCTCAGTGGTATAACAATGCCTTTAATTTAGCAAATCATGCCAGGCGAGCTTAGATGTTAACTGGTAACTATTTGCACATTGGTTTTTATATGAAATTGCCTGATTGCCGGTTTTATTGAGCTGATGGTAATGTAGAGAGCATTTTAAAATAAACACATGCTTTCTCTGTGTTGGGGAGATCAAACCAATGTAGAGTGGAAGGGTTTCAATAGATTTTCATGGTGCTCTCATTGCCTGATGAGTTTGGCTAATCTCGACAATCTGCCCCAACAAAATCTCCTGCTCTCCTCCAGATTCTTTCACCTCCACAGGAAATTTCCATTGCAGCACTCACAAATCATTGTGCCGTCAAAACGGCACAATGATGTCACACGGCGTGCGGTCACCCAGAGGCATGCGCACTTTGACATCATGTCATGTACGTGGTGCAAACGGAAATTACCTGTGGAGACCAAGAAGCTGAAGGGAGCAGGAGATCTTAACTTTAAAATCCAAACTTGCCACCAAACTAATGTTTTTTAGGTGTATATATCCTTTAAAGGGCATGTCCAGCCTAAAACAAAGTTACCTTAGAAATGTTAATCACGCCCCCCAAACCAAGTTTTGCATTATCTATATTTTTTTTAAAGATGCCCCGAAGTTCCTTACCTGATCGGCCCCTTAACGCTCCTCCTCTACCATAAAAACCGTGGTACAGACATGCTCTGGACGCATATCAGGAAGATAGGACAAATGTTGTTACTTTTATTCAAAGGACGAATGAAAATAATTTATTTTGAGCTCTGGTACTTTTATTTACTCAACAGGCTTGATGGAATGACACCAGCTGATGAGGTCCATGGGAATACAGGAAGGTAAGCAATACCAGGTTCCAATTATATGTGTAAATTATTATTAGTTTTTAGTTATACCTTTTACATCATTGGGTGGGCAAATCCACCCCAAATAAAGATTGAATATAGTTATATATAATCCTTACTGACCTGTAATCCTCTATTAATAAACCCATTAAGTAAATTTTATTCTACTGGTACCATTCTTCTGGTAGTCTGGGCATGTGGGTGTGTGTGTGTGTAACAGGTTGGATAATGGGTGTTTGGGGGTGGATCTGCTGTTCCTCTGTTGGAAAGGATTTCAGCCCTAACAGTGGGACTTTGTCACTGCAGTGTAACAATAGGGATGCCTGGCAACCCTGCCTGTACAGATCCCGTTTGCAATCTTTCCTGAACTCTCCATCATAAGTAAACATAGGCAGAAAGGTGTACTGACCATCTGTTGCACCAATAACTACCCCTTGAGTTTTACCCCCTTGTGTGTCATCAATGACATTGCGTTTCAGAAAAAAACTTACTGGCATGCTTACTTCAGCACTGTGACCACCGACTGAGTTTCCAATGCCCCTGCTTGTTTCCATGCTCAATGATCAAATGCGCATTGCACGTGCCCAAGCTCGTAAAGAGCACAAAGAGGCATCAAAATAGATACAAATCAGGGGCATTCCACATACTACACATCGCTTTTACTAGGTAAATGACAGCAATGTAAGAGTTGCTGGGGAGCTATTAATGCAGCCAATACCATATTGATTGTTATACTTAGGGGTGCACATGTCCTTTTATTCAGTTACTGTATTCTGTTAGTATAAACACATTTTAAAACGTTATTAAAACATAAATAACGTCCATCAAATCCAATAGGTTGTACTTGATGGATGTATCAACCTCAATTACTATGTAAATAAAGAGTACAAGGATCCACGTTAAAACCCAAACAAGGAAAAAAAAAACTAGATCTATTTATATAAACAATCTAACATTCAGAAGAAGAAAACCAGAGAAAGTCCTCAGTTAACCCTAATGTTTTTTACAATGCATTCTGCATCTACGTTACAATCACCCTCCTCTGTCTGAGGCCACTCCGCGTTTGCCAACATTATACTGTTTTCGAGAATGCTTATATTGTTGATTCAAGATGTGAATAATGCTCAGATTGAATGCCCTCGCTTTTAATTAGGATACAGTCAGACATCAACCCATGTCTTGGATGACGAGAAGGAAACAGATGTACTACACATTTGTGTTTCTGGTAAAAATCTGCGCTGGTCTGGTGCATCCCAAAAAACAGGTGCAGCAGAACAAATTATGGAGCGAGCTGGGATACACACTGCTTAGTTTTTTCAAAAGGATAAAAAAAATCCTTCTGTTTATATTAACTCTGCAAATAGTCTATAGCCAACTCTAATTAATATTAAATAAAAACAAGAGTCAGAGTAACACAATATTCTGAGGCTAAGCAATGGAAGTCATTAGTCAGGCATGATCACTGACCCAAGTTAGACAAGCTGCAGTTAAAAAGTTGAAGACACATGGCATGGAGGGTTATTAGAACTGTTTAAAGGGTATTTACACTGGATTTTGTTTTTAATTGCCCTTTATTGTAACTACAATTATTCCCAACTATCACAGTACCATTATTTATTGATCGATCTGTCCCTATTTCTTTAGATATCTAATCTATATATTTCAGATCATATCATCATATTTCAATCAAGTGCATCAAGTATCGTACATCCTACAGTCTCATATTAATGGGCGCTAGAACTATCCTAGGTATGTGTCACATACCTTATTATAACTTATTATGCAATTTCAACACCAATGAAATCTTATATTGGGTCTGTAGTAGCCTATGGAATCATAATTTACAGTGCGGGCATTTTTAGGGCATGTCCACCTAAAAACAAAAAACGGGTGGCTATCAGTTATCTGACTGCAACCCCTACCGCTATTTTTACCCCGTTTTTACATGCATTTGTAACCAGGCAATTTTAAAGGTATCTGCCTCCTCCTCTGCTCAATGAGCTTTTATAATCTTGAGCATGTGCAGAGGAGGCAGCAGAGAAATCATCCTACTCTGCCAGAATGGAGGCCAATAATAATACTTTATATCTTAGTAATATATCTAAAAATGTGCTGAAATATTGTTAGGGTTAGGGGCAGGTAATGGGACATGTGACCATTTTTTTGTTTGTTTTAAAGGGGTGGATATGCATTTAAAGGAACACTAATAATAGACACCCGGGGAACAGTGTAACACTTACCTTAACCATCGCTTCACTTGGCTCCTTCTCAGCTCTCAGCGCGCTGTCCGCGATGCCCCGCAACTCTTTTGTATTGGCTTCACAAGCGTGAAGATAGGTGTTGCACTGTTCCCTGAGTGTTCTATTATTCACATGGGGTGGGAATAAGCATTCTCACCTCCCTGTGAATAACAGATACAGATTTCATGATAATAGTCCCATTCCATTATGTTCAGTGTGATTAGATTACTATCGGTGGACTAATATCGCAAGCCAACAAAGACATCAGCATAAGGAAACATCCAGTGAACACATGTTGCACCCTAAATGGTTTTCTTATACTCTCTTTTGCTCCTTGTTGAGCAACTATTCATTTTAGCATTTGAAATGATTTGCCTTTGTTGTAAAATGAAAGTGTGATTTGAACAGTGGTAAATAATGTGTCTCGGGTAATATAATTTCAAAGAGACTTGTAAGTGTTGCCAGAATATTTCATTTTGCACCAACCTGATCTGTGGATTTGCCACTAACACCTCCTATCTACTCGAATCCCGTGCCTCCCACTGAACAGATTTGCTTAAGGATGATACATCCGTACCTAGCCTGCATTGACCTTTCCTGTTTAAAAAATGATCAAACTGTTTGACAGTCAGAATATAGTTTTCATGGTAAAGGGGCAGTTTTGGATTCTGATGATTTATTAATTACAGATGCTTTAACTAGTAGATATTTTTCAAGTTCTAAAGGACATCATAGGTCTCCATGTTGCTCATCATGACATCTTGAAGCTATTGAAGTGTTAAAAAAAAGTAAATTGTAATTTTCAGGGAGGGAGGTAGGAGACAGAACAGCTATATTGTTACTTACAAGCCCCAAAAGCCCTATTCAGACATGGCCACTCCTGGTGCTAAAAGCTTACCTGCTCGTCCACACTCTCCTCTGCATAGGGTGCATGCAATGGGTGTTTTTTGGTGATCCTCCTTTCTGCAGGTTTATAGTTACCTGCAGTTCTGGCACCTTAAGGTATTAGAAATTGTCAGTCTAAAAGGGGATAAAAACAATAGGGAGCCAAAAATAAGACATGAACAGTAAGGCAGGTTCACACTAGGGTGAGTTTACCACTGCTGGCAACATCACACTGCGATGTTGTGTAATGCTCCCTGTGTTATCACATAGTGGGTGTCCATTGATTTTAATCAAACCACTATGCAAATAATGCAGAAAACTGCTGCAAAACACACCTACAGAGAATGGCCAAAAGCATTAGTACACGAAAACATGTTAAATGAGTTGGCACGTAGACTGTGTAAATGTTTAGCACACAGAGACTGGTAAAATGTTTAGTACACAGACACTGGTAAAATAGTTAGCGTACATATGGTAAATGCTTGCACACAGACACTGATAAAATGGTTGGGAACTGATACTAGTAAATGGTTGTCACTGCCACACAGCCAGACACTCGGTTAATGCTTGGCACCACAGAGAATGGTAAAAATGCTAAGTACATGGACCACTGGTAAATAGTTGGCATACAGATGGTAAAATGCTTGGCACACAGACACCGATAAATTGGTTGGGACATGATAATGGTAAATGGTTGGCACCACACAGCCAGACACTGGTAAAATGCTTGGCACACACTGATAAATGCTTGGCACATCAACACTTGTTAAATGCTGGACACACAGAGTATGGTAAATATGTTTATACACAGACCACTGGTAAAATAGTTGGCACACAGACTGGTAAAATGCTTGGCACACAGACACTGATAAATTGGGTGGGCAACAGATACTGGTAAATGGTTGGCACTGCACACAGCCAGCACTGGTAAAATGCTTGGCACACACTGATAAATGCTTGGCACATCAACACTTGTTAATGCTGGAACACACAGAGTATGGTAAATGTGTTAGTAATAGCTAGTACAAGGCAATGGTAAAGGGTTGGCACACAGACTGGTAAAATGCTTGACAACAGACACTGATAAATGGTTGCACAACTGACACTGGAAATGGTTGGCACAGACAATGGTAAAATTCTTGCAACTAGCCAAAATGGTTGGCACACACAGAGATGGTAAAATAGTTGGCAAATGGTAGTGATAAAATGGCAACCATTTACAACTGCCAATTTTCCAACCATTTTATCCATATTTGCACGCCAACTTGCATACAGACATTCGTACATTTTGGGGATTGGCACGTTGTAAATGGTTGGCATTGTGTGTGCATCATTTACAACTGCCAATTTGCCAATTATTTCACAATATCTTATTCCAGTGTGGTAAATGGCATTTAATGCACAGACAATGCCAACCATTTTGATTTACCAATGTTTATGCCAAGATGGCATACAAACAAAACAATATTGAGAATAATATTATAGATCTGGTTGATCCAGGGATACTTCCAATTGCCGTTGGAGTCAGGAAGGAAGTTTTTCCCTCTTTCTAGCTGTTTTTTTTTTGCCTTCTTCTGGATCAACTGTTAGGTAGGGTAAAAAAAAAGGGGTGAATAGGTTGGACTTGATGGACGTATGTCTTTTATTCAACCTTAATTACTATATTACTATGTTACTATGTATGTTAAATGGTTAGCAAATTGGCAGTGGAAAAGATGCACAGACAATGCCAACCAACCATTTCTGTATGCGTAGGCGGTAAGTGGCATTTGCCATGCTATTTGCCTAAAATTTTACCAATGTTATTATGCCAACAGTCATTGTAAATAGTTGGCAAATTGTCAGTGGTAAATGATAACTATGGTTGAATGGCAGGCAGCTGGCACAAAAGAAGAGATAAAGCAGGGCCGGCACTGGCAGCCTGGCACAAAGACCACTAGTTAGAAGAAAACTAATGGCAAACATAGTCCGGCAGCAGGTACTCACCACCGTCCACAGCATACAGAGAGGCGTTAGAGCAGGAGACGTCACACACTGGTCCAGTCACTGGTGTGCTGCCCAGTAGATAAACCAAAGGAGAAAAGAGTCTGTTCTAAGCACCAGTGGTAAAAAGCAGGCCAAAGAAAGAAAACTATTTACAAGTTTCTAGCATCCGTTTTGTTTTGTTTCTATTATGTGGACAATGAAAAGTAGCCAAAGAGGCAATATATATGAAACTGGCACCAAACAACACAATGATTTGTATTTTTATCTTTTCTCCTTTTATTATTTTTATCTCCCTAAGACCTAATGGTTTAGGTCTTCATGCTGGGTACTTCTTTTGTATGTGGGTATACGGAGGAAGTGGGGCAGTATTTAAATCAATATGGCAGTTCCCAATTCCATTAGTAATGTTCTATTTCCTCTCAGGAGTCTGTTGATAATTGTACCACATCTGTCCCTCAAATCCAGGAACCTACATCATATTCCCTATGATTTTTAATACGTGAATTAAAAATCAATATATATCATTGAATACGTTATGCACTGAAATCTTTTATCCCATGTCCTCGTTTAACCACAGCATAGTTCTGTCTGTGTTTGTTTGTCATTACTGCGCTATCTACGGCATTCTCCTTGTTCTTATATTACACAGGTTTGATCGTTTTTCGGATTTTTTTTAGGCTCATAAATTGTAGGTTATAACAGCCTTTCTATATAATTTGGATGGAAACCACTTGTTCCATGAAGCAATATTGCTGTAAGAATGAATATTAATCAGATTTTATGCTAAAAATGCATTTTTCCATTTGAAATCGAACATATGGCTTAAAATAGAGAGCTGGGTGTTGTGAAATAATATTTCTTAACATAGTGTTTATGTCTAGAAAGATCAGTAGCTGGAGAAAATGGCAGACGTCAGAGCATAGCTAATATTCCTTTGTAAGATATATTATAGGGATACGTAATATAAGTGTTTTTTGGATTTGAGAAAATAGTTTCAAGAAATAATGTCTTGTTCTTTCTTGTGTAGGAAGTCTTTATTGGGTGGAAGCACAACCTCTTTTAAAGGAGAATTAAAGTGTCACACTGTATACTGGTAAAAATAATGATTGTTTGCCTTATTAGTCCTATATATATATATATATATATATATATATATATATATATATTAATATATATAATATATATATATATATATAGTATAAAGTAGGGTACGTGATACTTTTATGGCTAACAGTTTATTTAGTAGACAAGCTTTCGAGGGATCAACCCTCTCCTCAGGTATACTACTGTATACTCACTCAAACAACTTTACATTATCTGAAACTACAATTTGAAAGAAGTAAAATGGGGTATCTCATATTTATCTGTACTGCTTTGTCATTAAATTAATGTTTAGTGAGTGCCTCTAATTGCCCCCACCCCCCCTTACCTACTCGCCTTCTTGTAGTGTCTGTGACAATATAAGTTCTGCACAGCCTCACTATGGACACTGCTCTGCTTACACATCTCCCCCCTCCCCTTCTTTCTTTTCTTGCAGATTCTCTTAAATGTTGCCGAAAGTGTGCTGGCTGGCATCCAAAGATTCTAGTAAGAGTCAGGGATAGGAACAGATTATAAGTTTGCTTCTGGAGTGTGTTGTGATTAAAAGGATTTCTTTAGGATCTACAGCTCAGATTTAAAAACAAAAAACAATTTGAAGCAGTGGATCTTGCTGTATCTATAAGTATATTTAGTATATAGATAGCCTTTAGACATTGTACATAATTTCTTGGTATTTTAAAAATCTGTTGATTATACCCTTTGCTGCAGTCAGTAGTGAACTGCTATTTCTGGTTCTGCAATAGTCCTTTTTCCCAAGATGCTTATTTCCATGAAATGTTCCTAACAGTACTTTCTACCGATTGGCTGTTGCATGGGACACATCTTCTACTGAGCAACTGAATCAAACAAAGACTTACTCAATAGGCAGTAGACAGTAGCAGGCACTTTTAAGGGTCCAGCTTACAGGAAGTTCGCTCATTTGTTTAAGTTTATATAACACTAGTATGGTCAGATTAAGTGAGTGAAATTAGAAAATACTACTTGTATTGAAAGCATATTGAAGTTTCATTTTAATGTATTTTTGTGGTAAAAGGCTACTAGAAATCAGACAGTATGCAGTATACATTTAAAGTAACATTTATACAAATCAGGATATGGTCGGTAGAAGATTAGGGGGCATATTTATAAAGGGTCATTAAACTTTTTGCCTAATTTGGACTTTTCGCTATTTATAAGCAGTGATAACCAGTGGCGAAGTATTACCGCTACATTTCGTTTTTCGCCATACACGCTGTGGTAACCACTAGCATATTTATAAAAATGGTGAAAAGTGTATTTTTCGTTTATTCAGCAATTCCAATTGCCAAGTTGAGGGGTGGTGAAAAGTCGATTATTGGCCATTATTTAACCTACCAATGGGTCCATGGAGGTGTCAGTACATTGTGGAATGTTTCTCAATAATAATAAGTACTCAGGGGGGTGTTAGACTATTTTCCAGAATTTGATCTGAGATTTCGCTTTTTTTAAGGTTAATTATTTACTTCTTAAAGATTTTTTTAAAGGTTTTTATTTACCAATAAGTCAAATGGGGGTTATGAGGACATATTCATAAAGGACAATATTTTTGCATTTTCCACACCAGCCTTTACCATAATTTTTAAACTTTCAACTTTTCCTTTCATCAAAGTATTATTAAAAGGCGAAATTTCATCAAAAGCGAAATTATCTAGCAAAAAATGTAGCACTAATACTGCTACTGAAAAGCTCAGCACATATGATGGTAAATAGGTAATACTACCAGTAGTAGTATTAAATTATTAAAGTCTTAATAACACTGATCTATATAAATAGACTACACATTGTGTTGTTTTTTTTCAGCCAAAGATATAATTAGTATAAAACTCAAAAGGCAAATTTCTCTATTTCATTACTAGGACATTTTTTAGTATTGCTTATTTTCAGCAAACTACATCTAATTATCAAACCAGTTCCATTAATATGGGAACCTACCATAGAGCTGTGTAAGAAATAGTTATGTTATAAGGAACATTTCAGTATGATGTTTGCGAAAATTCTGGTTAAAACTGAAAAAAAAAAGCAACAAAAAGGAGAGGAAAAGCAGACAAAAGGCAAAAATTCACCTATTTATAAATGGCTTTAATTGAAATAATGACAAAAATAGCTCTGAAGTACACTAGATAGCAATTTCTCTTTTCGCAGATATCACACTTGAATGAATAAGGCAAAAACTATTGCCACACTACGCCACAGTGATACTTTTACTCAAAGGCGAAAGTGAAAACGAGCTTTTATAATAGGCAAAAATAGCGGACTATTTATTGGCTAACAGTCTGGACTATCATATTGGACTAATCTCTCCCATATGGATTACCAAGTTTTAATGGACCTTGCTCATGGACTAAACAGATGCCAATTACTTCAGTATCTCTTCTCCCCTTACTCCTACAGTAACTGTGTGTGTACCTTTAATGTTCAATTATTTACTACAACGTTTTTTTAACTTTTTATCCACTTCTTGTACTTTACTAAATGAAATAAAATCATTAATGCTAATAGTCCTTTTCTGAGTAATCCCAAAATTAAACTTGCTTTCGAAATGATGCTACAGTTTAGGAGTATTATATAGATATATATATAGATAACTGGTACAGAAGTTAAGTACAAATAACCTTTAACTTACAGAATTGTTATAAGTTAAGGGGTGTTTGTAACAATAAAGATGCCCCCAAGTCTAGCCCACACAGATTGGTACATACAAGATGCCCCATGCCCAACTCACAGAGACTGGAAAATATAAAATTCCCTCATCCCCAGCCCATACAGACTGGTACTTTTACGATGCCCCCATGCTCAACCCACACAAACTGGTACATATAAGAATGCCCCCATACCTAACTCACACATGTTGGAAAATATGCCCCTGATTAAATTGGTATTACAGTTTGCATAGTAAACACACATATGTGTAATCAGTGCCTTAACCAGTAAAAAATAACCTATGATCCTCAACAGCTATAAAACTCTGTGTGCTTATGAAGAGTTACCAATCAGTGTTTCCAGTTTGCCTATATAGATCATATGTACCGAGGAAATTTCATTTTGAAGATTCATACTGCTTATTCTGCCTGTACCAAAAAAATAACATCACCCCCATTACATGTACACACATCCAGCACTAAAATCACTTACATTTAAGCCGTGCTGCCCTCCCTTAGATATCGCCAGCAGAAGATGAGTGCTAAATGCCCGCCTCCTAGACGCGCCAGGGCCATGGTTAACACAGCACTTGTCTTGGCTGTTGGGAATGTCTGTTACAACCTCTCTCCTCCTCCTATGCCAGTCAAACAAACTTGAAATTTCCTGTTGCTAGCATACAGCCTACATAATCAAGTTGATCAAGGTGGTGGGTGGAGGAGTTTTTTCTCGCATGCTAATTTTGAGTGACAGTTAGAGGCAGACAGAATCGGTACTCACAGCATGGCTTATTGAAGGCACAGAGAATCGTTACTTCACAGCATAGCTAATTGAAGGCAAGAGAGAGGCTCAAAATCAGGAAACAAATGTATGGGGAGGATAATTATTAAATCTACAGAATCTAATATCTTAAATCAAGGTAAGTTTTTCCTCACCGTGTTTGCATTGCGGAAATGCTGGAGGAAACGTTTGTATAACCAGCTTAAAGTGTATGTATACTGAAAAAATGACTTTGCATCTTTTAATCTATAAATAAATACATGTAAGTAGCACTTAATCTGAAGGTGTGTGTGTTGCTGCATGCCTTATACAATACTTGTTTTTCTCAGGCTCTGAATACTGACCTGACCTATTTTCCCACATACCAACTGTCGATACTGATAAGCACACCTACTGTCAAATCATTCCAGCTACAGAAAAACTGCTTCTGAAGAATAGTTTATGATAATTAGGCACTTGATGACAGGTGAAATGTAAGATGTTTCAGACTGGATATCTAAAGAAATAGGGGACAGATACAACAAAAAAATTACAGTGATATTGGGAAGAATTAAAAACAATTCTAGTGTACATATCCTTTAAGAGAAAACATTGATGCCAATAGACAGTATAGTACTGTATCAGGTGACAATGGACACTATGCTTGTGTCCGAAGGTTTTAAAACTAATCTAAATAAAGTTTCCGAAGAGACCCAGAAGTGCAGCCTATTATCCTTGTCTGTCTGTGGTTAGCAAATAATGCCCAATATCTTACCAATTCATTCCAAACTAGTAAAATAATCTTACAGGGTATATTATTATATTATAATTAATATATTATATATATATATATTATATATATTATATTATATATTATAATTATATTATATATATATATGTATATTATATTATATTTATCTATTATTATTATTATTATTTATTATTATTATTATTTATTATTATTATTATTATATTATATTATATATTATTATATTATTATTATTATATTATTATTATTATTATTATTATATTATTTATTATTATTATCTCCAACATATTTTGTGGTGCTTTACAAATACATTGATACATATGAGGAAAACTTTATGTATCTTTAAAATGTCACAGATCCCTCAGCAATTTAATGCGTCACTATTTTGAGATCAAAGGTTGGATCCTTGTTCATTTAAACTCTAATTATGACAGGCCCCAGAACTGTTTATTTTTATTTTTGTTTTTAATTTCCAAGAGGAGACCTACACTAAGGAAAAGAAGTCAGGTTTTCCAACTATCACTACCTTGCTTGATGCGACAATACACAAATAAACCGAGAAAGACGCCTTTAAATTGAATCATTCATATTAAACTCAGGCTGAAATACTTGTTTTCTGGGATCACTACTTAGTTTTAATTAGAAATAAGCATCAATTACTTTTTTCTGCAAACACGTTTTCTTCTGCTGGATGGGCTCAATTACACACCACTAGTGATTCAATAAGACACATTTAAAGAAGTGTGTTGTAAGGTTAACCCCATTGTTTTAATCCGTCCCCAATAACTATGCTAATAAAGGGATTTTATAGGATATATAACATCTGGATGATTTGGTTATATCCTCTCTTTCTGTATGGTGTGACATATGGGTTGTAAATCATTGCACAAGTCAGTGGCGTACTAGAAATCACTGGGCCCCCCTGCAAAACTAAAATGGGGCCCCTATCCATGCTTCATCCACGGTGGTTTTAGGAGGAGGCAATATCGTCTTAGGAAAAATAAGAAGATGGGGCTACTGCAGTTGTTGGGCTGCTCCCCTGGTAGTTACGGCCTGGTCAAGTGGCAGAAAACAAGACTCATTTGTAGACCAGTTTTAGCTACCAGTGATTTGTTCCAATACTTCTGGCGATATTAAACAGCTTTAGTCCTATGTAGTAACTTACTTTTCAAATAAACATTAAGGGCATTTACCCCCCCACATGAAAGACTTTAAATAGGTAAATCACACCCAAACTAAACATTTTTTTTTTTATTTGTGGGTGAACTTGCTCTAAGACAAAAAAAGTATGTCGTTGTATAAAAGTGACCATTTATTTCTAATAACAATGGGGCTTACTTATTAAGAGGTGCAAAAATTAGTTGGAGCTGTAATTTGCCCCAACCGTCAGTTGATACATTTTAATTGGGTTAGAAAACATTTGATAAAATCTGATTGGTTGATGAAAATAACAGCAAAGGCAACATTTTGCACCACTATTAAATAACCCCCAATGGATTTTTCATGTCAGTGACTTGGTTCTAATTGCACTTACTTAAAACGTGAAGTTTGAAATTCATCCGAAGCATAAAACACATGGCAAAAAACACATATATCAAAATGCTGACAAGCTGGGCGAATAGGTAATTTTCATTATTTCAACATGCTCGGCAACAAACTCATTTAGTTTACTTCTTTCCAGCAACAAAATATCGTTTCAATCCAGTGCAGGTGCAAGGTTTGAAAAGGGGCCAAAACCAATAATTAAAGCATCGTGTTGTAAAAACATGAAAACTCTGCAAGTCACAGGGGCACCTTTAATTACTTAACCTATCTAGAGCCAGCGGGGATTTTTATGTCAACAGAATATTAAATGTATATTATAGTTCAAGAAAAATTAAAAGAATTAATAAAGCATGGCTTTTTCCTTGCAGATTCACAATAAATGGACAGTGACCTCTGCAGGAAATGGAAGGGAATAGATATGGCACAGATAAGTATGTTTGGGGTGAGGAAGGAGATGTGGGAAAGCTAGAAAGAATAGGGAAAAGTTGAACATAAATAGACAAACAGGAGATTCATAAAGTTCTTATGTTTAAAATGGTGTAATTTTGCTAACCAATCAGATCTTATTTAACATTTGAAAGCTAACATCTGATTGGTAGGAGCAAATTAGCACCATTTTATAGAAAAGCAGGGAGATTCAATAAAAGTTCTTATCGTTAAAATGGGGCTAATTTGCCCAACCAATCAGATCTAATTTAACATTTGAAAAGCTAACATCTGATTGGTTGGGGCAAAATTAGCCCCATTTTAAACATTAGAACTTATTGAAAACCCTGAAAATGTAGCAGCAAATGATTGGTTCCAGTTTAAATTGACTGGTAAAAGCAAGCATACGATTGGTTGCTGGGAGTTATTTGATAATGGTAATGATAAGCTTTATTTCTAGCTGGGCTACTTAACTCTTTGTTTTATGATAGAGATAAGCAAATATTTATGTTTAATAATTATGTGACAACTATTATGAAACAATGGCTGCCAACTCTCACCTTCATTTAACTGTGGGGAATGGTCGATTCCTTCTTAGGTTTACTTCAGTTTTAAAAAGTTAGGTTTTCTGCATCATTGTGTCTATACAGAGGAGAACATTCGTAAAACTAAGTATGTGGTATAAATCATTGTTCTGAGCTGCTTGTTTAGTGTCGAACTAGGGTGGAGGAAGTATAAAACTAGAGGCCAACCAGGAAACATTAACATAGAAGGGCCAACTCAACTTTTTGTTTTGATTTCTGGTCTTTTATATAACTCTCTTGTTCCTGATTTCATAAGTTTATATTTGCTGACATTTATTATTCCCTTGTCATTGTATCTACATTTTGCAATTTACTTTGTTTTTATAGATAGATGGACTGTGGGCTCACGGGAGTTTCCCTGTATCCTTGTGAGCCAGTCTGACCCTAGGCCTGTTAAAGGGCATGTCCACCCCTTTTTAGAATTTTTTCTGTAGTGTAGGGCTCCTCCCTCAACCCCAACCGCAATAGTAATTTTTACAGAAACTCCCCGATCTATACTTAAATTACCTCTTCCTCCGGCGTTCAGTCCCGACCCACTGCTGCATGAAACTGCAAGCAGGGGGCTGGACCAGTAGCCGTGCCCGTGTTTGGCTGAGAAGCAGCCAATCACGGACCCGGCTTTTGGCTATCCAGAACGCAGGGTAAAAGATGATAATGTAAGTACAGTTCTGCAAAAATTACCATAGCGGTTGGGTTTGTGGAGGGAGCTACCACTACAGAAAAAGGGATTTGAGATGGGGGAGGGAGAGAGAAATGGGAGGGAGAGGGAGGGGGAGTGAGGGGGGGGGGGTGCAGTGCGCAAGGCAAAATTCTCCTGGGGGAGAGACAGGAGGCAGAGTCCTATATGGACATTGCCAGGCTCCTGGTGGACAGTTTTTTGGACTTTGGGGGGGATTACAGGAGAACCATTTGAGCTGGGATGTAAGGCCGTAGTGAGTAGTGGGTTAAATTAGTTTAGGGGTGGACATGCCCTTTAAATAGGTTGTGCAACATGTTAATTGGCTGGAATTGAAGCAGAAATGTAGAGTAGAGAGGAGGTAGATAAACGAGTGGTAATGGAAGGAAATATGGGAAGCAGAATGAAATTAGGTGTGTGATAATGAATAAATAAATAATAAATTGGAAACAAGTTCACATTGAAAGAGAAATGGTGGAAGAATTAGAAATACTCCAAATAAAAAGGGAAGCAGCTACCTTACATTTCTTAAACTATAAGAGATAATATTTTGAACTTCTTTTTTCTTTTGAAAGATATCTAATACATAGGGCTTCTTTATTTGTATAAATATAACCAAAACAGATAATGTAATGGTTTTAAAATGCAGTTCACTTTTGAGAACTATTCCTTTAAAGGAATAGTACACAAAAAAGTTACTTTGCCTTATTTCAATCTAAATTAATACATGTAAGCAGCACTTACTGTGATGGGTTTGTGTTGTGCATGACTTCAAGCATGCTCAGTAATCACCATGAGGCACCATTGGGAAAGGAATTTTCAACCATGCAGTTCACATTCCAGCTACAGAAAAACTACCGATATACTTGAGTATAATCCGAGAAATTTAACCTTTAAAAATCACCCAAGTCTCCCCTCGGTTTATACTCGGGTCTGGGGCTGATCGAAGTTTAAAGGAGCACATGAACAAAATCACATAGCTCAGGGAAAACAAAAGTGTACCCTGTAACACACAGAATCCTCCTTGATTTTGTTGGGTAGGCAATTGTTGTACTGCTCACTCAGATTAGCCCAGACTGCAAGGGAAAGGGAAAAAAAATGATAGAAGTAACAGGATTAAATAAACAGGCTGCACAGAAAGGTATTGCAGGGCACATCTGTGTATGGGACTTTCTATGGAGCTGTGTATGGGACTTTCTAGAGGTGTGTATGGGACTTTTTATGGGGCTGCGTATGAGACTTTCTAAGGGGCGTGGTATGGACTCTATGGGCTTGTATTGGACTTTATGGGGCGTGTATTGGATTTTCTATGGGGCTGTGTATGGGACTTTCTATGGGGCTTGTATGGACTTTCTATAGGGCTGGTGTATTGGATTTCTAGGGGGCTATGTATTGGACTTTCTATGGGGTGTGTATTGGACTTTCATGGGGCTGTGTATTTGGATTTCTAAGGGACTGTGTGTGGGACTTTCTAGGGGCGGTTGGGACTTCTATGGGAGTGTGATGGGACTTTTAATTGGCGGTGTATGGGATTTCATGGGGCGGGTATTGGACTTTCTATGGGACGTGTATGGGACTTTCTAAGGGCTGTGTATGGACTTTCTATGGGGCTGTGTATGGGACTTTCTATGGGGCTGCGTATGGGACTTTCTATGGGGCTGTGTATTGGACTTTCTATGGGGCTGTGTATGGACTTTCTATGGGTGTGTAGGGACTTCTATGGGGCGTGTTGTTTGGACTTTTTAAGGGACTGTGTAGGCACTTTCTATGGGGCTGTGTAGGGGACTTCTATGGGGCTGCGTATGGGACTTTCTAAGGGGCGGTGTATTGGACTTTCTATGGGCTGTGTATTGGACTTTCAATGGGGCTGTGTATTGGATTTTCTATGGGGCTGTGTATTGTACTTTGTATAGGGCTGTGTATGGGACTTTCTATGGGGCTGTGTATTGGACTTTCTAAGGGACTGTGTATGGCACTTCTCTGGGGCTGTATATGGGACTTTCTAAGGGGCGGTGTATTGGACTTTCAATGGGGCTGTGTATTGGATTTTCTATGGGGCTGTGTATTGGACTTTGTATAGGGTGTGTATGGGACTTTCTATGGGGCTGTGTATTGGACTTTTAAGGGACTGTGTATGGGACTTTCTATGGGGCTGTGTATGGGACTTTCTATGGGACTGTGTATTGGACTTTCTATGTAACTTTCTATGGGGCTGTGTATGGGACTGTGTATTGGACTTTCTAAGGGACTGTGTATGGGACTTTCTATGGGGCTGTGTATGGGACTTTCTATGGGAGTGTGTATGGGACTTTTTAATTGGCTGTGTATGGGACTTTCTATGGGGCTGGGTTATGGACTTTCTATGGGACTGGTATGGGACTTTCTAAGGGGCTGTGTATGGGACTTTCTATGGGGCTGTGTATGGGACTTTCTTGGGTGTGTATGGACTTCTTTGGGGCTGTGTATGGGACTATCTATGGGCTGTGTTATGGACTTTCTATGGGGCTGTGTATTGGACTTTCTATGGGCTGTGTGGGGATTTCTAAGGGACTGTGTATGGCACTTTTTATGGGGCTGTGTATTGGACTTCTATGGGCTGTGTATGGACTTTCAATGGGGCTGTGTATGGATTTTCTATGGGCTGTGTATGGGACTTTCTATGGGGCTTTGTATTGGACTTTCTATGGGCTGTGTATAGGACTTTCTATGGGGCTGTGTATTGGACTTTGTATGGGGCTGTGTATTGGACTTTCTATGGGGCTGTGTATGGGACTTTCTATGGGACTGTGTATGGGACTTTCTATGGGGCTGTGGATTGGACTTTCTAAGGGACTGTGTATGGCACTTTCTATGGGGCTGTATATGGGACTTTCTAAGGGGCGGTGTATTTTGGACTTTCAATGGGGTGGTATTGGATTTTCTATGGGGCTGTGTATGGACTTTGTATAGGGCTGTGTATGGGACTTTCTATGGGGCTGTGTATTGGACTTTCTAAGGGACTGTGTATGGGACTTTCTATGGGACTGTGTATGGGACTTCTATGGGACTTTGTTGGACTTTCTATTGGGCTGTGTATTGGACTTTCTATGGGGCTGGTATGGGACTTTCTATGGGACTGTTGATTGGACTTTCTAGGGACTGGTATGGGACTTTATGGGGCTGTGTATGGGACTTTCTATGGGAGTGTGTATGGGACTTTTTAATTGGCTGTGTATGGGACTTTCTATGGGGCTGGGTATTGGACTTTCTATGGGACTGTGTATGGGACTTTCTAAGGGGCTGTGTATGGGACTTTCTATGGGGCTGTGTAGGGACTTTCTTTGGGCTGTGTATGGGACTATCTATGGGGCTGTGTATTGGACTTTCTATGGGCTGTTATTGGACTTTCTATGGGGTGTGTATTGGACTTTCTATGGGGCTGTGTGTGGGACTTTCTAAGGGACTGTGTAGGCACTTTCATGGTGTTGTATGGACTTTCTATGGGCTTTTGTTGTATTGGACTTTCAATGGGGCTGTGTATTGGATTTCTATGGGGCTGTGTATGGGACTTTTATGGGGCTTTGTATTGGACTTTCTATGGGGCTGTGTATAGGACTTTCTATGGGGCTGTGTATTGGACTTGTATGGGGCTGTGTATGGGACTTTCTATGGGGCTGTGTTGGACTTTCTATGGGACTGTGTATGGGACTTTCTATGGGGCTGTGTATTGGACTTTCTATGAGATCAGTAACTGGCAATTAAAAAAAAAGTCCAATACACAGCCCCATAGAAAGTCCCATACACAGTCCCATAGAAAGTCCCATACACAGCCCCATAGAAAGTCCCATACACAGTTGAAGAAGTTATACTAACCTACATAAACATTTGAAGGGGGCCTATATAGAAGATGATGGAAGATATTGTGTTGGGTGATATGGGTGGAGCCTGTTGCGGTGAGTTTTTACATTAGAAATAACCACGAGGTTAATTTTCACTCACACATTTGCTTCCTCTCTATATGCTTCGTGCAATAGAGAGAAGGGGTGGGGGATTTGATGAAACAAAGATTGAAGCGTATACAGAACAATTTAATAGGTGTAGTGTAACAGAAAGATCGACTGAAATAAAGAGTAATAGGTGGGGGTTAGCAAACTGGGAACACAATAAAAATAGCAAGTGCGGCCTGGGTCAATTTCCTGACTCCTTTTTTTGTAATCACCGAGTATCCTTTCCGATTGCCATTTGGGAGTCAGGTAGGAATTTCCTTCACAAAAAATCTCTCTCCTGTTCATATAGCTGCATAGTACCAGGATCAAAGGACTATAAATGCTAAGGCCTAGCCCTTGGGTACTTAACCTAACAGTTGTACTGACTTTTAGTGTTCTGGTCTCTTCCACCGTTAGTAATGTAGCAAAGGAAGACACGGTCTGCATGTCCTCCTATTGGTCTTATGGTACATGGTAAACTATAGTAAAAAAGTAAACAAGGATAGTGTGATGTGGGCGGCTGCATCTCCCTCTCTCACTCTCCTACTCCCCTGCCCGTGCAATCCGAGTGGCGCGCCCAAAGGGAGAGCCGGATATCCTCCCAACCAATATCTAAAAATAGAAATAAGACCAAGAGTTTGCTCGTCCAAAACATCAATCTTGACCGGACACTCAATTCTCAGATAAAAAAAAACAAAGCTTTTATTCATAATAGTAAAAACATCTTTGGCTGCAGTGGTCAGGCCTACACCGGAACAGATCCCAATACTGGCCTGTGCGTTTCATGCCTACAGGGGGCACTTCAATCAGCGGGACAAACGGTCCCTGACAATGACAGGGAGGGGACAGAACTGGAAGAGGGAAGTATCACACGAGCTTTTAGGTAAAAGGACCCACAGGGGTTGGATAGTGTATGTGGAGGTCCTCACCATGAGTTACTATCAGACTTGAACATGGAGGTTAAAGCCATGAGTTCTTTAATACTGCCTTTTATATACAGTTGTGTGTCACCCAAATTGTTCTTTGGACAGATTTCACTTCATGCCACCAGGGCACCCCACCGGTTTGAAGTGATTTACAACATTTGCTCATGGTTGCAGCACACCTCTTTTCTTCTTAAAGTCCAAATAGGGAGGCCTAGCGAGGAGGGGGTGTGTTGGTCTACGTGAATGAGTCCCACTTCAACACGCTCCTGCACTGCATGGAAGCCGCGCATTAACGCACGTGTATTGAGGTATATGTTCCTTGTGCACAAAAAGCGCTTGCCGGTCCACGCGGGATTGTCAACCTCCTCATGTTTCACAATCGGAGCGCATGCAATTGCCCCAAGTTAAGGGATGCATTTGGATCACTCCTTATTAAAAGCGCCTCAGTGTGCTTACCCAAGGGGGCCCACCCACCCCCATGCAGCTCCACTGCACAACCACTAGAACACTTCCTAAACAATGTGATCAACACATGCACACAGCCTCGCTATTGCTATCACCTTGCAGGTGTAACCTTTTAATACAATTTCAGTTTAATCAAAACGAAATGTAAACCAGTGGGCATTTGTATTACTAGCTTTGGTAGGACTGTGCAATCCATGGTAAGGTATTTATCTCCTGCTGTAGAAAACATGTGAGGTGGCATATCTCTCCTAAGTGTGGACTTGTTGGAACAGTAAACCGCCATGAACACCGTTGTATTAACTGATCATATAAAGAAGCCTGCCTTTTAAAATGTGTTTTTAAACCAGACGGTTACATAACACCGTCTGACATTTTAATAACAATAAGCTTCGTGTCATATCATTTCCAGATCCGTGAGCATTGCACATTATTGAACTTTTTATTAAATGATTATCTCCGCCTCATCATTCCAGCTATTCACAGTTTTAAACATCAACTAGAATTGCAGCATTCTTTTTTAAAGGGAAAGTATTTTGTAGTGTAACATATCAAATTGAATATTCTCTCAACTGATTGGATCCACTTTTCGCCATCTGTTGCATTAGAGTGCTAATAAACCTTTCTTTAGCACACTTCTTACCTTTCTTATTATTATATTGTTATCAGTTCGAAAAATCCATTTTTCCTCGCCTGGAATTGGCAATGACCTTTAGACATGATCATTGGATTAGTTTCTAAAAACTAGAATGTTGCCCATGTCAGGTATTGATACATATAGTTCAAAACTTGTATGTAGAGTATGTATGTATGTAGTTGGTTCACCTCACAGCCAGCTTCCCCCCTTAATGCATCCACATTCAGCAACGCCCTACTGGTTGGGCCAATGAATCTAAACTGAACAAAGGGCTGCCGTCACTTGTCGGATATTAGATGCCCCAATTTCGCACTCAGACGAAGGTCCTGAGTCCACACAACGTCCCCAACACGTGATTGGCACCACCCTACAGCAACTTCATTACAAAATAGAGCTGCAACAATCAACAACAGCGTTTACAACAGAGGGATATGAGACTACCGCCTTAAGGTCTGTAAGACATTACAATTGCTCCTGGAAGGTTCAAGTATGAACCCTGGAAAGACTATGCAGGCCCCCCACATTGCTGGTACACCCCCCAAACATCACGGTATGCCCCATATCCCAAACTGTCAAGGAGAAACCCCCTAAATGTTGTGTCACAGACACACTCCCGACTAACAATCATGCACCTCGCCTCCAAACATCACGGTTATGCCTCCATCATATCACTCCCCTTAAACATCACGCCCATACCCAAAAACAACAACCTGCCCCCCAAACACCATGCTCATGCCCCCAGCATCGAACACCGAACACACGCACCCCACAATCCTTACACTGTGGCTGACATGCCCATGCTTCCAAACATCGTGGCCATGCCCCGGCAATGTCACTTCCACCACCTCCTGACACCACAACTTCATGAACATGCCCTATAGAACCACCCACATCTCAGATTCCACTGCATCCGTTCCACCTAATCATCTGGACAGGTAGGGGGTAACGGAACTACATGGGAATTTACCTGCAGTACCTGTAAATAAAACCAGACACACACAGCTGTCCACCTGTCCACACACTTCACAGACAGTAAGCAAACTAAAAGAACCAAAAGCTCCTGGCACTTTTCGATTCAAACCCGAACAGTAACTTATATTGAGTGGGATCTAATAGTCAATATAAAGTGCCCTTGTGCAAGGATATAAAGTGTAACAGTGCAACAAGGTGACAAACTGCTCAATAATGTGCAAAAAATAGAGCAAGCTTAATAAAAACACACAAAGCTCACAGTGTAAAAACTGATAACGTTGTATATAAAGTTTTGCTATAAACATACTTGTATGTCCTCAACTCATAACTAAAAATACATGACGTACATTACCAATTGTGCACTACGTTTCCACCTGTCTCTTCCATCTAAGCCAAACAAACATACTGCTAACAAAACTATCCCCATGTGTACAGGGTATGCCGGGTACAACTGCTAATGATACATAAAGTGGAGATTATCTAGGAATATTTCCGATTCCTGTCAGGAAGGAATTTTTTCCCCCTTCATCAATTTGGTGGGTTTTTGCCTTCCTCTGGATCACACGTTAGTGCAGGAAATGAGGATATTTCTAGATGGGTTGGACTGGATGGACGTATGTCTTTATTCAACCTCAAATACTATAACTATAGTATATTGTGATAAAATGCATGATAAAATTATTGTGGTAGTTATTATATGTATGGCCAGTTTATTGGACCTGGACAGGTTATCACCAATTACCCTGTATAGGAGGCAATCAGGCATCTTGAAATGCATTTTGCCACAGACACAAGGATGTGTGTAATTTGACTCCATACACTGTCTCTGGTTAAACAATTTTAAGCTGCCCTACTTAGGCAGTCGATATTCTCATTAAGTTTAGATTTCCCAAAAGGGAAGAAGGTAATTATGCTTATGAATTGTGTGGAAAGAAACTAAAAGGGATCTAATCCCCCCCAGCTACTATTAAAATGAAGTAACCATTCATAAGGTTCAATCACAGACTAGTTCAAGAAAGTTATTAGTGTGGTAATAGTGGGTCTTGACATCATAAACTAACATCACAGAAGGAACTATGATTTCAATTAGTGGCTCCCCAGCATTTTTACTTTTAACTGCATTTAATAGTGATGTATGTTAGATATACAGTCCCACTGCACAAAATGCCTTTTTGACAGCTCACCATGGGGCCTACAGGGTGAAACAGGAAGTAGGAGTAAGGTGTCCTACCTCCCTGCAACCAAGGCATGCTTGGAGTTGTGATTTCCAAACATCTGGTATACCAAGGTTCAACACACTATCCTATTATATAATTAAACATTTGGTTCCCAATGTGGGATAACAAGTTACTACAACCCAAAACGCATTGCTGTTTACAAACACATAAATCAACCCAAAATGCGGTCTAATGAACGCGCCAGCGTAGGTGAACCTGATCCTACATTTTAAATGTGAATCTAATAATTACTGGCTCCGTACATTTTTTTTTCTTTTATAAAGTGGATAAGGCATAGGAAGATGATTAATGAGCCCACTGATAAAACGCTTTCAAACATCGCGATTTAAACGAATGTTCTTAATTATATAAATAACGTGCTTTAATGAGTGAAGATACTTAGTTCCCATCCATCAGAACAAGGTCAGGAAATACTTTAGGGTTTATATATTAAAAAAAAAAAATGTATTATTCTATTATGTGAAATATATATTTAAAAAAAAAAGTTATGAAAATCCGAAATCCTAATATAAGAATATGCTGAATTTTCCTTTGTGAGCGATCTGTTTTCACAGGTGATCAAATAACATTTTTATTTATTATTATTTCATTCTAGAAGTGCTTGATATTATAAAACATGTTTTTATGTTTTAGGTAGGCTAGATACCGTTCTACGCCACATGGCACCTACTTATGGTTGAAATATTACAGGGTCCTTTAGAACTAAACTGCACATGTAATGTTCTCCGAAAGAAAACATAGATTTGTAAGGGCTTAATATCAATAAACAGACTAGAAGTTTTAGTAATAAAAGGTGCAGATTCCAGCGTTCAGTCCATATAATTCAGTATTTTCAAAACAATCGATCTCGTTCGGGCCTAAATAGGCGTATACTTTTGACGATTGCTTACAAATTACATTGTTATATACATATATAGAAAATTACTTGAATTATCATTGCACGCAAAAATTTAAAGGACATTCTATACCAAAAAATAGGTTATTTTAAATTGACCGTAACTGGAAAACTACAATTCTTCCCAACCACCATTGTATCATTTTTGTTGATCTGCTCCCTATTTCTTTAGATATCCAATCTAAAACTTCTTATGATTTCACCGTCAATCAAGTTCCTTGCTCTCAAAAACTATTCTTTGTGAGAAGTTTTACTGTAGTTGGAATGTGACAGAGTTTGACAGTTGAATGCTGTATGCTGGTGCAGGCTGGAACAGTTGGTTTGTGGGGGAAAAGTCAGGTCGGATGGAATGGGAGTGGTAAAAAGAGGGAGGGGGATACTGCTCTTTAACAAAATGAGTGTTGAATGAAGGCATGTTCAGCAACACACACAATCAAGTGCTACTTAAATTTATAATTTAGATTAAGATGAGGAAAGTAATTTTTTCAGTATAGTGTCCCTTTAAAATAATAAAGTAAGCCTTTATTGGCTGTTCAAAAATGCAATGTTTTGGCCCTACCACATGGCAAATGCAAACACTGCTTTTTAATTTTAATTTTTGTTAAATTATATTATATATTTTCTTATAATGTGCCCCTGTGTCGCTCTGTACAGTGTACCAGTCACCCCTCCACTTAATTATAATCCCAAGAGAGAGCACCTAAAATAATGATAAGTTAAAGTTTGCAGGGGTGGATAACCAGATATTAAACAGTTGGTAACTCAGTAGGGAGACATGCAAATTAGAACAGTTTTATAGTCACAATGCCATCAGAAATCTCACCAATATTATATTTAGTTGATGTTAATCTCCTCTTTGGATCTCAAGGATTTCATGTGCTCATATCTGACATCACTTAATCACACCATTTTTTGTTAGCCAATCTACTGGAATACAATATACATTCAGCAGTTCCTATAAAATCTGGGGTATTGGGTAAAACATGGGCACTTTAAAACTTACAGTAGGCAGGGCTCTAACTTTTAGCTGGACTATACCATCTCACTAGGGGGATGGGATTTCTCTGCTAACAGCTGTAAGAACTTAGTTGCATTCCATGTTTACAGTTATATTTCTCCAACTTTATGTTATGTTATATTACCCTACTATATTATAGCCAGTACTCTCCACAACCAATAGTATTACAATCTATTACAAGTTATCCCATTTCTGCCTTATATATCCCAACTCCTATAAACTTGCAATCTATATATAAAAGGATAAGGAATATATTATATACGCCAAGCTTTATATTTCAAACAATAGACCATTTTAATAGACAACAGAAAAACAAACACATCGTGCAAGTCATGATAATAATCCTTGTCCTTAAGGTTTTCTGTAATAGGTAAAAATAAATATGTTTATACATTGGTTTATTTTTTATTGATGTTTTGGCGCTGTAGCAAGTCTAACTATTTAAAGAGCAGGTGGTTAAACCACACAGTTTCTAAGTGCTTTTTGATATCTCAAGAGCTAGAAACTGAAGAAATTAAAGGAAATTGCAGAGATTTTTTCTTGATTGTGCAAACTGTTGGTTTGCTGGATTGGGAAGTACCATTAACTTTTCAAGCAATAACAAAAGATTATTTGCAAGACTGGAAAGAGGTTTGATTATTTTGCCCCATTCGGCCTTATCTGATTAGCTGAATGACTGGCTTCTTTTGCTTGAATGAATTTTACAATCAGGGGGATTTCTATGTTCAGACAGTTGTGCCTCCTAGCTGCAATGTATGAGGTCTACAAAGGAAAAAAATATTTGTTTTACAAACTAGGAACATAACCTAGGCTATAAATAACTGTCAATAAACGTACCTGGTAGTAGTAAATTATTAGTGAGTAAAATGTTGTGGTGTGAGAGTTAACTTGGGCAGGAGTTCCTAACCACCATAGGCTCAGGGCGGCAATCCAGGCAGTGATGCTGTTACTGTGCTCTGCCATGCACGTCAATAGCCCCAGCCACTCTGATGGTGTCATGAGCTGCAATTTTCTTGATTGGCAGTTGCGGGTTTGCACCTATGCCTTGGGGCTTCGAGATAAAAACATTCTTTCAAGATCATTTTAAAACCTTCCTGATCTCCAGCAATCTCCCAGGGGGGCAGTGACTTTGGTAATATCTTGATAGTACTAAAAGGTTGGAGATTTTTAAACAAAATGGTACCCCAAATTTCTTGTCTAAAGTCTGGCATCTCTATCACAAAACATTTTCAGGACATTTCCTAATAATCTGTCTACTACAAATCTGCTCTGCAAATCTTATCTCAAGGTAGACATCACATTTAGACATATAATATCTCCCTATCTTGCCCCTGATCTGCCTGACCATTAGCTGTTGGCTATTCTGACAATCCTCTGCTTGTCAGTTTTGTATTTCTGCCCATCTCTGTCGCAAATCCTCTTGGTGGACAACATCCAGCCATTTGTCCAAATTCACTTGGATGGTTCCACAAAGCGTAGGGCGGTCTGAGTGTGTCCATTGGTATGTCTGTTTCATGGGGCTGGTGTTTTAATGTATCCAATAAAGTAATTTTGTTTTTACTTACCCATTCCAAATCGGTTGCCTGCCTCATATCACAGGGGTTTTACCCTTCTTATCTGCCATAATGTAATGCTAACCTAATTTTAACAAAGGCCACTGCATAGGCCTATATAAGGACTATTAAAGATGTATTATTAGGTTAATGTCCTCCATCTGGGAAAATCAGAAACTAATCTCGGTGACCTTCACTGTTGATAAAGTAAGTCAGCTCCGAGTACTAATTGTCCATTAAATAGCAAGAATAAAGAATTGTTTTAATAAAAGTGAAATGGGTTTAGAATAAATTATATCTTCAAAGACGCGGGAGTCCGACCTTCCGCCATCACAGGGTCATTTATAAAATGGGAATTGAGGCTTTAAATTAGGATAATATGAGAGAATTAAGTATCATTGATCTATAACAAACATCTAGAATATGGTGCATTTGTTTTGTATTATGTCTCATATTGGTGCACTGTGTGTTAAGGATGAATGAATACATATTTATCAGAGAACCAAGCATCATATTTACTGCCCTGGAAAAGACTGAGGTTCATCTTTAATGTAATACAACTGAAGCATTCCTATTACAATACCATAGGAATATGCACAATACAGGTGAAAGCTAACACTACATTTTGTGCAGATGTAATTACCAGGGGAGAAGGCCTGGAGGGTCCAGGTGCCAGGGGTCCCCATCCTCTTATTTTCATATTTCTTTATTGACAGATATAGCCTTCTCCAGAAAACCACTGTGGATAAAGGTGGATAGCTTTTGCTGGGGGGCCCAGTAATTCCTAACTACACTGCTGATTTTCTGTCTATATCTATTTTGTCTATATTTCAGTGGCGTCTCTATGGTTAAAGATTCAGGGGATGTGCCCCATTCTAGTGCAAACTGCACCAAATCTTCAGTGCAGCAGTATAAAAGAGAACTACCCCGAACAGCCAAATTTGCCAGCATGCTACCCCCATCACAGTGTTTAGTGTCCATTTTCAGGGTGAGGTGTTTGGAGTGGGCCGCTGTGCGCAGACAGAAGTGCCAATACAGGGAGCATGCAGACAGTCCGTTTGCTGTAGTACTAGTATTATGATATTCCCATGTAGCTGAACAAGAATCATGAAATTCTCTGCCTGGGTGTATTTTTCTACGTATGATGTCTATATCTATGTCTGCTATAACTTTGCCTTTATGTCTTATCTATGTATAATTATTATAACCAGTATGTTGCCTGTCTATAAGTTCCCCACAGGGCTGGTACATATAAATTGCCAACACAGAATGGTACATATAAGTTGTCCACAGTGATTGGTAATATCTATTACTGTGGCAGATCTGATTACAGGCAGAGGCAGGATCAGATCACAGCTACCGTAGACTGGCAACAAGTGCGACCGTGGGCACGTGCTCCCATCCCGGCACAATAGGGGAACCTTTTTTTACGTCAGTACAGCTTTCTACTCTCAGGGCTGCCACCTGAGACAAAAGTCCCACTCTGCCTCATGGTAGAGGCAGCCCCATATCTACATATGTCCATCTATATCATGTCTGTTTTAAAGTAATTTTTTTCAACTTTATCTCATCTTTTCCCTTGTGATTTAATACCACATTATCGCTACTTAGCATGAGAGTCGGCGTTAAAATTACGCTGGGGTAATCCCTTTTTGAATCGCGTATGGGAGATTTACACAGAGTGTAGGGATTCTGGGTAAACTCCCCCTGTATGTCTATATCTATTTCTTTCTGTCTATAACACTGTATGTCTATACCTATGATGTCTGTCTATATCTATGTCTGTCTGTCTTTATGTATTTTTATATGTATGTAGTACTGTTTGTCTTTCTATACTTAAATGTCTGGTATAGAGGATTAAAAAATTGTTGCTAACAGTATTCTTGGGAAATTAAAGTTGCCTGCATGCATTATAAACTGGCTGAACAAATTGCTAATTTTTTTTCACATTGTTAAAGGGGAACTGTGTCTCCAAACAATAGTTTAAATGAAAGGCCAGTTTCCTACCGTTAAAACGAGCCATCAACCACCTCTCTACGTGCTCCACAGCCCAAGATATAAAGAAATGACTGACCAGAAAGTTAATGGGTGGGAGGCTGACATGTGACATTCCTAAGGCTCTCCTGCACAGTGCCACAGGCAAGCACAGCCTCAGACTCCCTCAGTGTGTGAGGGAGACAGGAAGTCCCTCCTCTCCTGCGTGTGAGGACTGCAGCCAGAGAAGGTAAGGGAATTACAGCCCTTCTCTCTAGTGGAAAACAGTTTTTGGGGGGTAAGGGGGGTGTCAGAGTGGCCCAGGCACCTGCAAATGGGCGGGCCACGGCACCCACGAGTGGGTGGGGCATGGCACCCACGAGTGGGCAGGCCAAGCACCCACGAGTGGGCAAGGCCACAGCACCAGCGTGGGCAGGGCCACAAGGGGCTGTAAGGGAATGGGCCAAGGAGGGCCTGCAAATGGAGGGACCATGGGATCTATGAGTGGGAGGGACCAGCGGGGCGCAAAGGGGAGGAGACACAGGGCAGATTGACTGACAGGTTTCAGAGCAAGAAGCAGGAAGTGCAGGGGCCTGGTGATGCTGTTGCCATATCACACAAAAAATGTTAATATCTTCAAAACTATGTAAAACAAACAATGGAATAAATATGCAAAAACTCTCAGGAGAGCAATTCCTATCAATTTACCTAAAGTCATTTTTGGACCACAGTTCCTCTTTAAAGAAAGAAACATAAAATAGATTTCAAATTTATTTTTCCCAGAATGACTTCCCCTGGGAGTGAAGAATAGACAAAATAACAATGGCAAATATATTAGATGGAAATCATTGAATCTGGGATTGCTAATCTATGGCAGGGTGGTTATTCTTTTTTTAAATCACTTTATTATCGACATAAAAAATACAATGAACATTCTGTATTATATATTAATCTACTAAGTTTCTTATAACACTTATACATTTTCTTTACAAAATAGTAGAAATTTGCGGTATAGTACTTTTACTTTTACATGTTATAACACAAGTTTTCAAATCAATTAGTATTATTGAATCAAAACTTGTGTTATTGGGTGGTTATTCTTAGTATTTGTAAATGGCAGGAATTGATTAATATTCAACACCGGCAAATTGTAGTAATAGGAAGATTTTGGATGTTAACTTGTTAACTTTTAATGCTTTGAAAGGTAATTGTTTTGACATTTGGTTTTTATAAAGTTTGTTTTACATCAACCCTCTCAGGGATTCATCGCTCATCTTTCTGTTCCTCTGGTTGAAATGCCGACCGTGTGCTTATTTCAAAGTATCTAATGTTACTCTACAATGCAATAAGGAAAGAAGGGTAATTATAAAAGGTATTGCCTATGTATAAAGAGTTGTTGGCAATAATAAATCATATTTACAGCTGTTTCTAATTAGCCCCACTTTCAATGTTACGATAATCCTTTCCATATTAAATTTCCCAACCAACAAATGCAACTGAAAATAGAATACGGGGAAATAAGGGAATAAATACAGTTAAAGAAACGTCAGGGCAGTTACTTTCTAGAATAGTGTTGCGGTTGAATTGTGTCAAAATACAAATTCGACCTGAAGATCACCAAGTCAGATTCAGTAGTTCAGGTTTGTTCAGGTTGTTTGGTGGAAATTGAATATCTCAGTTGTTATTTAATGATATTCAACAGAGATTAGGGACCCATTATAGGAAAACCCAGCACCAGCAAAACGTCCCCACTCTCCAGGCTTGGACTAGCCTACCAAGGAAAATGTTGGTGGGCCCAGGCACATGAGGAACGCTTTCAACCATAAAGAGAAAATTGCACCTGTGATCAGTGGCTCTCTGTACCCATACCCCAAGCATCCAGAGTATGTAGTGTCATAATACTGTCAGGACATCCACTACTGTGTGTTAGCTTCATTAAAGAACATGTGTCTTCATATAATGTCTCCTATACACACCTTCAAAATCTTATTGGTCCAAGATCCAAGACCCAATCACATTTAAAAAAACAACAACTATGATATTGAACTAAGTTATTGAACCAAGCATTAGCTGCATTAGTGTATTTAGTAGCCCTACCATAACATTACAGTGTGTACAGTCTCTGGGTGATTAGCTCAAGGGTGCAAAGCTCTGCTGGCCCCGGGTTACTAAATATTGTTCACTCTGCTCTGTTTGGTGACCAGTTCCATTAAAATAGACAATGTCTGCAATACGTGTGTATTATTCTTTTCACACTAAATTAAAGTTTTGTTATGTAATGTGAACTGATGAAATGCATCTCAACAGCCAGGAGATCAGCAGTTTCCAATCCTAGATACCCAATGTTTCATTTACAAGGTCATTAGCAGAAGACTGTCCTTTGTTCAATGAGGTGTTCAAGTAATAACACAGTGAGAAAACATTATCATGGTGGTGGCCAAATTGCAGTTTGAACAATTAACCGGGGCTGGTCTTAAGATTAATGCAAGATTTGCACCTAGCACCCCTCCAAAAACACTCCCTGGCACACACAATACGCTGCTGAATGCTTGCCTTTGCCTGCTTCAAACCAAGTCGCCACCTGCGCTTACTTTATTTTAGTTTCTGCAGTGCGTGCTGTATATATTGTGCATACATCATTGTAACACGTAACACTATTGGGAGATTCAATAAAAGTGTTTATCGTAAAAATGGTGCACATTTTACCCCAACCAATCAGATGTTAGCTTTCAAATGTTAAATAAGATCTGATTGGTTGGGGCAAAATTAGCACCATTTTTAACGATTTATTGAATAACCCTGTAAATGCACAGATAGCACAGCACAGCATACAGGCATCTTAGGTAAGGCTTAGGTGTGTTGTCTGTATGGTGGTGCTGTACATAAATTTGAACTGCAGGACTGTAACTTGGGAGGCTGTGGCACTGATGCACAACTTTGACCTACAAGTCCATGACCTAAGACTCCCGGTTGGCGCCCCCTGGTAATGCAACCTGTGCGGTCGCACAGCTCGCCCAAATCAAAGGCCAGCCCAACATTAACCACAAGCCAACTAGTATAATGTTGCCAAAATCTGATTTTGTGTGGTCCTGCTTATTAGCAGTGGATTAACAGAACGTTTGCTTTCTGCCCGACTAATATATTTTAAGAAGCATGTGTACAACAAAATATAAAACTAATAGAGAGTGCAGGTTATTAGAAGCCAAATGTTAAGGTCTACATCAATTCATCATTTGCAACGAAAACAGTGAATAATACATGAAAGACAACTGTAATCAAACATATTATAATAATGTATTAACCTATGGTAACTCAAGAATGTAAGCCCCGGGCGCTGAAAAAAATGTGCAGGTGCTTTGTACCAGAAGTTAGGGGGGTGAAGTATTTTTTTTTTAATAGGCAAGGTGCAATATTTCTCCAGCACAATCTGCATTTACATACATACCCATGATCATTTCTTTTCCATAACTCGAATAACTAACAAAAAAAGAAATAACAATTATCTTCCTTACAGGTTGAATTCCATCCTAGCAAGGTATAGAGTACAGGAGCACACACATGGAATGTAGGTTGGGCCTAAGGGTATAAATGTTTGTTTGGCACTTGTTACCAGTTATACCTGAGGAAGGGGCGTGAGTCCTGAAACGGTGTGCTTTTGCACTATAAAATGAATTCATACCTAAGTAGTGTGTCTCTCTACTCTATACCTGCTTGGATTGTGTAGCCCTGGAAGTAGGGAGCTGAGAGGATTTGCACCTACAAATTGTCTGGCTAATTAGCCAACAGTGTGCCATAGTAACATCTGGAACTTTGCTGAATTCCGTCCTAACATATACCAACCTGAACAACTGGTAAAAATGCAACTGTGGTCTACAAACAAGTTAGTAAATAAAAGCCTACAGTCTCCTGTTAAATTAATTAATACTTTAATGCTATTGGAAGTAAGGAAGGAATTCAACTTTAGGTAGGGTTAAAGAGGAAGGCAGAAATGTTGGGATAGCAGGCATCCCACCCCTCCTGGGAGTCGTGGGAGTCTCCGGATTTGGGGTGGTCTCCCGCACTCGCGAGACTACCCCAAATTCTGTGACCTGAACTGAACTTACTGGCATCTCTGCCTCCGGAACCACTACTTTTCCTTACCCTTCCTCTTCTGTGATGTAATTTATGTCACACGCCCCCTAGCCACACCTCTTTTGTGCTGTAAATTACGGCACGCGCAGTGGCCTGCCCTTAACCCCGCCCCATTTGTGACGTCATCTACGTCACTTAGGTTTGCCCCTTCCTCGCCCCCTTCTCCCCACTGCCTGGAAGCCAGATTCGGCAGGGTGGGATGTCCGGATTAGAAGGACATATGTCTTTTTACTACTATGAGCCCTGAATCGCATCTCTGGCTCAGCTTGCAGAAAAGAAAGTTCAAAAGTCCTCCTTCCAGTAGTAGTGATATCACCTGACATTCTGCTCCTCCCAGGGGTGACATATACACAGCCTATACACAGCCTATACACATCCTATACACATCTTATAACAGCATATACACAAATTACACACATCATATACACATCTTAACACACTTATACACAGCTACACATCATATACACATATACACATCATATACAAGCTATACACATCGTATACACAGATATACACATCATTACACAGCATATACATTCATATACACAGCATATACACATCATATACACACCATATACACATAATATACACAGCATATACACATCATATACACAACATATACCCAGCAAATTGGCCAAAATGCCTGTTCGGTCGGAGATCGTTGCATGACAGGCCAGGCGATCTTCGTACGAGTGTCAGTTTCGCCCAAGAAAGTGCCCATACATGGCACATTACTGCCAAACGGCATTCCTACACATCGTGAGTCATGGGTCGGCACACGTGATCACACCTCCTTCTGTTGCCTTTTACAGGATGAACCATGATTGGCCCAAGAACCATCAGCACCTTTTACAGATGGACTAGGAATGGTCCAGGAACCTCCTAGGACTGGACCTGGATGGGTGAATTGGTGGGATATAATGGCAAGCTTTATTTAACCTTGAGTAACATGATTAATGTTCATAAAGTATTTAATTCTTGTATATCAAGGTTAAATAAAACAGGAGCTGCCAATAACAGTTGAGGGGGAAAGTTCCAAGTGATCCAGGGAGTATCCGACGCCAGTTGGGGTAGGAAGGAATTTTTCCCCATCGTGGCACATTGTCCTCAGAGGGTTTTTCGCCTTCCGTGAATCAGCTATTAAATAGGTAGTAATTAAAAGGGGAACAGCAGGTAGTTTGGATACTCACCTATAGCTGCTGTTGTCACTTCTTTCCACTCTGCCCCTCTCTTTGGCTGGCAAATCAGGGGATGCTCCACCTATAGGAGGATGCCTTCATGCAGATCGTCTTTCCCAATTGATGGGCCCACCCACCTAGTGAAAGAGACAGGCTCGAAAAGAGCAGGACTTGCAGCCAGGAGGTAGGTATCCAAACTAACTTATGTACCACTAGGAGAATGGCTTAGACTTTTGTTTCCCTGGAAATGTTTTTTTAAATATGTAGGAATTAAAGTAGAATTTAAATAGGTTTAAAGAAAATTAAAATTCACAATTATTTAAAAAAAAACTATTTAAAACTATATATTGTCTGGATTTGTCTTTTTTTCCTCCCCACTTTATTTATTAAATACGAAAGGATAAGAAATGCATGGACCAATATCTTACCAAAAAAGTTAATATTTAGGGCTAGTTCCCCTTAATTAAAGTATTTATAGAGAGGACACTCCTGGAATATTAAGTGCTTTAAAAATAAGCTGAAACCAGGTACCTAAGGAAGGGGGTCAGTCTTCCCAAAACGTTGTATTTGGTTTCAGCTTATTATTAAGCACTTTATTGTATTCAGGAGTGTGCCTCTTCTTATTCTGGAAAGTACTGTGACTTACCGTGTAGTAGCGCAGGATTACAGCTGATCACACGTATGGACCCTTTCCACGCCCACCCGTGGCTCTGTGCGGGCCGTGAAAAATTCGGCCAGGCCGCGGGCTGGGCATCACTAATCTTGGTCCTCACCCATTGGTTTAACTTGTTAGCTGTAAATGTTTGTAGCTCTGCTCCGTTTTTGTATTTTACTCACCCTTGGTTATTTTAATGGGGATTGGGTTGTCCCGGGGCGGGGGGTTATTTTCCTGTGTTGAAAGGCTGGATAGCACAAATTGGAAAGGGTGTTCGAATGTGTTTAAAGGTAACTGTATTGCCTCAATTAATTTTTTAAAATTGCATTAAAAAGGGTAAAGGTATGCAGCCCTCCCATACATTTGTTTCCTGATTTAGAGCCTCTTCTGCCTTAATAAGGGTTACTGTAGGTCCCACTATGCGCATTGCATTCCGTTTTCCATTTTGCGAATCGCAAAGTAATTTAAAATTTAATAGAAAATCGCGAGAATCAGTTCCCACTGTATAACTTGCATTCCAGATAAATGTGGTCCATTTTTTATCCGCATGCGTGCACAACTTTTGTCTGTGTGTGTCAGAATCCCACTTTAATAATAGTCTATGGGAACGCAAAAAAAAAATGGACACACGTGGACAAAATAATTTTTTGTGGGATTTTTCGTGTTTTCTCCAGTGTTTCCAGTTGATTTTCCAAAAACTGCATGCGCACGCAAATGAACTGGAAACGCAGACACACGTGGACAAATGCATAGAAAAAAGCATGTCGTGTAACCTGTGAATGCACCGGAACACGGACAAAATGCATTGTCCTAAATGGACAGCACAGCACAACGCACATAGTGGGACCTTGTGAAGATGTGAAGGGGCGTAACAATTCTGTCTGCCTCTAACTGTCATCAAAGCTAGAATGCGAGCAAACACTCTCCACCTATCTTGATCAGCGTGATTATGTAGGCTGTATCCTAGCAACAGGAAATTTCAAGTTTGTTTGTCTGGCAGCGGAGGAGGAGAGAGGTTGTAACAGACATTCCCACCAGCCAATGACAAGTGATATGTTAATCAGGGCTCTGAGCTCTCTAGGAGGCGGACTTTTAGCACTCATCTTTGCTGTGTGGGCAGACGGTTGTAAATGTGAGTAAGTGATTTTAGCTGCTGGAAATGTGGATGCGTAATGGTGGGGTGTTGTTGTTTTTTGATATGTGGTCCTTAATTATATAGAATTTTAATAATGAGAGGACATGTATAACGAGGTGATGAAAATAATTACTCCTGGTCTGAAATCACCTTTTGGGACGCTAAAAGATGAGATCTCAGGACATCAATCTGTCACAAGACCTTGTGTCCACATCTGGTGAAATGAATCAGACCCTTAGCAACCCCAATTTTAACATCAACGTTTTAATCCTTGAAATCGTTGGTTTGTCTTTGAATATTCAGTGTAAACATTAACCAGAAATCTGTCACGAAAAGGATTCGATTTTTACATCTTCTGCAATTTGCGAATGTTAATCTGCCCGCCAGTCTAGTCATGCAGCTCTATAATTATGACCCTCCTTTGTTCATGTACCTGGAGCGAAGCTTCCTTTACATTATGACAATGCCTCTGTTTCAGCGTGGGGGGAAGATCTCCTGGTGTCTCCATATTTAGAAACTAGACGCTATCAGTTTATTTGATCAATTACAGACAATGATCTGGAACTCCAAGATCAGAAGAATTTTGCTATGGACTGAAATTTGACAGGATATAATTTGAGTTAAGGTATTGACCTAGGAAAATCAGAAAATTTGGCAGATATCCTCCTTGGGAAAAAAATCCTTTTGGCTGAATCACACATTGTGCTTATTTTATCAAAGTCTTAAAGGTAGACTACACTACTAATTTTAATTAAAAAGAGCTGGACAGAAGGACTGGATACATTCTTAAACAAAGGTTTTAAAAATGGCAAAAATTACCGGAGGTTAAAACTATAGTTTTTGTTTATCCAGGGATCCTTGACATTTGGAGCCAGGAATAATATAGGGTTTGTCTTTCTCTATATCAACTGTAGTTAGGGATCATGGGTAACTGAAAAAGTTGGACTAGATAGACATATGCCTTCAGTCAACCTTTAATACTATATTTATGCTTAATTCTTTTCTTTTTTTTCTCTGGAGTCTTGTAACTGGAAAGTAAACTTGTTGTTGGAAGGGGGGAAAGGCCAGAAGGTTCGGATTTTGTAACCTGTGTCCCGGTGGTCCCTGGAAGGAGGTCTTCTGCTTCTTTAATGGCCCCAGCTCTCATGGCTTCTAGCTGCTTTCTATAGATTGCACAGCCATAGTGGAAGCAGCTGGGAGGAAGCTGCCAGTCATTGCCCGTGTCCTCACCATCAGGGCTGTGACTGTTGGCTGCTACCAGAGAAGAAATTGAAATAAGAAAAGGGGCAGGCAATGAAGCAGCTAAAACAGCCACTCATGGCCAACAATGTGTGCACAGCACAGATGTAATATATATATTGGTATGGAACTTTAATGATCGGCTTAGTTCAACACAAACAATGGGAAACATGACCATGAAGTCACTTCAAGGAGATGAGAAGGTGAGAAGGAATGTAGAAAGGAAGGAAAGAATGTAAATAGCAAATTCTCCAGGTCAGCAGAACAGGAAAGTCATTCAAATATAAAAGGCTGTTAAATATGATATTAAGACGAACAACCATAACAAACAAACATAAGATGACATAAGAAATCCCACCACAAACATTCAGCAGTGAAATTGCTGGTTGTCCATTAAAGTTGTACTGTGTCTTTATACTGGATGTTATAGTAGAGGATTATGCCTTGTTTTCCATTGCTGAAAGCAAATATATTTTGGAAATAAAGAGAAACCTCTAATTGGGTAATAAACAGAATGAATTGGACATTTGGGTGACTTCTTCAGGGATAACTTCTCTTCAATAAAAGAGAAAAGTTTCAAATTCCAAAATAATTTTTGTCATGTGGCATGCAAAAATAAAAAAATGTGCATATTTTCTATGTTATATGCAAAGGAGTGCCAGTGCTGGGTGTCAATGTTCTCTGTAAACCAGGGATGAGCTGATCACATTATTTAGAGGCTTGTTGGAGCATCATAAGGCAGGAGTGGGTGGAGCAGAGTAAAGGCTGGGCAGGGGGCAGGGACAGGTGTAGGGCAGCCCGTTCCATTACAAAGGTGCCACAAGTGCAGCCTTTATGGTTAGGTGTGTCGGGCAGCCCTGCTCGAAGCTGAAACAGCTTTTCTGAAATAGCGCACAGAAAAAATCTCACTGAATACTGCAGTATGCAGCTAATAAATGTTATCTTGTATCCACACAGATGATTTATATCCAGTAACGCTGTGCCGCTCCCCTTACAATAGAAGTAAATGGCGGCACGCTCCTGCAATTGGGGCATGGTGGCCCTGATACAGTATCTCTGCACACACAGCAGGTAGAGAAACTGGGTGTATATTGTGCTCAGTTTAGAAGCTTTAAAGCAAACTAGTTTTCTTTGGTTAACAAATGTACATACTTAAACTGTATAAAGAAATGTCTTAGAGAAGGATCTGATCAAGCTTGGTCAGGCTATGAAGCCAATGGTAAAGAAGACGGCCCATTTTTCTTGTACCCATAACACAACAGCGTTCCGTACATAGAACTATCATAGAGACATAAGAAGAACTTGACAATGTGGATTATGAAATGATGTCAATGCAGATATTGCCGTTAATATTACAGGGGTCTAGATTTCTGTTATAAAGTGTACAAAGCTCTTGCCAGACTACCGTATATACTCGAGTATAAACGAGTTTTTCAGGCTGAAAAATCAGCCTGAAAACTCGGACTCGGTTTATACTCGAGTCAACCACTTACCTGGGGATTCCGGCAGCCGCGCGATCCTTTTCTGCACTGGCGCGCCGGCCTGACGTCACTGCCCGGCCAAGCCCGGCGCCGGGCAGTGACGTCAGCCGCACGCCAGTACAGGATGGGCGCGCGGCTGCCGGAATGTGATACCGTACCTGCCGGGATGGATGGAGGAAGATAGAAGAAGTCGTCCACGGAGAAGAGTCAGGAGAAGAGTCCAGGAGAAGAGTCCACAGGGAGAAGAGTCCAGGAGAAGAGTCCACAGGGAGAAGAGTCCACAGGGAGAAGAGAAGAGTCCACAGGAGTCCACAGGGAGAAGAGTCCACAGGGAGAAGAGCCCACAGGTACAAACTGAACTGAGGGGGGGGGGGCATTCAAGATGTTTGGGAACTACAACTCCCAGCATGCTTTATTAGCTGGGAGTTGTAGTTTCCAAACATCTTGAATGCCAAGTGAGGGTGGCATTCAAGATGTTTGGAAACTACAACTCCCAGCTAATAAAGCATGCTGGGAGTTGTAGTTTCCAAACATCTTGAATGCCACCCTCACTTGGCATTCAAGATGTTTGGAAACTACAACTCCCAGCCTGCTTTATAGCTGGGAGTTGTAGTTTCCAACACTATTGATGCCAAGTTTCTACCCTCGGTTTATACTCGGGTCAATAACTTTATTAGGATTTTTAGTGGAATGGGTACCTCGGTTATATACTCGGGTCGGTTATACTCGAGTATAACGGTATATGTTGGAGAATGCAGTTAGTAATGTGTGAAAGATAGGTTATAAATTGTCATTAAAAAAATTAAAAATAGAAATCTGAAGCAGCCATTGGCCAACATTATTTAGAGCGTGTATCTAATGTCCAAGCAGACATGGGGGCTAACTAATGATGCACAAGGACAAACGACAGTGGTGTTATATATATATATATATATATTGATGTAGAAAGTAGCTACTATTACACAGTTTTGAATTCGGGTGCGTATCTCCAGGGTACCTCGCCTCTGTACCTTTCACATATAGAAAATGCAGGGTAGAAAGGAAGCCGCACACTATATTATCAATGCAAAAAGTTTTATATCAGTTCAACATACGTCTGCCCAAATGCCAGCTGAATTTCGAGATACACAGCTCTCTTTCTCAAGATATGGGCAGTTTGAAAGCATAGTCACTACATGCAATATAGACATACTCCCATAGGAAAAACATCCCATAAGAGTGAGACACTTATCCAATACAATTAGGTAACAGCATACCAAGTTCAGGAGGCCCTCCCCTTCCTATTCAAATAGATTATCAAAGTTAACCCCATTTACAAAAACAAAGAAAATTAAGCCCTCAACTTAAACTCGGCTCCAGTCCTGGGGTGTATAAAACTGTGCCACCACCACTGATTGGCACTGTACACAATAATGACAAGGGATTTAATCATAATCATGTCATAATTGTGTACAGTTGTGCTCAGTGGTGGTGGCACGAGTTTTATACACCCCAGGACTGGAGCCGAGTTTAAGTTGAGGGGTCTCTATACACGCAATTTCGCTTTGGTATTATGTGTTGTTTGCCCTTGTAGGCTTTTATATAGGAGAAACGAGACAAAAAGTGAAGGCAAGGATTTCACAGCATAAGTCGTCCATTGCACATAAGCAGGTTGCTTACCCCACACTGTCACTCAGCGGAGAGACCTGAAATTCATGGTATTACAGGCAATACCAGAATTGGGACAGTGTGACAGAGAGATGAGGTTAAAGAAAATGAGGTATGGTGGTCAATAAACTATAGGCATTGGCCCCCAAAGGCCTCAATGTGGATTACGATTTATTCCTGTTTTTTGAAATAAGGGGTTAACTTTGATAATCTATTTGATATAGGAAGGGGAGGGCCTCCTGAACTTGGTATGCTGTTAACCTAATTGTATTGGATAAGTGTCTCGCTCTTATGGGATGTCATTTCCTATGGGAGTATGTCTATATTACATGTATGTAGACTATCAGGGTTATTTAAAAAAGTTCTTATCGTTTAAAATGGTGCTAATTTTGCCCCAGCCCATCAGATGTTAGCTTTCAAATGTAAATAAGATCTGATTGGTTGGGGCAAAATTAGCACCATTTTTATTGATAAGAACTTTTATTGAGTCTCCTGTATGTTTTCAAACTGCCCATATCTTGAGAAGAGAGCGGTGTATCTCCAAACCTCGGCTGGCATGTGGGCAGACGTTATGTTGAACTGATATAAAACCTTTTTGCATTGACAATATGGTGTGCGGCTTCCTTTCTATCCTACATTATATTACACACATATATATATATATATACAGTATTTCATATACTGTATATTATTCTGCCAAATCTATCAGTTTTAAACTCGTTTAAAGTAAAATGAAAATTGCATCTACCCATAGTGCCAGACCTCCTCCTATCTCTTATCTCCGATATACTGTTTGGAAACAGATTTTTCTCATTTAAAAGCTATTAACATGTCAGTTTGTACCATCATCTAATTATTTAATCTAATGGAGAATAAAGCCTTAAATAAATTAAGTTTAGGCAGTTCACCATGTAATGAAGACCCGAATGGCCAGCTTTTTAAAGGGGCCTAAACTGCTAAAAAATACAACATTTGAATAGCACAAAGGTAATTCCAGGGAGGATGGAAACACATCTGCTACCTTCTAAACTTACCTTACAGCTGCTGGAGGATACTGCATATGATCATATTTCAAAAAATTACATTCGAAATACAACAGGTTTCTAATAACATTAAGTAGCTTACCAGCAGATCATAGGTAGTTCATATGTAGACATGAAAAACATACACGTTTTATTCCTTTTATTCTGCAATGTAAATAAGGGGAACTTACAGTTAATAGTGGACCAGGAAGATCAAATGATCAACACCCTTAAGAATATGTACATTGGGTATACGTTTTTTTTTTTAATTGCCAGTTACTGATCTCATAGAAAGTCCAATACACAGCCCCATAGAAAGTCCCATACACAGTCCCATAGAAAGTCCCATACACAGCCCCATAGAAAGTCCCATACACAGCCCCAACAAAGCCAATACACAGCCCCATAGAAAGTCCTATACACAGCCCATAGAAAGTCAATACAAAGCCCATAGAAAGTCCCATACACAGCCCCATAGAAAACAATACACAGCCCCATTGAAAGTCCAATACACAGCCCATGAAAGTCCAATACACAGCCCATAGAAAGTGCCATACACAGTCCCTTAGAAAGTCCCACACACAGCCCATAGAAAGTCCAATACACAGCCCCAAGAAAGTCCAATACACAGCCCCATAGAAAGTCCAATACACAGCCCATAGAAGTCCATACACAGCCCCAAAGAAAGTCCATACACAGCCCCATAGAAAGTCCCATACACAGCCCCTTAGAAAGTCCCATACACAGTCCCATAGAAAGTCCAATACCCAGCCCCATAGAAAGTCCCATACACAGCCAATTAAAAAGTCCCATACACACTCCCATAGAAAGTCCCATACACAGCCCCATAGAAAGTCCCATACACAGTCCCTTAGAAAGTCCAATACACAGTCCCATAGAAAGTCCCATACACAGCCCCATAGAAAGTCCAATACACAGCCCAATAGAAAGTCCATACAAAGTCCCATAGAAAGTCCCATACACGTCCCATAGAAAGTCCCATACACAGTCCCTTAGAAAGTCCAATACACAGCCCCATAGAAAGTCCCATACACAGCCCTATACAAAGTCCAATACACAGCCCCATAGAAAATCCAATACACAGCCCCATTGAAAGTCCAATACACCGCCCCTTAGAAAGTCCCATATACAGCCCCATAGAAAGTGCCATACACAGTCCCTTAGAAAGTCAATACACAGCCCCATAGAAAGTCCCATACACAGTCCCATAGAAAGTCCCTACACAGCCATAGAAAGTCCCATACACAGCCATACAAAGTCCAATCACAGCCCCATAGAAAGTCCTATACACAGCCCCATAGAAAGTCCAATACAAAGCCCCATAGAAAGTCCCATACACAGCCCCATAGAAAATCCAATACACAGCCCCATTGAAAGTCCAATACACAGCCCATAGAAAGTCCAATACACAGCCCCATAAAAATGCCATACACAGTCCTTAGAAAGTCCCACACACAGCCCCATAGAAAGTCCAATACACAGCCCCATAGAAAGTCCAATACACAGCCCCAAGATAGTCCCATACACAGCCCCAAAGAAAGTCCCCCATACACAGCCCCAAGAAAGTCCCATACACAGCCCATAGAAAGTCCCATACACAGCCCCTTAGAAAGTCCATACACAGTCCCATAGAAAGTCCAATACCCAGCCCCGTAGAAAGTCCAACACACAATTAAAAAGTCCCATACACAGCCCCATAGAAAGTCCCATACACAGCCCCATAGAAAGTCCCATACACAGTCCCTTAGAAAGTCCAATACACAGTCCCATACACAGCCCCATAGAAAGTCCAATACACAGCCCAATAGAAAGTCCATACAAAGTCCCATAGAAAGTCCCATACACAGTCCCATAGAAAGTCCCATACACAGCCCCATAGAAAGTCCAATACACAGCCCCATAGAAAGTCCCATACACGCCCTATACAAAGTCCATACACAGCCCCATAGAAAATCCAATACACAGCCCCATTGAAAGTCCAATACACCGCCCCTTAGAAAGTCCCATATACAGCCCCATAGAAAGTGCCATACACAGTCCTTAGAAAGTCAATACACAGCCCCATAGAAAGTCCCAACACAGCCCTATACAAAGTACAATCACACAGCCCCATAGAAAATCCATACACAGCCCCATTGAAAGTCCAATACACCGCCCATAGAAAGTCCAATACACCGCCCCTTAGAAAGTCCCATACGCAGCCCCATAGAAAGTCCTACACAGCCCCATAGAAAGTGCCATACACCGTCCCTTAAAAAGTCCAACACACAGCCCCATAGAAAGTCCCATACACAGCCATAGAAAGTCCATACAAGCCCCATAGAAAGTCCAATACACAGCCCCATAGAAAGTCCCATACGCAGCCCATAGAAAGTCCCATACACCAGCCCCTTAGAAAGTCCCATACACAGCCCTTAGAAAGTCCCATACACAGTCCCATAGAAAGTCCAATACCCAGCCTAGAAAGTCCCCATACACAGCCAATAAAAAGTCCCATCACACTCCCCAATAGAAGTCCTCAACCCGCCCCTAGAAAGTCCCATACACAGCCCCATAGAAAATCCAATACACAGCCCCATGAAAGTCCAATACACAGCCCATAGAAAGTCCAATACACAGCCCCATAGAAGTGCCATACACAGTCCCTTAGAAAGTCCCACCCACAGCCCCATAGAAGTCCAATACACAGCCCCATAGAAAGTCCAATACACAGCCCATAGAAAGTCCAATACACAGCCCCATAGATAGTCCCATACACAGCCCCAAGAAAGTCCCATACACAGCCCCATAGAAGTCCCATACCAGCCCCTTAGAAAGTCCCATACACAGTCCCATGAAAGTCCAATACCCAGCCCCATAGAAAGTCCCATACACAGCCAATTAAAAAGTCCCATACACACTCCATAGAAAGTCCCATACACAGCCCCATAGAAAGTCCCATACACAGTCCCTTAGAAAGTCCAATACACAGTCCCATAGAAAGTCCCATACCCAGCCCCATAGAAAGTCCAATACACAGCCCAATAGAAAGTCCATACAAAGTCCCATAGAAAAGTCCCATACACAGTCCCATAGAAAGTCCCATACACAGTCCCTTAGAAAGTCCAATACACAGCCCCATAGAAAGTCCCATACACAGCCCTATACAAAGTCCAATACACAGCCCCATAGAAAATCCAATACACAGCCCATTGAAAGTCCAATAACACGCCCCTTAGAAAGTCCCATATACAGCCCCATAGAAAGTGCCATACACAGTCCCTTAGAAAGTCCAATACCAGCCCCAAGAAAGTCCCATACACAGTCCCATAGAAAGTCCCATACACCGCCATAGAAAGTCCCATACACAGCCCATACAAATCCAATACACAGCCCCATAGAAGTCCTATACACAGCCCCATAGAAAGTCCAATACAAAGCCCCATGAAAGTCCCATACACAGCCCCATAGAAAATCCAATACACAGCCCCATGAAAGTCATACACAGCCCATAGAAAGTCCAATCACACAGCCCCATAAAAGTGCCATACACAGTCCCTTAGAAAGTCCCACACACAGCCCCCTAGAAAGTCCAATACACAGCCCCATAGAAAGTCCAATACACAGCCCATAGATAGTCCCATAACAGCCCAGAGCCCTACAGCCCAAGAAAGTCCCTACACAGCCCATAGAAAGTCCCATACACAGCCCTTAGAAAGTCCCATACACAGTCCCATAGAAAGTCCAATACCAGCCCCGTAGAAAGTCCCATACACAGCCAATTAAAAAGTCCCATACACACTCCATAGAAAGTCCCATACACAGCCCCCATAGAAAGTCCCATAACAGTCCCTTAGAAGTCCAATACACAGTCCCATACACAGCCCCATAGAAAGTCCAATACACAGCCCCAATAGAAAGTCCATACAAAGTCCCATAGAAAGTCCCATACACAGTCCCATAGAAAGTCCCATACACAGTCCCTTAGAAAGTCCAATACACAGCCCCATAGAAAGTCCCATACACAGCCCTATACAAAGTCCAATACACAGCCCCATAGAAAATCCAATACACAGCCCCATTGAAAGTCCAATACACCGCCCCTTAGAAAGTCCCATATACAGCCCCATAGAAAGTGCCATACACAGTCCCTTAGAAAGTCCAATACACAGCCCCATAGAAAGTCCCATACACAGCCCTATACAAAGTACAATACACAGCCCCATAGAAAATCCAATACACAGCCCCATTGAAAGTCCAATACACAGCCCATAGAAAGTCCAATACACCGCCCCCTAGAAAGTCCCATACGCAGCCCCATAGAAAGTCCCCTACACAGCCCCATAGAAAGTGCCATACACAGTCCCTTAAAAAGTCCAACACACAGCCCCATAGAAAGTCCCATACACAGCCCCATAGAAAGTCCAATACACAGCCCCATAGAAAGTCCAATACACAGCCCCATAGAAAGTCCCATACGCAGCCCCATAGAAAGTCCCATACACAGCCCCTTAGAAAGTCCCATAACACAGCCCCTTAGAAAGTCCCATACACAGTCCCATAGAAAGTCCAATACCCAGCCCCATAGAAAGTCCCATACACAGCCAATAAAAAGTCCCATACACACTCCCCATAGAAAGTCCCATTACACAGCCCATAGAAAAAAAGAACAAGAAAATCAATAACACCCATTTAAACAAAAACAAAAAAAAAAATCCAAAATAACGCAAAAAAAACCTAGAGAAGTATGACACCAAAAAAAAAAAAGCACTTAAAGAAAAAAAAAAAAAACTCTAAAAGTCCAACACAGTCCTTATTGAAAGTCCCCATAGAAAGTCCCATACACAGCCCCATAGAAAGTCCCACACACAGTCCCTTAGAAAGTCCAATACACAGCCCCATAGAAAGTCCAATACACAGCCCCATAGAAAGTCCAATACATAGCCCCATAGAAAATCCAATACACAGCCCTATAGAAAGTCCAATACAAAGCCCCATAGAAAGTCCCATACACAGCCCCATAGAAAATCCAATACACAGCCCCATTGAAAGTCCAATACACAGCCCATAGAAAGTCCAATACACCGCCCCTTAGAAAGTCTCATACGCAGCCCCATAAAAAGTCCCATACACAGCCTCTTAGAAAGTCCCATACACAGCTCCATAGAAAGTCCCATACACAGATGTGCCCTGCAATACCTTTCTGTGCAGCCTGTTTATTTAATCCTGTTACTTCTATCATTTTTTTCCCTTTCCCTTGCAGTCTGGGCTAATCTGAGTGAGCAGTACAACAATTGCCTAACCCAACAAAATCAAGGAGGATTCTGTGTGTTACAGGGTACAGCTTTTGTTTTCCCTGAGCTATGTGATTTTGTTCATGTGCTCCTTTAAACTTCCAGATCAGCCCCAGACCCGAGTATAAACCGAGGGGAGACTTGCAGGATGATTTTTAAGGTTAAATTTCTCGGATTATACTCAAGTATATACGGTAGTTTTTCTGTAGCTGGAATGTGAACTGCATGGTTGAAAATTCCCTTTCCCAATGGTGCCTCATGGTGATTACTGAGCATGCTTGAAGTCATGCAGCAACACAAACCCATCACAGTAAGTGCTGCTTACATGTATTCATTTATAGATTGAAATAAGGCAAAGTAACTTTTTTAGTGTACTATTCCTTTAAAGGAATAGTTCACTCAAAAAGTGAACTAGCATTTTAAAACCATTACATTATCTGTTTTGGTTATATTTATACAAATAAAGAAGCCTCTATGTATTAGATATCTTTCCAAAGAAAATAAAGAAGTTCAAAATATTATCTCTTATATAGTTTAAGAAATGTAAGGTAGCTGCTTCCCTTTTTATTTGGAGTATTTCTAATTCTTCCACCATTTCTCTTTCAATGTGAACTTGTTTCCAATTTATTATTTATTTTATTCATTATCACCACCTAATTTCATTCTGCTTCCCATATTTCCTTCCATTACCACCTCGTTTATTCTACCTCTCTTCTACTCTACATTTCTGCTTCAATTCCAGCCAATTAACATGTTGCACAAACCTATTTAAAGGGCATGTCCACCCCTAAAACTATAATTTAACCCACTACTGGCCTTACATCCCAGCTCCAAATGGTTCTCCTGTAATCCCCCCCAAAGTCCAAAAAACTGTCCACCAGGAGCCTGGCAATGTCCATATAGGACTCTGCCTCCTGTCTCTCCCCCAGGAGAATTTTGCCTTGCGCACTGCCCCCCCCCCCCCCCTCACTCCCTCCCTCTCCCTCCCATTTCTCTCTCCCTCCCCCATCTCAAATCCCTTTTTCTGTAGTGTAGGGCTCCCTCCACCAAACCCAACCGCTATGGTAATTTTTGCAGAACTGTACTTACATTATCATCTTTTACCCTGCGTTCTGGATAGCCAAAAGCCGGGTCCGTGATTGGCTGCTTCTCAGCCAAACACGGGCACGGCTACTGGTCCAGCCCCCTGCTTGCAGTTTCATGCAAGCAGTGGGTCGGGACTGAACGCCGGAGGAGAGAGGTAATTTAAGTATAGATCGGGGGAGTTTCTGTAAAAATTACTATTGCGGTTGGGGTTGAGGGAGGGAGCCCTACACTACAGAAAAAATTCTAAAAAGGGGTGGACATGCCCTTTAACAGGCCTAGGGTCAGACTGGCTCACCAGGATACAGGGGAAACTCCCGGTGAGCCCACAGTCCATCTATCTATAAAAACAAAGTAAATTGCAAAAATGTAGATACAATGACAAGGGAAGAATAATAAATGTCAAGCAAATATAAACTTATGAAATCAGGAACAAGAGAGTTATATAAAAGACCAAGAAATCAAAACAAAAAGTTGAGTTGGCCCTTCTAGTGTTAATGTTTCCTGGTTGGCCTCTAGTGTTATACTTCCTCGCACCCTAGTTCGACACTAAACAAGCAGCTCAGAAACAATGATTTATACCACATACTTAGTTTTACGAATGTTCTCCTCTGTATAAGACACAATGAATGCAGAAAAACCTAACTTTTTAAAACTGAAGTAAACCTAAGAAAGGGAATCGACCATTGCCCCACAGTTAAATGAAGGTAGAGAGTTGGCAGCCATTGTTTCATAATAGTTGTCACATAATTATTAAACATAAATATTTGCTTATCTCATATCATAAAACAAAGAGTTAAAGTAGCCCAGCTAGAAATAAAGCCTAATCATTACCATTATCAAATAACTCCCAGCAACCAATCGTATGCTTGCTTTTACCAGTCAATGTAAACTGGAACCAATCATTTGCTGCTACATTTTCAGGGTTATTCAATAAAAGTTCTAATCGTTTAAAATGGGGCTAATTTTGCCCCAACCAATCAGATGTTAGCTTTCAAATGTTAAATTAGATCTGATTGGTTGGGGCAAAATTAGCCCCATTTTAAACGATAAGAACTTTTATTGAATCTCCCTGCTTATCTATAAAAATGGTGCTAATTTTGCTCCTACCAATCAGATGTTAGCTTTCAAATGTTAAATAAGATCTGATTGGTTGAGGCAAAATTAGCACCATTTTAAACAATAAGAACTTTTATTGAATCTCCCTGTTTGTCTATATTTATGTTCAACTTTTCCCCCTATTTCTTTCTTAGCTTTTCCCACATCTCCTTCATCTCATCCCACAAACATACTTATCTGTGCCATATCTATTCCCTTCCATTTCCTGCAGAGGTCACTGTCCATTTATTGTGAATCTGCAAGGAAAAAGCCATGCTTTATTATATTCTTTTAATTTTTCTTGAACTATAATAATACATTTAGAATATTCTGTTGACAATAAAATCCCCGCTGGCTCTTCAGATAGGTTAAGTAATTAAAGGTGACCTGTGATCTTGCAGAGTTTTCATGTTTTTACAACACGATGCTTTAATTATTGGTTTTGGCCCCTTTTCAAACCTTGCACCTGCACTGGATTGAAACGATATTTTGTTGCTGAAAGAAGTAAACTAAATGAGTTTGTTGCCGAGCATGTTTGAAATAATGAAAATTACCTATTCGCCCAGCTTGTCAGCATTTTGATATATGTGTTTTTTGCCATGTGTTTTATGCTTCGGATGAATTTCAAACTTCACGTTTTAAGTAAGTGCAATTAGAACCAAGTCACTGACATGAAAAATCCATTGGGGGTTATTTAATAAGTGGTGCAAAATGTTGCCTGTGCTGTTAATTTGCATCAACCAATCAGATTTTATCAAATGTTTTCTAACCCAATTAAAATGTATCAACTGATCGGTTGGGGCAAATTAGCAGCTCCAACTAATTTTTGCACCTCTTAATAAGTAAGCCCCATTGTTAATTAGAAATAAATGGTCACTTTTATACAACGACATACTTTTTTGTCTTAAAGAGCAAGTTCACCCAAATAAAAAAAAAAAATGTTAGTTTTGGGTGTGATTTACCTATTTAAAGTCTTTCATGTGGGGGGGTAAACATGCCCCTTAATGTTTATTGAAAAGTAGAGTTACTACATAGGACTAAAGCTGTTTAATATCGCCAGAAGTATTGGAACAAATCACTGGTAGCTAAAACTGGTCTACAAATGAGTCTTGTTTTCTGCCACTTGTACCAGGGCCGTAACTACCAGGGGAGCAGACCCAACAACTGCAGTAGGCCCCATCTTCTTATTTTTCCTAAGACGGATATTGCCTCCTCCTAGAAAACCACCGTGGATGAAGCATGGATAGGGGCCCCATTTTAGTTTTGCAGGGGGGCCCAGTGATTTCTAGTTACGCCACTGACTTGTGCAATGATTTACAACCCATATGTCACACCATACAGAAAGAGAGGATATACCAAATCATCCAGAGATGTATATAATACTATAAAAATCCCTTTATTAGCATAGTTAATTGGGGACGGATTAAAACAATGGGGTTAACCTTACAACACATTCTTTAAATTGTGTCTTATTGAATCACTAGGTGGTGTAATTGAGCCCATCCAGCAAGAAGAAAAACGTGTTTGCAGAAAAAAGTAATTGATGCTTATTTCTAATTAAAACTAAGTAGTGATCCCAGAAAACAAGTATTTCAGCCTGAGTTTAATATGAATGATTCCATTTAAAGGCAGTCTTTCTCTGGTTTATTTGTGTATTGTCGCATCAAGCAAGGTAGTGATAGTTGGAAAACCTGACTTCTTTTCCTTAGTGTAGGTCTCCTCTTGGAAATTAAAAACAAATAAATAAAAATAACAGTTCTTGGGCCTGTCATAATTAGAGTTTAAATGAACAAGGATCCAACCTTTTGATCTCAAAATAGTGACGCATTAAATTGCTGAGGGATCTGTGACATTTTAAAGATACATAAAAGGTTTTCCTCATATGTATCAATGTATTTGTAAAGCACCACGAAATATGTTGGAGATAATAATAATAATAATAATAATAATAATAATAAATAATGACTACTAATAATAATAATAATAATAAAAAATAATAATAATAATTAATAATAATAATATATAATAAATAATTAATAATAATAATATATAATAAAATAATAAATATAATATAATATAATTAAATATAATATAATATAATTAGAATATAATCTATATATAATTATAATATAATTAGATAATATAATATAATATAATTATAATATAATAATAATACCCTGTAAGATTATATTTACTAGTTTGGAATGAATTGGTAAGATATTGGGCATTTATTTGCTAACACAGACAGACAAGGAATAATAGGCTGCACTTCTGGGTCTCTTCAGGAAACTTTATTTAGATTTAGTTTTAAAACCTTCGGAACAAAGCATAGTGTCCATTGTCACCTGATACAGTACTATACTGTCTATTGGCATCAATGTTTTCTCTTAAAGGATATGTACACTAGAATTGTTTTTAATTCTTCCCAATTATCACTGTAATATTTTTTTGTTGATCTGTCCCCTATTTCTTTAGATATCCAGTCTGAAACATCTTACATTTCACCTGTCAATCAAGTGCCTAATTATCATAAACTATTCTTCAGTAAGCAGTTTTTCTGTAGCTGGAATGATTTGACAGTAGGTGTGCTGTATACAGTATCGACAGTTGGTATGTGGGAAAATAGGTCAGGTCAGTATTCAGAGCCTGAGAAAAACAAGTATTGTATAAGGCATGCAGCAACACACACACTTCAGAGTAAGTGCTACTTACATGTATTTATTTATAGATTAAAAAGATGCAAAGTCATTTTTTCAGTATACATACACTTTAAGCTGGTTATACAAACGTTCCTCCCAGCATTTCCGCAATGCAAACACGGTGAGGAAAAACTTACCTTGATTTAAGATATTAGATTCTGTAGATTTAATAATTATCCCTCCCCATACATTTGTTTCCTGATTTTGAGCCTCTCTCTGCCTTCAATTAGCTATGCTGTGAAGTAACGATTCTCTGTGCCTTCAATAAGCCATGCTGTGAAGTAACGATTCTGTCTGCCTCTAACTGTCACTCAAAATTAGCATGCGAGAAAAAACTCCTCCACCCAACCTTGATCAACTTGATTATGTAGGCTGTATGCTAGCAACAGGAAATTTCAAGTTTGTTTGACTGGCATAGGAGGAGGAGAGAGGTTGTAACAGACATTCCCAACAGCCAATGACAAGTGCTGTGTTAACCATGGCCCTGGGCCGTCTAGGAGGCGGGCATTTAGCACTCATCTTTGCTGTGCGATATCTAAGGGAGGGCAGCACGGCTGTAAATGTAAGTGATTTTAGCTGCTGGAAGTGTGTACATGTAATGGGGGTGATGTTATTTTTTTGTGTACAGGCAGAATAAGCAGTATGAATCTTCAAAATGAAATTTCCTCGGTACATATGATCTATATAGGCAAACTGGAAACACTGATTGGTAACTCTTCATAAGCACACAGGAGTTTATAGCTGTTGAAGGATCATAGGTTATTTTTTACTGGTTAAGGCACTGATTACAATATGTGTGTTTACTATGCAAACTGTAATACCAATTTAATCAGGGGCATATTTTCCAACATGTGTGAGTTAGGTATGGGGGCATTCTTATATGTACCAGTTTGTGTGGGTTGAGCATGGGGGCATCGTAAAAGTACCAGTCTGTATGGGCTGGGGATGAGGGAATTTTATATTTTCCAGTCTCTGTGAGTTGGGCATGGGGCATCTTGTATGTACCAATCTGTGTGGGCTAGACTTGGGGGCATCTTTATTGTTACAAACACCCCTTAACTTATAACAATTCTGTAAGTTAAAGGTTATTTGTACTTAACTTCTGTACACAGTTATCTATATATATATCTATATAATACTTCCTAAACTGTAGCATCATTTCGAAAGCAAGTTTAATTTTGGGATATACTCAGAAAAGGACTATTAGCATTTAAATGATTTTATTTCATTTATGTAAAGTACAAAAGAGTGGATAAAAAGTTAAAGAAAAACGTTGTAGTAAATAATTGAACATTAAAGGTAGCACACAGTTACTGTAGGAGTAAAGGGGATAAAGAAGAGAATACTGAGAGTAATTGGCATCTGTTAGTCCATGAGCAAGGTCCATTAAAACTTGGTAATCCAATATGGGAAGAATTAGTCCAATATGATAGTCCAGACTGGTAGCCAATAAATAGTCCGCTATTTTTGCCTTATTTATAAAATGCTCGTTTTCACTTTCGCCTTTGAGTAAAAGTATCACTGTGGCGATGTGTGGCAATAGTTTTTGCCTTATTCATTCAAGTGTGATATCTGCGAAAAGAGAAATTGCTATCTAGTGTAACTTCAGAGCTATTTTTGTCATTATTTCAATTAAAGCCATTTATAAATAGGTGAATTTTTGCCTTTTTGTCCATTTTCTCCCTTTTTGTTGCTTTTTTTCAGTTTTACCAGAATTTTCGCCAAACATCATTACTGAAATGTTCCATTAACATAACTATTTCTTACACAGCTCTATGGTAGGTTCCCATATTAATGGAACTGGTTTGATAATTAGATGTAGTTTGCTGAAAATAAGCAATACTAAAAAATGTCCTAGTAATGAAATAGAGAAAATTTGCCTTTTGAGTTTTATACTAATTATATCTTTGGCTGAAAAAAAACACCAAATGTGTTAGTCTATTTTTAAATAGATCAGTGTGTATTAAGCAATTTAATAATTTAATACTACTACTGGTAGTATTACCTATTTACCATCATATGTGCTGAGCTTTTTCAGCAGTATTAGTGCTACTTTTTGCTAGATAATTTTCGCTTTTGATGAAATTTCGCCTTTTTAATAACTTTGATGAAAGGAAAAGTTGAAAGTTTAAAAAATTATGGTAAAGGCTGGTGTGGAAAATAGCAAAAATAATGTCCTTTATGAATATGTCCCTCAGACCCCCATTTGACTTTATTGGTAAATAAAAAACCTTTAAAAAAAAATCTTTAAGAAGTAAATAATTAACCTTAAAAAAGCGAAATCTCAGATCAAATTCTGGAAAATAGTCTAACACCCCCCTGAGTACTTATTAGTATTGAGAAACATTCCACAATGTACTGACACCTCCATGGACCCATTGGTAGGTTAAATAAATGGCCAATAATACGTTTTCACCACCTCAGACTTGGCAAATTGGAATTGCTGAACTAAACGCAAAAATACACTTTTCACCATTTTATAAATATGCTTGAGTGGTTACCACAGCGATGTATGGCGAAAAACGAAATGTAGCGGTAATGACTTCGCCACTGGTTATCACTGCTTTATAAATAGCGAAAAGTCCAAATTAGGCAAAAAGTTTAATGACCCTTTATAAATATGCCCCCTAATCTTCTACCGACATATCCTGATTTGATAAATGTTACTTTAAATGTATACTGCATACTGTGCTGATTTCTAAGTAGCCTTTTACCACAAAAATACATTAAAATGAAACTTCAATATGCTTTCAATACAAGTAGTATTTTCTAATTTCACTCAGCTTAATCTGACCATACAGTAGTTTATATAAACTTAAACAAATGAGCGAACTTCCTGTAAGCTGGACCCTTAAAAGTGCCTGCTACTGTCTACTGCCTATTGAGTAAGTCTTTGGTTTGATTCAGTTGCTCAGTAGAGATGTGTCCCATGCAACAGCCAATCGGTAGAAAGTACTGTTAGGAACATTTCATGGAAATAAGCATCTTGGGAAAAAGGACTATTGCAGAACCAGAAATAGCAGTTCACTACTGACTGCAGCAAAGGGTATAAAATCAACAGATTTTTAAAATACCAAGAAATTATGTACAATGTCTTAAAGGCTATCTATATACTAAATATACTTATAGATACAGCAAGATCCCACTGCTTCAAAATTGTTTTTGGATTTTAAATCTGAGCTGTAGATCCTAAGAAATCCTTTTAATCACAACACTCCAGAAGCAGAACTTATAATCTGTTCCCTATCCCTGACCTCTTACTAGAATCTTTGGATGCCAGCCAGCACACTTTCTGCAACATTTAAGAGAATCTGCAAGAAAAGAAAGAAGGGGGAGGGAGGGGGAGATGTGTAAGCAGAGCAGTGTCCATAGTGAGGCTGTGCAGAACTTATAATTGTCACAGACACTACAAGAAGGCAGTGAGTAAGGGAGGGTGGGGGCAATTAGGAGCACTCACTAAACATTAATTTAATGACAAAGCAAGTACAGATAAATATGAGATTACCACCATTTTACTTCTTTCAAATTGTAGTTTCAGATAATGTAAAGTTGTTTGAGTGAGTATACAGTAGTATACCTGAGGAAGAGGGTTGATCCCTCGAAAGCTTGTCTACTAAAATAAACTGTTAGTCCATTAAAAGTATCACAGTACCCTACTTTATACTATATATATATATATATATATATATATATATATATATATATATATATAGGACTAATAAGGCAAAACAATCATTATTTTTACCAGTATACAGTAGTGACACTTTAATTCTCCTTTAAAAGAGGTTGTGCTTACCCACCCAATAAAGACTTTCCTAACAAAGAAAGAACAAGACATTATTTCTTGAAACTATTTTCTCAAACTCCAAGAAAAACACTTATATTACGTATCCCTATAATATATCTTAACAAATGAATATTAGCTATGCTCTGACGTCTGCCATTTTCTCCAGCTACTGATCTTTCTAGACATAAACACTATGTTAAGAAATATTATTTCACAACACGCAGCTCTCTATTTTAAGCCATATGTTCGATATTCTAAATGGAAAAATGCATTTTTAGCATAAAATCTGATTAATATTCATTCTTACAGCAATATTGCTTCATGGAACAAGTGGTTTCCATCCAAATTAAATATAGAAAGGCTGGATATAACCTACAATTTATGAGCCTTAAAAAAATCCAGAAAACGATTCAAACCTGTGTAAATATAAGAACAAGGGAGAATGCCGTAGATAGCGCAGTAATGACAAACAAACACAGACAGAACTATGCTGTGGTTAAACGAGGACATGGGATAAAAGATTTCAGTGCATAACGTATATTCAATGATATATATGATTTTTAATTCAACGTATTAAAAATCATAGGGAATATGATTGTAGGTTCCTGGATATGAGGGACAGGATGTGGTACAATTATCAACAGACTCCTGAGAGGAAATAGAACATTACTAATGGAATTGGGAACTGCCATATTGATTTAAATACTGCCCCACTTCCTCCGTATACCCACATACAAAAGGAAGTACCCAGCATGAAGACCTAAACCATTAGGTCTTAGGGAGATAAAAAATTAAAAAGGAGAAAAGATAAAAATACAAATCATTGTGTTGTTTGGTGCCAGTTTCAATATTATATTGCCTCTTTGGCTACTTTTCATTGTCCACATAAATAGAAACAAAAACAAAACGGATGCTAGAAACTTGTAAATAGTTTTCTTTCTTTTTGCCTGCTTTTTACCACTGGTGCTTAGAACCAGACTCTTTTACTCCTTTGGTTTATCTACTGGGCAGCAACACAGTGACTGGACCAGTGTGTGACGTCTCCTGCTCTAAGCCCTCTCTGTATGCTGTGGACGGTGGTGAGTACCTGCTGCCGGACTATGTTTGCCATTAGTTCTTCTTCTAACTAGTGGTCTTTGTGCCAGGCTGCCAGTGCCGGCCCTGCTTTATCTCTTCTTTTGTGCCAGCTGCCTGCCATTCAACCATAGTTATCATTTACCACTGACAATTTGCCAACTATTTACAATGACTGTTGGCATAATAACATTGGTAAAATTTTAGGCAAATAGGCAGTGGCAAATGCCACTTACCGACTACGCATACAGAAATGGTTGGTTGGCATTGTCTGTGCATCTTTTCCACTGCCAATTTGCTAACCATTTAACATACATAGTAACATAGTAATATAGTAATTAAGGTTGAATAAAGACATACGTCCATCAAGTCCAACCTATTCACCCTCTTTTTTTTTTAACCCTACCTAACAGTTGATCCAGAAGAAGGCAAAAAAAAAAACAGCTAGAAAGAGGGAAAAACTTCCTTCCTGACTCCAAACGGCAATTGGAAAGTATCCCTGGATCAACCAGATCTATAATATTATTCTCAATATTGTTTTGTTTGTATGCCAGCTTGGCATAAAGACATTGGTAAAATCAAAATGGTTGGCATTGTCTGTGCATTAAATGCCATTTACCAACTTGGAATACAGATATTTGTAAATAATTGGCAAATTGGCAGTTGTAAATGATGCACACACAATGCCAACCATTTACAACTGCCAATTTCCCAAAAATGTACGAATGTCTGTATGCAAAGTTGGCGTGCAAATATGGATAAAATGGTTGGAAAATTGGCAGTTGTAAATGGTTGCCATTTTATCACTACCAATTTGCCAACTATTTTACCATCGTCTGTGTGCCAACCATTTTGCTAGTTGCAAGAATTTTACCATTGTCTGTGCCAACCATTTACCAGTGTCAGTTGTGCAACCAATTTATCAGTGTCTGTTTGTCAAGCATTTTACCAGTCTGTGTGCCAACCCTTTTACCATTAGCCTGTGTACTAAACATATTTACCATACTCTGTGTGTCCAGCATTTAACAAGTGTTGATGTGCCAAGCATTTATCAGTGTGTGCCAAGCATTTTACCAGTGTCTGGCTGTGTGCAGTGCCAACCATTTACCAGTATCTGTTGCCCAACCAATTTATCAGTGTCTGTGTGCCAAGCATTTTACCAGTCTGTGTGCCAACTATTTTACCAGTGGTCTGTGTACTAAACATATTTACCATACTCTGTGTGTCCAGCATTTAACAAGTGTTGATGTGCCAAGCATTTATCAGTGTGTGCCAAGCATTTTACCAGTGTCTGGCTGTGTGCAGTGCCAACCATTTACCAGTATCAGTTTCCCAACCAATTTATCGGTGTCTGTGTGCCAAGCATTTTACCAGTCTGTATGCCAACTATTTTACCAGTGGTCCATGTACTTAGCATTTTTACCATTCTCTGTGTGCCAAGCATTTAACCAGTGTCTGGCTGTGTGCAGTGACAACCATTTACTAGTATCAGTTTCCCAACCAATTTATCAGTGTCTGTGTGCCAAGCATTTTACCAGTATGTACGCTAACTATTTTACCAGTGGTCCGTGTACTAAACATTTTTACCATTCTCTGTTTGCCAAACATTTTACCAGTCTACGTGCCAACTCATTTAACAGTGTTTCGTGTACTAAGCATTTTTGCCATTCTCTGTAGGTGTGTTTGCAGCAGTTTTCTGCATTATTGCATAGTGGTTTGATTAAAATCAATGGACACCACTATGTGATAACACAGGGGAGCATTACACAACATCGCAGTGAGATGTTGCCAGCAGTGGTAAACTCACCCTAGTGTGAACCCTGCCTTACTGTTCATGTCTTTATTTTGGCTCCCATTGTTTTTATCCCCTTTTAGACTGACAATTTCTAAATACCTTAAGGTGCCAGAACTGCAGGTAACTATAAACCTGCAGAAAGGAGGATCACCAAAAAAAATCACCCATTGCATGCACCCTATGACAGAGGAAGAAGTGTGGACGAGCAGGTAAGCTTTTAGCACCAGGAGTGGCCATGTCTGAATAGGGCTTTTGGGGCTTGTAAGTAACAATATAGCTGTTCTGTCTCCTACCTCCCTGAAAATTACAATTTACTTTTTTTTAACACTTCAATAGCTTCAAGATGTCATGATGAGCAACATGGAGACCTATGATGTCCTTAGAACTTGAAAAAATATCTACTAGTTAAAGCATCTGTACTTAATAAATCATCAGAATCCAAATACTGCCCCTTTACCATGAAAACATATATTCTGACTGTCAAACAGTTTGGATACATTTTTTAAACAGGAAAGGTCAATGCAGGCTAGGTACGGTATGTATCATCCTTAAGCAATAATCTGTTCATGTGGGAGGCACGGGATTCGAGTAGATATGGAGGTGTTAGTGGCAAATCACAGATCAGGTTGGTGCAAAATGAAATATTCTGGCAACACTTACAAGTCTCTTTGAAATTATATTACCCTGACACATTATTTACCACTGTTCAAATCACACCTTTCATTTATACAACACAAAGGCAAATCATTTCAAATGCTAAAATGAATAGGTTGCTCAAACAAGGAGCAAAAGAGAGTATAAGAACAACCATTTAGGGTGCAACATGTGTTCACTGATGTTTCCTTATGCTGATGTCTTTGTTGGCTTGCGATATTAGTCCACCGATAGTAATCTAATCACACTGAACATAATGGAATTGGACTATTATCATGAAATCTGTATCTGTTATTCACAGGGAGGTGAGAATGCTTATTCCCACCCCATGTGAATAATAGAACACTCAGGGAACAGTGCAACACCTATCTTCACGCTTGTGAAGCCAATACAAAAGATAGGCGTGCGATCGGGACAGCGCGCCTGAGAGCTGAGAAGGAGCCAAGTGGAGCGATGGTAAGGTAAGTGTTACACTGTTCCCCGGGTGTTCTATTATTAGTGTTCCTTTAAAGTGCATATCCACCCTTTAAAACAAACAAAAAAATGGTCACATGTCCCATTACCTGCCCCTAACCCTAACAAATATATTCAGCACATTTTTAGATATATTACTAAGCAGATATTAAAGTATTATTATTGCCTCCATTCTGGCAGAGTAAGATGATTTCTCTGCTGCCTCCTCTGCACATGCTCAAGATTATAAAAAGCTCATTGAGCAGAGGAAGGAGGCAGATACCTTTAAAATGCCTGGTTACAAATGCATGTAAAAAAAACGGGGTAAAAATAGCGGTAGGGGTTGCAGGCAGATAACTGATAAGCCACCCGTTTTTTGTTTTTAGGGTGGACATGCCCTAAAAATGCCCAGCACTGTAAATTATGATTCCATAGGCTACTAAACAGACCCAAATAAAGATTTCAATTGGTGTTGAAATTGCATAATAAGTTATAAATAAGGTATGTGACACATACCTAAGGATAGTTCTAGCGCCCATTAATATGAGACTGTAGGATGTACGATACTTGATGCACTTGATTGAAAATATGATGATATGATCTGAAATATATAGATTAGATATCTAAAGAAATAGGGGACAGATCGATCAATAAATAAATGGTACTGTGATAGTTGGGAATAATTGTAGTTTACAATAAAGGGCAATTAAAACAAAATCCAGTGTAAATACCCTTTAAACAGTTCTAATAACCCTCCATGCCATGTGTCTTCAACTTTTTAACTGCAGCTTGTCTAACTATGGGTCAGTGATCATGCCTGACTAATGACTTCCATTGCTTAGCCTCAGAATATTTGTACCTCTGACTCTTTTTTAATTAATATTTACCAAGTTGGCTATAGACTATTTGCAGAGTTAATATAAACAGAAGGATTTTTTTTATCCTTTTGAAAAAACTAAGCAGTGTGTATCCCAGCTCCATAATTTGTTTGCTGCAACCTGTTTTTTTTGGGAATCCAGACCAGCGCAGATGTTTACCAGAAACACAAAATGTGTAGTACATCTGTTTCCTTCTCGTCATCCAAGACATGGGTTGATGTCTGACTGTATCCTAATTAAAAGCGAGGGCATTCAATCTGAGCAATTATTCACATCTTGATCAAACAAATATAAGCATTCTCGAAAACAGTATAATGTTGGCAAACGCGGAGTGGCCTCAAGACAGAGGAGGGTGATTGTAACGGTAGATGCAGAATGCATTGTAAAACAACATTAGGGTTAACTGAGGACTTTCTGGTTTTCTTCTTCTGAATGTTAGATTGTTTATTAAAATAGATCTAGTTTTTTTTTTCCTTGTTTGGGTTAACGTGGATCCTTTGTACTTTTATTTACATAGTAATTGAGGTTGATACATCCATCAAGTACAACCTATTGGATTTGATGGACGTTATTTATGTTTTAATAACGTTTTAAAATGTGTTTATACTAACAGGAATACAGTAACATGAATAAAAGGACATGTGCACCCCTAAGTATAACAATCAATATGGTATTGGCTGCATTAATAGCTCCCCAGCAACTCTTACATTGCTGTCATTTACCTAGTAAAGCGATGTGTAGTATGTGGAATGCCCCTGATTTGTATCTATTTTGATGCCTCTTTGTGCTCTTTACGAGCTTGGGCACGTGCAATGCGCATTTGATCATTGAGCATGGAAACAAGCAGGGCATTGGAAACTCAGTCGGTGGTCACAGTGCTGAAGTAAGCATGCCAGTAAGTTTTTTCTGAAACGCAATGTCATTGATGACACACAAGGGGGTAAAACTCAAGGGGGTAGTTATTGGTGACACAGATGGTCAGTACACCTTTCTGCCTATGTTTACTTATGATGGAGAGTTCAGGAAAGATTGCAAACGGGATCTGTAACAGGCAGGGTTGCCAGGCATCCCTATTGTTAACTGCAGTGACAAAAGTCCCACTGTATGGGCTGAAATCCTTTCCAACAGAGGGAACAGGCAGATCCACCCCCAAACACCCATTATCCAACCTGTTACACACACACACCCACATGCCCAGACTACCAGAAGAATGGTACCAGTAGAATAAAATTTACTTAAGTGGGTTTATTAATAGAGGATTACAGGTCAGTAGAGGATTATATATAACATATTCAATCTTTTATTTGGGGGTGGATTTGCCCAGCCAACAAATGATGTAAAAAGTATAACTAAAAACTAATAATAATTTACACATATAATTGGAACCTGGTATTGCTTACCTTCCTGTATTCCCATGGACCTCATCAGCTGGTGTCAGTTCCATACAAGCCTGTTGAGTAAATAAAAGTACCAGAGCTCAAAATAAATTATTTTCATTCGTCCTTTGAATAAAAAGTAACAACATTTGTCCTATCTTCCTGGATAATGCGTACAGAGCATGTCTGTACCACGGTTTTTATGGTAGAGGAGGAGCGTTAAGGGGCCGGATCAGGTAAGGAACTTCAGGGGCATCTTTAAAAAAACATATAGATAATGCAAAACTTAGGTTTGGGGGGCGTGATTAACATTTCTAAGGTAACTTTGTTTTAGGCTGGACATGCCCTTTAAAGGATATATACACCTAAAAAAACATTAGTTTGGTGGCAAGTTTGGATTTTAAAGTTAAGATCTCCTGCTCCCTTCAGCTTTCTTGGTCTCCACAGGTAATTTCCGTTTGCACCACGTACATGACATGATGTCAAAGTGCGCATGCCTCTGGGTGACCGCACGCGTGTGACATCATTGTGCCGTTTTGACGGCACAATGATTTGTGAGTGCTGCAAATGGAAATTTCCTGTGGAGGTGAAAGAATCTGGAGGGAGCAGGAGATTTTGTTGGGGCAGATGTCGAAGATTAGCCAAACTCATCAGCAATGAGAGCACCATGAAAAATCTATTGAAACCCTTCCACTCTACATTGGTTTGATCTCCCCCAACACAGAGAAAGCATGTGTTTATTTTAAAATGCTCTCTACATTACCATCAGCTCAATAAAACCGGCAATCAGGCAATTTCATATAAAAAACCAATGTGCAAATAGTTACCAGTTAACATCTAAGCTACGCCTGGCATGAATTTGCTAAATTAAAGGCATTGTTATACCACTGAGAAGTCACACTATATATTTTCCCATCTAACTGGTACTTTTTATGATGAAATATCATTGAAGCATTCTCTATTTTTCTCTTTCTTTCTCCTAATTATCAACCCTTTCATTTCATTTGTGAGTCATGGCGTGTGAAACTCAGTGGACGTCTTTGGTGTAGCAAGATGCGGTTTTTAACCATCTCAGTTCCGACTCGTACACGTTGCTTTTCCATAATTATGTCTTCACCTGACCACAGTTCTGTTTTCTGTTAATAAACGCAAATATGATATCATCTTCATTTAAAAGTCCTTTCATGGGAACGTTTTTCTGTTTTCCCCATCCAAATTGCATCTGGAAAGAAGTTGACACACTTCCTGCTGATCTAAAAGAAAAAGAAAGAAAAAGAAAAGACATCCTCTTAAGTCATCGTTTGTTTGGGATAAGGCCAGCAAAGATGCCAGATTATGGCAGAATGTTATACTAGCAGGTTTTAAAGAGAGGAAATACAGTCACTGGAAAGGTAGATGACTGAGAAATCACACCAGGATAATATGTACTCCATAGCCGGGCAACTGTCTCAGCCGGGCAGATGTTTGGCAGAATGATAAAGAAAAAACACTAAATAAACATGTTCAGGTGCAAGATTTCTTCAGATAAGTTAACAGGTCTGCTGGGAAGGCTCATAGCAATGAGGTAGCATGGAAACTAGTGTGTAGAGTGAGATTTCACAGGGGTGACTCAGTTTTATGTACAGAAGACCATTTAAAGACCATTTCATATTTGTTTTTCAATTCTACGATTCCCCTGGATTAATAGACATAAAAAAAAGGTCTAAAATTAAATTTTAACTCACATAAACAGAAAGTCCCTTCTTTAGATTCTTACAAAAGATATTGGACTGTTACAGACTTTATATGCATGAATTCCTTCGGGCAATGCAATAATGAGTTGTCCCATAATTATTATATCATATTTTCTTATAAATATTAGAGAGCACTTTACAATTATTTTAAATATGTACATCGGCTCTGCATAAAAGAGCTTACATTCCAAATATATCAGCAGTATGTCTTTATGACTGCAGGTGAAATCCAAGTACCCATATAACCAGCAAGCACAAAAAGAGCATACATGCAGACTCCTTACATATGTAGCTGAGGTTTGATATATTGCTTGAATACAATTAGATGCTGTAGACAAATCTCTGGATGCTACTTTCTAATAATTATGTGGAGTACAGAAAAATATATTTAAGAAACATAAGTCTATGCTTAAAGGGAATGTATGTATAATTTCATTTATAAAGCGCTGTACATTATAAAATACAGAGTATACAAACAAGGGGATAAGTGCAAGCCATTATACAGATAAATAAAATTTACATAAAGTTTCAAGGTCAAGAATACATATAGATATATAAAATAAGTGTGGTGTACCTTGACATATTAGGAAAGAGATCCCTGCCCAGAAGAGCTTACAATCTAAGTGTAAATCCACCATCAAAGTAAATATACCAAAAGGCCGTTCCCGAACTCTAAGATAAAAATACCTTTGTCCCTGATATTGCTGCACAGATATATTCAGCGCCAACTGCTGGCACTTATTTCTAATGGGTTCACACCTTTTCTGATGCCTTTACGAGCTCTTTACAATGCACACTCAGCTGCAAAGGAGATGTCTATCTCTGTGTAGAATGTCATGGATAAAGCTATGTATTGCAGTCTTAGGATTTGGTGGGAGGGGGTGGTCCTGTTGGTATGTTTAAGGTTAACTTTGGGGGTGAACATGCCCTTTAAGATAGTTTAGTAGCTGAAATTAAGAATGTTAATTGGACAAAGTCACATAGCAGGTAAATATGAGCAAAGTGAATGGATCATTGCAGAGCCCTCCTATTTATCTATTATTATATATAATACATTTCATATTCCGCTACCCACACTCCCTTGGCATTATGTCTAAATGCTGGTTCTTTAATCATATAACAGAATAAGTAGCACCTTTTGCATCTTTTATGTCTTCCTAAGAAAAAAATGTGCTTCTTGTAATCTAGTGATTACGCCTCTCTCGGTAAATAGCTTTACCGCTTCTTTACTTAACTTAACTTAACATCAGTTTATCATGGCTTCAAGATGGGATTTCTTGGTTGGGGATCTCAGTGAATGAGCCTGTTATGTTTTGTAAAAGTGTTAAATGGAATACAAATTGTTTAATACAAAATGATAACACAGCCCAGACTTCTGCTGAACACCCGCTCCCACACACCAATGGAAACCCTGCTAAACGGACGCCCTGATACCCATTGTTCTATTTAAATCTACGTTGCCATAACCTCAATCAAACACAGAAAAAATGGAACATAAGACTGGCACTGAAAATTCTTATTAGTTTATCTTGGGAACCTTGGTACAACAAGAATAAATGAAAAACCCTTAAACCCAGGGGCAAAACTACCAGGGGAGCAACTGCAGGGGGGCCCGGGAGCCAAGGGGCCCATCTTCTTATTTTTCCTATGACAGACATAGCCTCCTCCCGGGATAGGGGCTCCGTCATAGTTTTGCTGGGGGGCCCAGTGATTCCTAGTTATGCCACTGCTTAAACCGTCTATTTTGTCATTCCGACAAATTGCTGAAAATGTGCATAAATAAATATTGATGGAACAACGCCATATACCTTTATCTTTTTAATCTTACTGTAAGAAAACCCAACTCACTAATAAACACAACAGATGGATGGTAGAGCTCATTCAAAACAATAATTATTTGTAAATAGTTAATATTGTACCATCTGGAGATTTGTTGAAATTACTTTTTATTCCGTTCAGCAAAGCATCACTTTGAATGAATTGAATTGTCTTCTGTTAACTCTGAGATCCTCATAGTTATTAGACCATGCACACTCATACTGTATACAGTCAGGGAGATTCAATAAAAGTTCTTATCATTAAAAATGGTGCTAATTTTGCCCCAACCAATCAGATCTTATTTAACATTTGAAAGCTAACATCTGATTGGTTGGGGCAAAATTAGCACCATTTTTAACGATAAGAACTTTTATTGAATAACCCAGAGTATGTCTCTGACCAAATGAGAGGGTTACCAGGAATGGGGTCCATCAGGAATATCCCTTTGGGCCAGTGCAGCTCTGCCAAGAAACTTTTATTTAATTATTTCTTTACTTTGACTAAGTAGCAGTGCCCAGATCATTTACAGTACGATCTGTAAACCTTTAGTAGTAGTGATCTCCGGTTTTGAAACAAACCTGGTTTTGATCTGGAACAGCCGGATCCATGGATCCAACAGATTTTTCAAAACTCATTCATAGAGAGAACCTTTTCATAGCGAGTACAAAGAAATTTTGGTCTGTTATAAACTTTATATGCAAGATATTCTGCAATGCAATAAACAGCTGCCCCATAATTATTTTATCATACTTTCCTATAAATATTAGCGATCCAACGGATTTTTAGAATCAATTAACTTTTCATCAAAAATCGAAAACGTCTATCGAAAAAATTTATCGATAATCGGAAAATGCTATTGAAAATTAGAAAAAAATTGATTTTTGGAAATTCAATAGGTTCCTGCGGAACTGCAATCAGAACGGAACTCACCACTTTCATTAATTTCTAGTCTATAGATCAAATTCATTGTAGATTGTGACAACCTGTAAAAACCATCCATTATGCCTTTTCTTATAAAATATTGGTATTTTCAGTAGAAATAATCAAATGATAAAAGAAAAGTAACTGTTAAATTACAACTCATATTTATGAAAGAGTTATTTTAGCAGGTTCAAACAAATTCTTACAAAAGTTGTAATTACATTACAGGTTCCTCTCTGCATTGCTTTATGTCATTCTAAGTGGCTGATACTACTATATAAAGGCAGTTTTTGCCTCATAGTAGTCCAAAACCAATGAAATATCTGGTTAGTGTGGGTTTTGAATTACATTTTCGCTGACCATGACATTTCCAAGATTTTTTGGAGTATCTTGGCCTACCCAATATGGTAATGGCTTAGTTAAGATTTTTTGTGCTAATTTTAACGCCATTACCACTATGGCGTAAAGACCCGATGCTGTAAAAAAAAGAAAAAGCTCCCTCTTAAAGGGTATGTCCACCCTTAAAAATATTTTTTTATATGTTACTCCCCCTGTCCCCCCAGCCCCAACCGCTCAATTAATTTTATCAGAAAATGCCACAAACTTTACTTACCTCCCCTCTTTCCGCCCGCCGCGCTGGCCAGCCCTCTGCTTGCGAGAAAATGCAAGCAGAGGGGCGGGACCGGCAGTCGCGTCTGTGATTGGCTGAGCGGCAGCCAATTATGGACGCGGCTGCCGGGAGTTCTTTTCGGCGGAGGAAAGAGGGGAGGTAAGTAAAGTTTGGGGCATTTTCTGGGGCTGGGAGGACAGGGGCAATATTACATATAAAGGGATTTACACTAGGGGGAGGAAATGCTAATCGGGAGGGAGTGGGAGGGGGAGGGAGGGGGAGAAGGGCTGCAGTACGCATGCAAACTTCTCCCGAAGGCCAGGTAGGAGGCAGAGTCCTATATGGACTCTGCTATCCTCCTGGTGGGCAGTTTTTGGGACTTTGGGGGGGGGACTACAGGAGAACCATATGGAACTGGGATGTGAGGTAAGTATTAAACTACACTACATGATGGGGCCAGTAGTGGGGGGGATTATAGTTTTGGGGGTGGACATGCCCTTTAAGGGACAATTATACTTACCATTTCCCGATCCATTCCTGCAAAGAACCTAACGTGAGGACCTAAAACGCTAAGTCAACCTCTGGGTACTTTACAAAAGTCCTGCACTACTTACTTGTAATCTCCCTCATCACTCCGATCCTCCCCACTGCCACTGTCAGTGACAGTCCAGGAGGCAGCCAATGGGAAGACACGACTCCTTGCAGAGCGCGTCTTCCCATTTTGTTTGGTCTGAGGAAGGAACCGCTTAGGTTCTGAAACGTCACTATTAAAAAGGACACTTTCCACCATTAAGACTGGTGTGCCTAGCATGTCTTACTTCCCATTGGCTGCCTCGTGACCTGTCACTCAAAGTGCCAGTGGGGAGGATCTGACTGGAGTGACGAGGGAGATTACAAGTAAGTAGTGCAGAACTTTTGAAAAGTACCCAGAGGTGAGGACTTAGCGTTTTAGGTCCTCACTTTGGGTACTTTGCCGGAGTGGGGGGAAAGGAATGAGGGGGAGGTGAGTATAATTGTCCTTTAAGATGCCACTTTTTTTTTATAGCATCGGCCCATAAGTGTCACCAATGAAATTTAGTCAGTATTATTGTGATAGTGGATTACTAGTTTATGTCCAGTTTGTGCTTTATATTATAGATGATTTAAGATGTTATTGAGACCCATGACTGCAGGGTGTCTCGGGAGGTAAGAGGGCCAGTGATCATCTCCCCAAACCTCCACGATCAGCTGTTTTTTTTTATCGCGCGTATGAAGCATACGTACAATCAGCTTTTTAAAAGACCTGATCACAGCTGATAACAGACCTCTGGGGAGGGAAGGGGGGATGTGTGTCAGGGGCCAGGCCTCCCATCTTGCAGGGGGGGCAGGTCCCTGTAGTTAGGCCCCTGAGGTTTTTTTTGTCAATCTTATTGTTACTAATAAAATTTTTGATGATGTAAGGAAAACTAGATACTCACAGCTCCTTTTAAATATTATATAACAACATTAAATCATGGTCACTATTCCCTAAGATTACCATTACCTTCATCTCCAAAATTAGCTCAGGGTTATTAGATATCAACAGATTTAAAAACGCATCCTGTCTAGTAGGAACGTCTACCATCTGTGAAAGAAAATGATCATGTAGAAAACTTAAGAACTTGATACCTTTAGAGCTGCTGGCAGTTCCCTTACTCTATGTCAGGGTAATTAAAATCCCATTACCAAAACATGATTAATGTTTCTTCCTGCTCACTGGCATTAGGTGGCTTATAACATACACCAACAATTAATTTACCCACCTTCTTGCTGTCCATACACAGATCCACCCATATATTTTCTGCCTTATCGTTTATACCCCCCTCTATCTCATCTTTTAGATTTGGCTTTAACTTACATACATCTTCCCCCTCCTTTTATTATTAACTCTGTCATGTCTAAATAAAGAGTATCCTTTAATATTTACTCCCCAGTCATGTGACTAATTTAGCCTTGTCTCTGCTATACTAATCACACCATACCTTTCCTTTAAAGCTTCTAGTTCCCCAATTTTTCCAAATATTTTAGTTACTGTACTTCTCTCATTTTCCCCCCCTCTACCATGTAGTCTGGGCTGATCTATAAGTGAGTAAGGCAACAATTGCCCAACCCACCGAAATCAAGTGGATTCTGTGTGTTACAGGGTACAGCTTTTGTTTTCCCAGAGCTATGTGGTTTTGTTCAGTTGCTCCTTCAAGCATCTAGATCAGCCCAGACCCAAATATAAACCGAGGGGAGACTTTCAGGATGATTTTTAAAAGTAAAATTTCTCAGTTTATTCGGTAAAAATATTGCGGAAAGAATTGTCATTGCTGCTTCTTATTTATGCCCCCACTATAATGCCTAGTGTACAGCAGTACTGCTTTGTAATAATTTTCCAAAAAAAAAAAAGCAATAGAAGTGGCATTGCTTCTGTTTACAAATGGTAGCAGCTCACTACTAAAGAAAAAAAAAATACTACTAAAAAAAAAATTTCTTACCTACCTTAAACATTATTTATTTAAAGGGTCACTATAGTCATTTAAACAACTTAACATTATCTGGAACTACAATTTGAGAGTAAATGGTCATCTGTGCTTGTTTTGTCATTAAATTATTGTTTAGTTAGTGCTCCCATGCTCACTGCCTTCTTGTATTGTCTGAGACACTGATCTGCTTACAAATGACCCCCTCCCTCCTCCCCTGCCTTCTTTTCTCTGCTGATTCTTTTAATTGTTGCAGAAAGTGTGCTGGTAGGCAGCCAAAGATCCTAGTAAAGGGTAAGGGGATGGACACACATATTTTTTCTGGTTTGAGTGACAGGGCTTTCCTTGTAAATGCGGTAATTTAAAATGATGATTTCTCTAAATCTACAGCTCATATTTAAAATCTGAAAGAAGTTTTGGAGTAGTGGGATCTTGCTGTATCTTATGGTAGAGTAAAGATACCCTTTAAAAGGTTCTTTAACATTACCTATGGAAAATAATTTTCCACTTTTCACTTTAATTCTCTTCAAAAACCAAAATCCCTCTTTATCTTGATATTTTATACCAAATATGTTTCTTTAAAATAATTGAAATTTCAATTATGAACTCTTTCCTCAAAATAGATAGATTTATTTGTCTAAAGGCAGGATGTCTCTCCATGGAGTATTCTGTCATTTTGTCATCTGTCCAGTCAAACACTTAAGCCATCAGTCCAAACCACGCTGTGCAGAGCCTGTTAGATTAGTATGACAGTCTCAAGGGAATCTTAAAGCAAATATCTCAGCTTTGCTCTTTGCTATAGATATGTAGCAAAGCTTTTTTTAGTTGATTAAAATGAGGAGGAGGTGGTTCCTGGACAACCTAAAATGTCTGGATTCCATAGATAGTGTAATATCTGCACAACAGGATAGATCAGTTCTTTTCCCCCCAGGCTTCCTGAATACATCACAATCTACAAAACCAGCTTCTGCAAAATTAAAAGAAAACTACGTAGATAAAAGTGCGTGAATCTTGTGATTATACAGGTGACCATTGAGCCTTCATCAGTACAATACTAGTACAAGTCACCATTCTAATTCTGTAGGCATCAGATAACACATTTTATACACAGACAGGTGAAGTGTCAAACTGAAAGAAAGTAGAATGGATTGAGACCTCACATTACAAAGGAAGTGTAAATATTTTTACTAGGAATGTTCTGTCTACAACACATTGGTCTTCTTAGGAATGCTGGGAGATATGGTTCAATACAGTTTTAGGACTTAAGTTAATTTTACATTTTGTGGGCAATTGGCACCTCCCAGACTGAGAGCTCAATTTAAAAGGTCCTACTACAATATGAGACAGAACAACAATATAATATATTATTTGCCAAATACAAGATGTACATGTTTGCCAAAAGCATGAAGATCCATTTCACTGTTTAACTGGCAGTAGGGGAAGCACTGGTGTCATTATTTATTGTATGGAAATAATGAAAATGCAACCAGCACTTTTTTCTTCATTCAAAATTTATTATGAACAGCTGTTTGTAACAAGTGTTTCTACAAAAAAACAAAAGTTAGCTTCATTCACAGAGTAGTCATAGTGGAAATACTATTGTATTAATTCACATTCCAAACTGAGGGGACATGTGCCAGTCCTTCCCTTGTCATCCATGATAAATTATTAACAGCCATTGCGAAAAATAAGCTTTAAAAAAATCCACGTGGGATAATGGTTTGTTATATGAACACAAGTCTACTTGCACAGGGAGTCGCACCAAGTCTTCTTTTCATCCAAAAAAAGGGGGAAAAAATGCTTTTAAACATCTGTTTCAAAAAAGAGGTTTTAATATTATTTTACTTGAGATGATTAGGCAATATTTGTAATAAGTTTCTCATGGTTTATACATTTTCTTCTTAACCCTAAAACAATGTTAGCGCATTAAATATCCTTCGCTGGTGAATGAAAAGGTATACTTTAAAGGGTATTTCCACCCCCCAAACTAAATTTTCATATGTTGCAGGGACTTGCTATAAACTTATCAGCCTTCATTCCCCCGCAGCCTTCTGCTTAACTTCCGTGTCTTTCCGTGCACGGAAGTCAAGTAGGAGGGGCTCGACCGGCATCCTCTCCTGTGATTGGCTAAGGCGCGAGGTTGAGGTTTACAACATATCTAAATTTATTTTGGGGGGTGGACATACCCTTTAAAGAGATCTGTGGTATTCAGTTAGATCAACTGGATTTAAAGCTTCACTAGTCATCCGATTAATCTAGCTGAATACCGTAGATATACCTATCCCTGTATAAATGAAAACCTTTACAAATATAATTTAAAGAGAACTAAAATAAACTATAATTTCCTATGGAATTAAAACCTGAGCTGATTTTTTTTTAATCTAAGAACAATCAAAACCTTAACCATTACATTTCGGAAAATATTAGACATTAATCCAGACATGTGATTTGCTGTCCTAAACTAAAAATTAATTATCTTCATGTCGCAAAGTTGGCATGGAGGAAGGAAAGCAACATCAGTGGAAGTCAATCACAGCACTGGGCGTGCCCTGTCTGTGAATAAGTGAGACCCCTGCGGGACCCCTAAGCCCCAAAGGGCTCTTGTCAGAGCCGCAAGGGCACTTGTAAGTGCTGCAAAGGCCCTGATAGGGCGAGGAAGGGGGGTCCCGGCTCGAGCTGCGGGACCACTTAAGCCCCAAAAGGCACTTTTCAGTACCCCCACTGGAGGGTCTCTCCACCCCCCCAACGGGCCCTTCCCTCCCCCTCCCCGCAAAAGTACGGGGCAGGGGGTTGGGCTGCTGGGAAGGGGTCCCAGAGGGTGGTCGTTGATCCTTTCCTGGCATCCCCTCCGGGATGGTCCGGGATTTGCGCCGATATTGTACTTAGTGTGATGCGCTAAGTGCAGTATCGCCGCTAATATGGCTCAAATTACCGCCGCGCGTTGCAGCCACAACACATTTCGCTGCAATGCTGCTAGCCATTATAAATATGGCAATATCTTTATTTTTTCCTCTGGAATGTGCGGCGGTCATTTTCTGGCATTATTATCGGCCGGTTATAAATATGGCCCTAAGTCTTTTGAAGATGTTTCTTAAAAAGATTAGCTCTCTCCGTTCAGAATGATTTATACAATAAAAATTATTCCTACCCTAGAATGTTTCTCAGCATAATAGTATTCTAAATTAAGAAAAAGGCAGTCAGATAGTGAAAAGTGAATTTTACAGATATACCATGACCTGGATGAATATAATATTACAGATATACCATGACCTGGATGGAATGAATATTACAGATATACCATGACCTGGATGAATGAATATTACAGATATACCATGACCTGATGGAATAATTTTACAGATATACCATGACCGGATGAATGAATATCAGATATACCATGACCTGGATAATGATATAAGAATATACCATGACCTGGATGAATGAATATTGCAGATATGTCCATGACCTGGATGAATGAATATTACGATTACCATGACGATAATAATATACACATACCGACCTGGATAAATTAATATTCAGATTTACCATGACCTGGAGAATCATATACAGATTATACCATGACCTGGATGAGAATATTACAGATACACCATGACCTGGATGATGAATATTACAGATATACCATGACCTGGAGAATGAATATTACAGATATTCCATGACCTGGATGAAGAATATTACAGATAACCATGACTTGTGATGATGAATGAATATTAAAGAATACCATGACACGGATGAATGAATATTAGATATACCAGACCTGGTGATGAATATTACAGATATACCATGACCTGGATGAATGAATATTAGATATACCATGACCTGGATGGATAAAATATTACAGATATACATGACCTGTGATGAATGAATATTACAGATATACCATGACCTGGATGGAATGAAATTTACAGATTAATAGACTGGATGAAGAATATTACAGATATACCATGACCTGGATGGATGAATTATACAGATATACCATGACCTGGATAGATGAATATTACAGATATACCATGACCTGGATGATAGAATATTACGATTACCATGACCGGATGGATGAATATTACAGATATACCATGACTGGATGATGAATATTAAGATATACCATGACCTGGATGGATGAATATTACAGATATACCATGACCGGATGAATGAATATTACAGATATACCATGACTGGATGGATGAATATTACAGATATACCATGACTGGATGAAGTGATATTAAAGATATACCATGACCTGGATGAATGAATATTACAGATATCCATGACCTTGATGAATGAATATTACAGATATACGATTGACCTGGATGAATGAATATTGCAGATATCCATGACCTGGATGAATGAATATTACGAGATTCCATGACCTGGATGAATGAATATACAATATACCATGACCTGGATAAATTAATATTACAGAGATACCATGACCTGGATAAATTAATATTAGATAACCATGAACCTGGATGAATGAATATTACAGATATACCATGACCTGGATGATGAATATTACAGATACACCATGACCTGGATGGATGAATATTACGATAACCATGACCTGGAGATGAATATTACAGATATACCATGACCTGATGAATAATATTACAGATATACCATGACTGGATGAATGATTTAACATATACCATGACCTGGATGGATGAATATTACAGATATACCATGACCTGATGAATGAATATTACAGATATACCATGACCTGGATGGTGAATATTACGAATATCCATGACCTCGATGAATGAATATACAGATATACCATGACCTGGATAATAATATTACAGATATACCATGACCTGGATAAATTAATATATAGATACCATGACCTGGATAATTAATATTAAGATACCATGACCTTGAATAATATTACAGATATACCAGACCTGGATGGATGAATATTAGATTACCATGACCTGGATGGATGAATATTACAGATATACCATGACCTGGATGAATGAATATTACAGATATACCATGACCTGGATGATGAATATTACAGATATACCATGACTGGATGAATGAATATACAGATATACCATGACCTGATTAATGAATATTACAGATATACCATGACCTGGATGAATGAATATTATAGATATACCATACCGGATGGATGAATATTACAGATATACCATGACCTGGATGAATGAATATTACAGATAGACCATGACCTGGATGGATAATATTACAGATATACATGACTGGATGAAGAATATTACAGATATACCATGACCTGGATGGATGAATTATTACAGTATACCATGACCTGGATGAATGAATACAGATATACCATGACCTGGATGGATGAATATTACAGATATACCAGACTTGGATGGAATAATATTACAGATATACCATGGACCTGGAGATGATATGACAGATATACCATGACCTGGATGATGAATATTACAGATATACCATGACCTGGATGGATGAATATTACAGATAACCATGACTGGATGAATGAATATTACAGATATACCATGACCTGGATGTGAATTACAGATAACCATGACCTGGATGAATGAATATTACAGATATACATGACCTGATGAATGAATATATTCAGATATTCCATGACCTGGATGAATGAATATTACAGATATTCCATGAACCTGGATGAATGAATATTACAGATTATACCAGATGACCTGGATAAATAATATTACAGATATACCATGACCTGGATAATTATAATATTAAGAACCATGACCGGATGAAGAATATTACAGATATACCATGACCTGGATGGATGAATATTACAGATTACACCATGACCTGGATGGATGAATATTACAGTACCATGACCTGGATCGATGATGAAGATTACAGATTACATGACATTGATGAAATAATTAGTTACAGATAGACCATGACCTGATGAATGAATATTACAATATACCATGACCTGGATGGATGAATATTACAGAATACCATGACCTGATGAATGAATATTAAGATATACCAGACCTGGAATGGATGGACATTACAGATTATTCCAGACCGATGAATGAATATTACAGATATACATGACCTGGATAATTAATATTACAGATATACCCTGACCTGGATAAATTAATATTATCAGAATCACCATGACTGGGATAAATTAATATTAGATATACCATGACCTGGATGGAATCAATATCTACAGAATACCATGACCGGGATGGATGAATATTACAGATACACCATGACCTGGATGGATTGAATTACAGATATACCATGACCTGGTGAAATGAATATTACAGATATACCATGACCTGGATGAATGAATATACAGATATACCATGACCTGGATGAATGAATATTACAGATATACCATGACCTTGATTAATGGAATATTAAAGATATACCATGACCTGGATGAAGAATATTATAGATATACCATTGACCTGGATGGATGAATGATGAATTACAGATATACCATGACCTGGATGAATGAATATTACAGATATACCATGACCTGGATGGATAATTATTCAGATAACCTGACTGGATGAATGAATATTACAGATATACCAGACCTGGATGGATGAATATTACAGATATACCATGACTGGATGAATGAATATTACAGATATACCATGACTGGATGATGAATATTACAGATATACCATGACCTGGATGAATGATATTACAGTATTCATACCATGACCTGGATGATGAATATACAGATATGATCCCATGACTGGATGAAGAATATTACAGATATACCATGACCTGGATGGATGAATAGTTACAGATATACCATGACCTGGATGAATGATATTACAGAATATACAGACCTGGAGGAATGAATATTGAGATATCCATGACGGATGAATGATATACAGTATTCCATGACCTGGATGAATGAATATACAGATAGACATGACCTGAAAATTAATATTACAGATATACCATGACCTGGATAAATTAATATTAGAATACCATGACCTGGATGAATGAATATTACAGATATACCATGACCTGGAGGATGAATATACAGATAACAAGCTGGAGGATGAATATTACAGATACACATGAACAGGATGATGAATATTACAGATATACCATGACATGATGATAATTATTACAGATATACATGACCTGGAGATGATATATAACAGATATACCATGACCGGAGAATGAATATTTACAGATATACCATGACCTGAGAGTGAATGAAATATTACAGGATATACCATGACCTGGAGGATGACATTGTACAGATATACCATGACTGTGGATGATGTTACCATATACCATGACCTGGATGAATGAATATTACAGATATATCATGAACTGGATGAATGAATATTACAGATATACCATGACCTGGATGGATGAATATTACAGATATACCATGACCTGGATGGATGAATATAACAGATATACAATGACCTGGATGGATGAATATTACAGATATACCATGACCTGGATCAATGACTATAAAGAATATACCAGGACCTGGATGAATGAAATATTGCAGATATGTCATGACCTGGATGAATGATATTACGATTACAGACGGTAATAATATACAGCTTACGACCTGGATAAATTAATTTAGATTATACCATGACCTGGTAAAGAATCATGACCGGAGAATCAATTCAATAACCATGCCTGGATGGATGAACTATACAGATACACATACTGGATGATGAATATTACCAGCAGTATACCATGACTGAGGAAGTAATATTACAGATATCCATGACCTGGATGAATGAATATTACAGATATACCATGACTGTAGTGATGAAATGAATACTGTATAAGAATACCATGACCCTGGATGAATGAATATTCAGATATACCATGACCTGGATATGAATATTACAGATATACCATGACCTGATGAATGAATATTACAGATATACCATGACCTGGATGGATAATTATTACAGATATACCATGACCTGATGAATGAATGAATATTACAGATATACCATGACCTGGATGGAATGAAATATTACAGATTACATAGACTTGGATGAAAGAATATTACAGATATACCATGACCTGGATGATGAATTATACAGATATACCATTGGAACCTGATGATGAAATATTTACAGATATACCATGACCTGGATGATAGAATATTACGATTACCATGACCGGATGATGAATATTACAGATATACCATGACCTGGATGATGAATATTAAGATATACCATGACCTGGATGGATGAATATCAGATTATACCATGACCTGGATGATATGAATATTACAGATATACCATGACTGGATGGATGAATATTACAGATATACCATGACTGGATGAAGGATATTAGAATATACCATGACCTGGATGAATGAATTTACAGATATACCATGACCTTGATGAATGAATATTACAGATATACGATGACCTGGATGAATGAATATTGCAGATATGCCATGACCTGGATGAATGAATATTACGAGATATACCATGACCTGGATGAATTGAATAATACAATATTACCATGACCTGGATAATAATATTACAGAGATACCATGACCTGGATAAATAATATTAGATAACCATGAACTGAGGATGAATGAATATTACAGATATACCATGACCTGGATGATGAAATATTACAGATAACCATGACCTGGATGGATGAATATTACGATATACCATGACTGGAGATGCAATATTACAGATATACCATGACCTGATGAATAATATTACAGATATACCATGACTGGATGAATATTTAACATATACCATGACCTGGATGGATGAATATTACAGATATACCATGACCTGATGACATGAATATTACAGATATACCATGACTGGATGTGAATATTACGAATATCCATGACCTCGATGAATGAATATACAGATATACCATGACCTGGATAAATTAATATTACAGATATACCATGACCTGGATAAATTAATATATAGATACCATGACCTGGATAATTAATATTAGATATACCATGACCTGAATAATATTACAGATATACCAGGACCTGGATGGATGAATATTCAGATTACCATGACCTGGATGGATGAATATTACAGATATACCATGACCTGGATGAGATGAATATTACAGATATACCATGACCTGGATGAATGATATTACAGATATACCATGACTGGATGAATAATATACAGATATACCATGACGTGATGTAATGAATATTAAAGATATACCATGACCTGGATGAATGAATATTATAGATATACCATTACCGGATGGATGAATATTACAGATATACCATGACCTGGATGAATGAATATTACAGATAACCATGACCTGGATGGATAATATTACAGATATACATGACTGGATGAAGAATATACAGATATTACCATGACCTGGATGGATAATTATTACAGTATACCATGACCTGGATTGAATGAATAAGATATACCATGACCTGGATGGATGAATATTACAGATATACCAGACTGGATGATAATATTACAGATATACCATGACCTGGAGATATATACAGATATACCATGACCTGGATGATGAATATTACAGATATACCATGACCTGGATGGATGAATATTACAGATAACCATGACCTGGATGAATTGAATATTACAGATATACCATGACCTGGATGTGAATGTACAGATATACCATGACCTGATGAATGAATATTTACAGATATACATGACCTGATGAATGAATATATTGCAGATATCCATGACCTGGATGAATGATATTACAGATATCCTGACCTGGATGATATGAAATATACAGATTATACCAGACGACCTGGATATAATATTACAGATATACCATGACCTGGATGAAATATATAGAGAACCATGACCGGATTGAAGAATATTACAGATATACCATGACCTGGATGGATGAATATACAGATTAACCATGACCTGGATGGATGAATATTAAGTACCATGACCGGATCGATGATGAGTATTACAGATTACATGCATGATGATAATAGTACAGATAGACCATGACCTGATGAATGAATATTACACATATACCATGACCTGGATGAGATGAATATTACAGAATACCATGACTGAGATGAATGAATATTAAGATATACATGACCTGGATGGAGGACTATTACAGATTATTCCATGACTCGATGAATGAATATTACAGATATACCATGACTGGATAAATTAATATTACAGATATACCATGACCTGGATAAATTAATATTATAGATATACCATGACCTGGATAAATTAATATTAGATATACCATGACCTGGATGAATCATATTACAGATATACCAGACCGATGGATGAATATTACAGATACACCATGACCTGGATGGATGAACTATTACAGATATACCATGACCTGGTGAATGAATATTACAGATATACCATGGACCTGGATGAATGAATAGACAGATATACCATGACCTGGATGAATGAATATTACAGATATACCAGACCTTGATTAATGAATATTAAAGATATACCATGACCTGGATGAAGAATATTATAGATATACCATGACCTGGATATATGATGATATTACAGATATACCATGACCTGGATGAAATGAATATTACAGATTATACCATGACCTGGATGGATAATTATTCAGATAACCTGGACTGGATGAATGAATATTACAGATATACAGACCTGGATGGATGAATATTACAGATATACCATGACTGGAAATGAATATTACAGATTATACCATGACTGGATGATGAAATTACAGATATACCATGACCTGGATGAATGATTTACAGATTACCATGACCTGGATGATGAATAAGATATACCATGACTTGGAGAATATTACAGATATACCATGACCTGGATGGATGAATGTTCAGATATACCATGGACCTTGATGAATGATATTCAGATATACGATGACCTGGATGAATGAATATTGAGATATGCCATGACTGGATGAATGAATATACAGTATTCCACGACCGGATGAATGAATATACAGATAACATGACCTGAAATAATATTACAGATATACCATGACCTGGATAAATTAATATTAGATACACCATGACCTGGATGAATGAATATTACAGATATACCATGACCTGGAGGATGAATATACAGATACACAGACTCGGAGGGATGAATATTACAGATACAGACAGAACAGAGATCGATGAATATTACAGATATACCATGACTGATGAATAATTATTCAGATATACATGCCGGGAATATATACACATATACCATGACCGGATGGATGAATATACAGATATACCATGACCTAGATGAATGAATATTACAGATATACCATGACCTGGAGGATGAATTTACAGATATACCATGACCTGGATGGATGAATGTTACCGATATACCATGACCTGGATGAGTGAATGTTACAGATATACCGATGGGATGAATGAATTACAGATATATCATGAACTGGATGAATGAATATACAGATATAACCATGACCTGGATGGATGAATATTACAGATATACCATGACCTGGATGGTGAAATTATAACAGATATTACAAGACCTGGTGGATGAATATACAGATATACCATGACCTGGTGATGGATGAATATTACAGAATATACAACCCCCCCAGCGACCATGAGCAATGACACTCGTATAATACAAGATATACCATGACCTGGATGAATGAATATTACAGATATACCATGACCTGGATGAATGAATATTACGGATATACCATGACCTAGATGGATGAATATTACAGATATACCATGACCTGGATGGATGAATATTACAGATATACCATGAGCTGGATGGATGAATATTACAGATATACCATGACCTGGATGTATGAATATTACAGATATACCATGACCTAGATGGATGAGAACCTTCACAAAAATCTGCTGAATTATTGTAGCTTAATCTGAGTTGTATTAAAAAATGATAGTGGAAGGTCTATAGTGAGAATTTTTTTCTGAGTAGGAAACAGCCTGCACCAGTACTAAAAAAAAGGCAAATCTGCAATTCGAATGTCTTCACAGTACAACGTGGCCCATAACAATGTTCTGCATTCAGGAAAACTTGAAGAAAATGTGAAAAGATTAATTTTTTTTTTCCAAGATGTGTCCAGCCAAAATAGAAAAAACGGCAAACAGGGCTGTTCACTTACGTATTGAACAAACAGATGATTTCTTTGTTGAAATAGTAGAATTAAACAAATCTCCTGCAAATGAATGGATGATTGAAGATATTACAAATGGCACTTCTGTTGGTTCTAACACAGAGGTTGGTGCACAAGCCATTCTTATGCCAGAAAGCATTTATCACAAATTTAAAAACAAACCAGAAATCAAGGAAAATTTCTCCCAGAATGAAGACATACAACAGTGATTTTATTTCAGTAGCTGGAAAATGTAATGTATCATTAGAATATGGCAATCAAACTTATGGAATGACCTTGCTGGTACTAGCTACGTATAAACAAGCTCTTTCGGTATGATTAATACTGCAAGGAAAGGTCACAGAATAAACCTAATCATTTTTTCTAAAATGTATTTTAGGAGCATTTCATCTAGAAGTCAACGCCTTTTGTAATTGACAGAAAATTTGGACCTCTGTTCACATGGGAAAAAAAGGTCTATTGGAAAGGACAATTTGGGGGAATAGTTCCTGGGAATTTCTTTGATGAGACAGGGTGTTTTGGGGTAAGAAGTGTAATATGCTGAAAGCTAAAAGCAACAGAGCTGATAAAACCTATGGAGAATATGCAGGAATATAATTTTTCTATTTCTTTCTGTTATAATAATGAAAATGTTAAAGGAAAACTCAATTTCATTTTTTTTTAAAAACAAATCCTAATGTAAGTGTTTTACCCCTGAACACCTATACATTGTAAGATTCTTCTCTAGTGAGTTTCATTTAGTACATGTAAGTAATAGATTATGTAACTAAGAAGACTTCCATGTTGTTTCCAGTTAATTTGGAAACACTATTCCTTCTGCTGCTGTTCTGTGCCTTTTCTGTTCACAGAAGAAGCAGAATGGGCCGGACCGGCAGCTGCGTCTGTGATTCGCTAACATATCACATCTCAGCAGGGTTGCCAGGCATCCCTATTTGGGCGGGATTGTATTAACTGCAGGGACAAATCCGAGTCACACAGTCAGGGTAGAAAACCAATCCAAACGCTGGCCCCGGCAGCCCTGCCCCTGAAACACCCACTACCCCCCCACACCCGCCCAGTAGCCCCCTACCCTCCCCCGACTGCGGCCCACACTAACCGCTGTCTCCATGATGCCGCTTGGGGCCGTGACATTGGTCCATCGCTTGGGGCCCAGCGTCGCAGCCAATCATAGACATGGCTGCCCCTTCTCTTGCTTCCGTGCATGAAAAAAGCATGGAAGCACAGACAGAAGGAAGATAAGGGAGCGAGGGTGGTAAGTAGTTTAGGAGCAGATTTTAAAAGTCTAGACCTTGCAAGATTGAGGTTTTGGGGGGGAGCAATTATTTGGTATTTGCCTTAAACAACTTTGCCTATGTCAGGGGTGGGTGTGTGCCAAGGGATGGGGGTTTGCTGGTTGTGTGCCAAGGGGAGGAGGTATTGTGTGCTGGTAGTGTGCCAAGGGACAGGGGCGATTTGCATAAAACAACTTTGCCCATGCCAAAGGGGTATGTTTGTATGCCCAATGGGGTGGGGGATGAGGGATTGTTAGTGTGCTGGTGTGGCAAGGGGAGGGGGATTGTGTTCCAGTTGTGTGCCAAGGGGTGGGGGGTGATGGGTTTGCTGGTTGTGCCAAAGGGAGGGTTTGCATGCTGATAGTGTGCATAAGGGGAGGGGGTTGTGTGGAGGAGGTGTGCCAGGGGGAGGGGGTATTTGCCTTAAACAACTTTGCCAGTGGCAGGGAGTTGTGTGTGTGCCAAGGGATGGGCAATGGGGGTTGCTGGTTGTGTGCCAAGGGGGGGGGAATTGTGTGTTGGTAATGTTCCAAGGGCAGGGGGTATTTGCACTACTTTGCCTATGTCAAGGGGGGGGGCTGTGTGTGTGTGTCAAGTTCAAAGATTTTGAACTTACTTGCTTCTTAGACTCCAAATGATCTCTTCCTTCCCCCATCTTCATGTATTCTTACTCATTCTGATAGATCTGTAATGTTACAGATCTGTCTTTCTGTATGTATCCATATTGTACTCATATTATACAGTGGCTTTGAATATAGCCCATGCTATTATTGGTTTTGATTGTTTTATATGTACATTAGGTATACATATATATCCTCAATAATAAATATATATATATTATGATATTTATCTATAGATATACTTATTCCAGTACTTTTCTACTTGTGGTTTAGCTGTGTTTATACACTAGGGATGTCAATGTTCTATCATTATTGGGTTTATATTGCTGTGATGCACTATAGGTTGCACTTTCTTTCATTGGAGTGTCTCTCCCCTTTTGTTGTACCCCCTCCCTCCTTTGTCTTTCCATCATCAACATAGGACTATACCTATACTCACCTCTATTTAAGACGCAGAGACAGCGGAAGTCCCGAGAAACGTGTCAGGCCACGCCCCCCCCCTTGCCCTGTGATTCTAGTCTGTTCAAGTTTAAACTTGTAAATAAGGAAATAAAGGCTATGTTTTATTACCTTCGAGTTTGCTAATTCAGGTTTGTGCAGTCATCTCATTCTTCCCTTTCAAGGTCAGTGATAAACTGCCCCATCACTACAGGAGGCCTGGTGTGCCACAAATCCATACCACCAGAAATGTTACTTTGTAGAGTGTTTGATTGATAACTTTGATGAATATTATTTTTTGACCTAAAGAGGAGATGAAGAGTTCACCCAGCATAAGATTGAGTTATGGTCCTATCGGTAATCTCTTACCTGCTCTCTGTCTGAGTCTCTTGTGTTGCACTTGGGTCTCCATTTGTTTCCTGCGGTATCTTAGTGTCACTGGCTCTGTTGCCCGCATTCATTTTTACGCACAGTCCTTTCAGATGCTGACCAAACTTATCATTGCCTGTTTCTGACCTTTATTCGTTCCGCCTTGCCTGTTCTTTGCAGATCCCTTGGTACCTAGGGCCGTATTTATAAAGCTGCGGTATAGCTATTTTGCAATACTGCACCTTTAACAGTGGAAACCGCAATCATACATTTAAGATCGCAGACAGCAAATTATGACTGCGGTCATTTACGTTCTTTTACCTTTTACGATAACCTGCAGTTTATAAATATGGCCCCTAGTTTGCTGATCCATATACGACTTTGCTTTTGCCTTGTACTCTGGAACATTTCTTTCTGATCTGTGTTTGTTTCTTGAATACATTTTGGCTGATTCTCTAAGATTGGTTCCTGTCTGTACTTCTCTTCCTGATCGTGCTACTGTGCTCATACTAACTTCTGAGTCTCTCAGGCCCCAATCTTCATACGTCACGCTTTAATACCATTACAGGTACACAGTAGAGATGAACAAAAATCCGCTTTTCATATTCAATAGAGGGCTTGCAACTCAAACAGGCTGTCTACACCTGCTTTGCTTATATTTAAATATATACTGGTCTGTGCTCATATACTGACAATTAAGTAATGTATCTTATTTAAACTACATGTATCTGTCAAGTTCCCCTTAAAACAGTTTCATGCATAACCTGTAATATTGAGTATTACTATTTCATGTACTGATTTGTTTTAAAAAGTGCTTTTGCGTGATCCAATTGTACTCTTAAAAATGGCACCAGACTATTACCCATTTTACTATTGAGTTTACGATTAGATGATCACAGTGTACAGTCCAATCATGTAATGAGATTTCCTTTTAAGTCTGCTTAAAGGGCATCTCCACCCTCCATAGAAACTTTCATCTATATTGCAGGGTATACCCTCCCACCCCCAACCGCTGTTAGAAGTATAAAAATAGAATCCAAACTGTACTTACAGATCCTTGTTCCAGTGTCTTCTCTATTGCTGAGGGTATGCCCAGCAATATAAATGAAAGTTTTTACACAAGGTGAAGGATTGAAAGAGAGGGATCAGGAGGGAGGGGGGAAAGGGCTCCTCTGCACATATCACCATCCCTCCTGGAGGCAATAGAGGAGGCAGAGACTTTTGGACAGGAAGAGAGCCACTACTCCTCACTTTCCTGGACTTTGGACATGGACTACAGGGGAACCATAAGGAGCAGGAATATAAGGTAAGGATTTTTTTAAACTGTACTGTGGGGCCATTAGAGGGTTACATTTTAGTTTTGGGGGTGGACATGCCCTTTAAGAACATCATTTTGGATTAATGAAAAATAATCACAAAAATCACGCTAGAATTATGCACTTATGATCTAAACATTTGGTATATTGCTTGCGCAGTCAAAAGTCACGGTAAATGTTATTAAATCCCTGTTAACACATTAACATAACTTTGTGATAATGGCTCTTGGTACATCTCCCCACACATGTTGAATTTACTACATCACATTTCTAATTTTTGACAAAAAAGTTCAAAAAAAATTCTGGCAGATCCGCAAATTTTCAAAAACCTGCAGTTCCACCTTACATGTGGGTTGGGTTGAAAACCAGGGCTCAGCGCTAGTCCAGTGTAGGTGAATATGTATAGATTTTTTTATTTCTGGACATGCTGATAAAGAACCATTAGATACACTTTGTTGCTTCTATCATTTTTCTACTCCACAAAGTCTTACTTGTTTTTATGCCAATGCTTTAACCAGATGGTCTTAAAATAGCTGGTTAGTTTAATTTCTAGTTAGCAACCCCCCGTGACCACATTAAAAGCCTAGATGACAAAGGATCAGCTAATTTTTCAAAAAGGGAAGTGGCGTTTGATAGTTTCAGACTTCCACATTGCTTAATAAACAGCATTGCCGTTCAGGGCAGGTGGCCAACGAGATGTCTTCCTGCAATAGAAATGAGCTGCAATTAATCAGGAAGATTTTGTGAGCCTGCCAAAGACCACTTCTAGGAAATGATCCCATCTAATAGAATCCAGCACTGAGATCCAAAGCTAGCTAAAGTGTTTTGCCTTCAGCCTTTCAATCCACGCAACTCTCCTCTTCTGGTTTTATGTTCTACTACAATGACACTAATAAACGTTATTATCAAGTGCCTGCCAATTTAAATGATCCATCTTAACGTTTGTAAAGGAGATGTAAAGGAGATGTTCTTTCAGCTACTTCGGTTAGTGTCAATCAGTCCATCATTCTCTTCTTTACTGTTACATATGATGTTATAAAACAAAGAAACCGTACAAACCCAATGCCTCCCATTAAAAACATGTCTTCCCATTGGCTGGGCCCCAGATAGCATTTACAAGTATTTCTAGCAATAGAATGAAGGGGAGTGGGGGTCTTGGGGTTGAGTACTACTAATGTTCAAAAACGTGAACTCAATTTCCTTGCAACAGCAATATGCAGCCAGGAAATTTGTAGATTTAAAGCAAATGCCTACTTCTTTGTTACTTGATAACTCATCAAGGGCCTGATACCCATGTCTTTCGTGGCACTTTACAATTTCAAAGTCATACATTACATACAGGGAAATACATATTACACAAAGTCACACATATTACATACACAGGTAATACATAGTGTAAGTACAGTGATGAGTTAGTTACTGAAATACCATGATATGATAAGATCTATAGATCTATTAATAAATATGCCTGCTGTTTCTCCGCTGCCTGCTGAACTTAAGGGCTGAGTTACCACTGGCTGCTGAACTTTAAGGCTGTGTTACCAATGGCTGCTGAACTAGAGGGCTGAGTTACCACTGGCTGATGAACTTGAGGGCTGATTTACCACTGGCTGCTGAACTTGAGGGCTGAGTTACCACTGGCTGCTGAACTTGAGGGCTGAGTTACCACTGGCTGCTGAACTTGAGGGCTGAGTTACCACTGGCTGCTAACTAGAGGCTGAGTTACCAACTGACTTTACTTCAACAGAAACTTGAAAATATAAGTGCCTACCGTGACTGCTAAATATCAGATGCCCATAGTGACTGGTAAATACTATATGATTCAGTTTACTTCATGGTAGCGATGCCCCCTGGTATGCCCTGGCCCCATCCTACCTAGGACAAGGGTCAGCTATTTTTTTTTTTTTTTTTGTAAAATCGTGTTATTTTCACTGTATTTATAACCACATGGTTTTATTCCACCACAGAAATATGTGTCCAGTATCATGGTGGAAATGTAAATATCAGAACGTCTACCAACACTAGAGCAGGGTAGTAATTGATAATTAGACAGCACTACATGGGGGTCTTTAGCAGTTAAAGCGCTCATGTATGTGTGAAAATAAAACCCACTTTATTGTAAAAATCAGAAACTCAAAAAGCAGAACTAGGAATCTCGAATTCCAGTTGTATTACAGTAAATTACATAAAATAGTCTTAACACCCCCCATGACCCTTATCTGTATTGGGAAACCCGCCACAATGTACTGACACCTTCTAGGGACCCATTTCCATGCTATTCTGGCCAATAATGCATTTTTGTCACTGGTTATCAGCGAAAACTTAACTCATTTTTATAAATATGCCCTCTAGAGTTATAAAGGTTTTGCATAGTAAATTATTATTTTACATTGTCAGCTGGCTCTCAATTCAGTAGCTAATATCATCAACCTCTCTTAGACATCTACATCTCCTCTTGTAAAGTCTCCCATATATCTATTAAATAATAGAATAAAACCTGATGACATCATACTGAATTGCTAGCGATGATAAAAAAAGGGTACAGGGCACCAATTCGGCTACCTTGAAAATGATTTTCAGTAGAGTCATCCAGGGTTACCAACCTGCCTTAAGATCACATTTTTTCTTTGTAAATTTTAATACGGAAATGGACCCGGTACATTGTGCAGTTCTAACATCAACCTTGTATAACCCTCCTTATAAATGGTATAATTTCACTCATACATTGCTTTTGTCCATCACTGTCCCGTCTATAACATCGGCACAGTAGATCAAAGAGCCCACACTAAGAATAATGTACTGTTCTGTACCAGTTTACCCAGAACTGCTCTTTGTCTACTGCAGTCATATTCCATTATGTATCCCCATTCATCTTAATCATTGAAAGTGGCTTTAAGACAATAAATATAGGGGGAAAAATGGGTTACGTTTGAATTCCCTCCAGGAAATCAGCTGATTCCTGTCCAACAACCCCCTACATGAAAGGTTTACATATATAAAAAGGGGGGGGGAAGTTTGCAGCTCGGCCTGGTCCCCTGTAAGGCATAGCAAAAATGGACTGGCTGCCAATAAAAACAACTAAGCCAGATACGTCTTGAAATATGTAATGGTACCAAAGAAAAAAACATAGGTTCAGTTGTGTATAGATGGGATGCTTGCAAATCTAAACATTTTGTTAGCTCGGCCCAAAAAATTGCTCGTGGTCCTATCTAATAGATATGTAATAATGTAGAGCTGTTCGTTATTAAGCTGTTTAACCCTTAAAACAAAAAAACGGTCAATTACCTGACACTGATCAGTAGAATGCAATTGCTTGGGAGAAGATCATGAAGTTCCAATCCATTTGATATGGGACAAAACCTAAATATTAACGGAACATTGGCTTCATCATTTAGCACCTGTGAAAAGCACAAACTAAAAACATTATTGCCTAAATGAGTAAATAACCCAATGCTAATGCAATATATTTTCATTCCTTTTTAGGGGGCATGCTCTGTTTCCAAAAATGTTTGCAAATATTGCAGCGCACCTGGCAGAAGAAAGCAATAGTGTAACTACAGTCCCCGCAATGGTGGGGAGTCCTGGGGACTAGGACAGCCTGCAGATCTTTGGGACAGGTACCGTGATCTGTACGTACTGTAAAGGTGGCCATACACCAGCATGATATTACTTATCCAAAGATCGCTCACGTGACGTTCCTGTGATCCTGCCGGAACCACCTCTCCCGATCTTATGTACGACCGACATGTGATCGCAAAATCCCATTCATTTTGCAATTGCATGTCGGTCGTATATAAGATCGGGAGAGGTGGTTCCGGCAGATTGCAGAACGTCGCATGAGCGGTCGGTCGGGTAAGTAATATCGTGCTGGTGTATGGCCACCTTTAGTTGAGTGTGATCAGTTGTTTTAAACTACTGCTGGTCGGGTACCTGTGTTTTCGACAGCTTATTGCCTGCACCTTTATTTACACTAGAGCAATTAAAGAATAAGTGCACTGTAAAATCAAGTTATGTTCATTTGGAAGCTGCAGCTTTAAAAATACCGTTGCTATTTTTTTTTTCTTACCTATGCCCCTCCAGAGCCTAGCTTTGTGCCTTGGAAGTTGCTGACATCTTGTTACTGGTTTGCTGAATGTTAAGCTCCGCCCCTCTGAGATTTCCTCTGCTTTCTCTGCTTTCTCCTGCTTGAGCCTCAAACAGTAATGCCTGTGAGTTCCGTGCTCACACGGAGGCTCAAGCAGGAGAAAGCAGAGGAAATCTCAGAGGGGTGGAGCTTAACATTCAGCAAACCAGTAACAAGATGTCAGCAACTTCCAAGGCACAAAGCTAGGCTCTGGAGGGACATAGGTAAAAAAAAAAATATGGCAACGGTATTTTTAAAGCTGCAGCTTCCAAATGAACATAACTTGATTGTACAGTGCACTTATCCTTTAAAAACAGTGGATCGCAGTGTCAGGCCTGCAGTTGAGGAGGGGTGTGAGTCAGAGGCCTGGCACCAAACTTGTAGAGGGGGGTCAGGCCTCTGCAGTTCTGCTCCTGGAATAAAATTATGTTTTGTGCTACTATTTAAAGCAGTGTTTCTCAATCAGGGGTCCTTGGGGTCAGAGGTTGCTTATTGTACCTGGATCAATGCATATCCGCTATTACTGGGCTGTCATCAGGATACAAGCAGTAACACTCCCAAAACACCTATAACAGTTAACATCTGTTACCTCCATTCGATTATGGCATTGTGTTTTAAATGTCTTATTGTTACATTATGCAAGCAACTGCAATATAGTGGCCAATTACCACATGACTATTTAACGTCAGCTAATAGCTGCCATTATATAGTCACCTAGGGGTTAATCCCTTCCCAGTAAACCAGTTGTTTTACAATTGTGTGATACGCCATGATGTTATTTTGAAGTCGGTGAACTCAAAATAAATACTTTTAAAATAAAAAATAGAATTAAAACTTCATAAAAGATGGTTATTATCGCATTTAAATTACTACCGCACATCGCTGCAGAAAAATCTTTATTTTCGCCATATTTATAAATGCGACCATCATCACGGCGTTGTGTGGTGGTAATATGAGCTCTCTTCAACGCGATAATGTACTTGACAATGCACTAAGTATAGTATTGGGGCGAAGGGCTGAAATCCCGATGGTAAAGGATTGTGCTGCGGGTGGTCGCATCCGCCACCAGAGGGGACGGGGTATATGTCCATCCTGCTCTTTCCCCCCGCGGCGAGGGAGGGGTGTACGCCCACCCTGCCTCACAACCCCTTCCCAGCCCCCTGCCCCGTACTCTCACAGGGGGAAAGGGAGGGGCCCGCTGAGGGGGTGCAGGGACCCACCAGTGGGGCACTGGCTTAGGGGTCCCGCAGCTCGAACAAGGACCCCCCTTTCCCAGAACTTATAAGTGCCTTTGCGGCCCTGAGGAGGGCCCTTTGGGGTTTAGGGGGACCCACAGCTTGAACCGGGACCTCCCTCCCAGGCTCTTGGAAGTGCCCTTGTGGCCCTGACAAGTGCCCTTTGGGGCTTAAGGGGTTCCACAGCCTGAACTGGGACCCCCCTCCCTAGGACTTAAAAGTGCCCTTGTGGCCCTGAAAAGGACGTTTGGGCTTGAGGGGTCCCGCAGGCTCTCTTAGAAGAGCCCTTGGGCTTGTCTTCTTTCTTCCATCCAGCGACACAAACTCTTCTGATGTGGCTAACACCGGCAGTGTCTCTGTGGCCGCCAGTGACACCTCAGGCGCTAGCCACATCAACAGGGCTGTTGTTGCTGGCGGCTTCAACAGAGGCCATGTTGCAGACCTATTCCTTCTTCTGACTTTTGAGCTCCGCAGGGTTTGCACCTCTTTATATAGGTTTGCTATATAAAGACTTAATCCAATTCTGATTGGTCAATTTTTCACTGCTTGCAATCATATGATTACACAGTAACCAATCATACTTCAGAAATATGATTGGTTACTTTATAAATATGCCCCTTAGTCTCAAAGGTTTAACTGAATTTTAATTAAAAAAACTAATTTTTTAAACTAAATATATAAAATCTTATTTTCACAATTTACAAAAAAAAAAAAATTTGTATATTTTTTAAAAAATATTTTCTATATATTTAGCAAAAAGGTGAATTGTTTACGTTGCATTGTACCATTAAGCTAAAATTGCTCCTAGGTGTTAAGAAAAATACTCAAGAATTTTCTTTCTAGATTTTTGGTGATGTCAATGCCAAATTTTTCCGTGGAGAAAATTAATGCTACAAAAATCTGCCTCTTTGTAAATAAAAACCAAAAAATAGCGCTCCTTCAAAAACATGGCCCAAAGGGTTTTTAAAACTTGTCAGATATATTTAATATAAATTATTTGTTTATATATCTCTATATTATAATACATAAAACAGTGCAATATAGCAGCCAATAGGAAATGTGTTTGCATAATATAGTGGTTGCTATAGGTTTGTTTGCATAATATATTTTATTATGAATGGTTGCTATAGGTAACAACAATGGGGCAGACTTTTACAAAACATTTAAATAAGCACAACATGTAAAGGTGATCGTTATACGAAAGTTTTCTTTAGCCCATTCGACTTGAAATGTATGGAATTTCTAAAAGAAACAATATTCGTATCTATGAAAATGATGGTTCTATATTTTCAGCATTAATCTGTCTTTCTGAAGAGGTTCTTAGAGGATTGTGTGTTGGGATAGCAGGCAACTGCAGTGAACACATGTTAAGCACCAGGAACTCAGTGTGGGATGTTGGCATTGGCTTAACTCCAACTCTAGTCAAGTTCACACCCAAGGATCACACAGCACAGATGCATATTTTGGAAAGGAGTAAGAGGATGTCAATAGCAGAAGGACTGGTAAAGCCAAGTCAAAAGGAAGCTGTAGAGGTTTGTCAGGAGGCAAGCCCAAAGTACATACAGAAAATAATTGGTTGTGTTTACCTAAGAATAAAATGTTTCAATTTTTTTAACAATATCTGTAAGCAAGTTAATTAATAAATAATAGGCGTCACCTAAAGTTCTGGGGGTCAATACTAAACTGCATTTTAAATCAAATATGTCATTAAATTTCCATAGTTCAGTGCAAATACACGTGCAAAAGTATTTTCCCATTCCACTAACCATAATCTGCCCATCTAATGATTTCTCTGAGCGCAAATAAACATTATGTGGGCAGGACCCCAAATAGTGTTGGTTATGGTTTCACCCTTACCCCGTCCATGGGACGTTTCAGTTGCTCAGCAGAGATCTTAGCATGTTTGAAACATACAACAGCCAATGAGGTAACAATAACTGTTAGGATCATTCCATGGAAACAAGCATCCTGGGAAAATAACAGGACCGCTGCAAAACCTGAAACGGCAGCTCATTGCTGACCACAGCAGGGCAAAGCAAAACAGATGAATTGATTATTTAAAAATAGAGACTAGGTAGAATACCAATAAATGTGTAATATAAATCATTTAAAAAAGGTATTTCCCCCCTTAATTTTGATAAAATATGACCAGTGTAAGAATGAATTTGTATTATCAGAGTGTTGTTTGTTTTGTACTTTCAACCATAATATTACCGAGGTTTAGAGTTATATTTATGGATGTACAGATTCTATTAGATATGAAGGAACATTAACTAAAGTCTATTCCTTGAGTCAAAAATAATGTCTTGTGCAAGTATTACATGTACTGTATGTGATGCCAGGAGTCCCCAAGTATACCTTCAGCGCCTATACCCCAATCTACAGCTGATGTCTTCACCTATGTATAGACAAGCCCCCGATCGCCAGGAGACTTGTAGCGCCTTGCTGTACACGGTTACCCCCAGGTCTCAGAGCGCAAGGTATAGGCGCTGAGGCAGGTACACTCAAGAAAACCAGAACACCAATGGAGCAACACAGGAGTTGGAAGACAAGAACAGAACAAGAATGCAAGGAAAACAACAATAATGCTAGCTTAGCTAACCAAAACTATAACAGGCAGGGAATGGGTGCCAATGACAGACTTAAATAATGCAGAGGAACCAATGATAAACAGGAGGACAAGAGTCAGATGCAGGATTGGCCAGTTTGAATTAATTGAATCTCTTCTACCCAATTTGTGCCATACTGGAGCGGAGGAGATAAGCAGAGGTGTCTGCGTGCATCCGCGAGGCACCAGAAGACAGCCAGCGTGATGCGCATTCATGGACGGGCGAGCGCAAAGACAGGCGCCAGATGATTATGTCATCGTGGATGGCCAAAAACGGCATCCACCGGGGGAGCAAGGAACAGGTAAATGCAGTCCAAACGCTGTATGGGTAGTGCTTGCAATGCACTGCAGATTGGATTGAACAATAGTTAAGTGACAGTTGCAGGGACATTTTTTTCAAGTCATTTGTTCCCCTGGTTGATATTAGATGACAAAAATGGGTCCCTCAATACAAGCTTCCAAAGCGATGACTATTAGACATTGCCAAACGACACTAGACTGCAACAGAGGTAATAGAGTGACATTGTATAAAATGATGTGAACATGGCTTTGGTTTGCCCATAGAGCAGAAAGAGCACAATTCAGGATCCATCACCACCACCATGGACAAATACTTCAGTTGGAACTGGCATACAATGAAAGCTAAGAAATTATCAATATCGTTATAATCTTTGGCAGCTTCCTTCAAAAGAATAAAATTCAGTAAAGATCCTTGCAATTGGTGTCTATGTTTGAGTATTGGCTAGACTGAGCTTGAAGCATCTCAAGTACAGTAACTCTGTATATATAGATATATACTGTATAACATACTGAAAACTTATTTTACACATGTCAACATGTACAGTATGTACATATACATTTTATTTCTTGTATATCGCTACATATTCTGCAGCTTTACAATCATTTACGAGAAAGTCCATCGCCAAAATGAAAATTTGCATGTAGGATGAGCACCCCCCAAAAGGCTTAGAACCGTAATAATCACATTCCCACTTCCCATTACACTAACCATAATCTGCCCATTTAGTAACATTTGTTTTCATTATTTTATTGTTCATAAAGAGCAAATTAATATTAAGGAGTCAATGTAATAAGACGTGCAAAAGTGTGCCAATGCTATTAATTTGTGCAACCAATCAGATGTTAGTTATTACTGGGTAACTGCATTTAGATAGCATTTGATTGGTTGCTGCAAATTTACCTCTACCTCTGGGTTACACCCCTGATTAAAGCCACACAGATATCTATATACCATTATTACATTACATTTAAACATGTTTGGCCCCAGTATTATACAAATGAGCATTAGCAGAGCATTTGTTCATTCTTTGCTTCAACAAAAGTAGCTGACACAATATACATTACCGATTCCTACATTCAAAAATCTGAATGGGTGTTTGTATATGTTTTAAAAACACATTTGGCATCATCCTTTTTGTTCATGAACATTGATGAAATTGTCGTTGATGTTGAGAGTTTTAGCCAGATGAAAAAAGAAAAAGAAAGCATTTGCGAACAGAAGAAATATAGCTGATAAGTGCTGGGACGTGCTGTTGGAGTAGAATGGGTGCCAACAAAAATATACTCATCTGTTCGTAAGCTTTCAGGAGCAGTAAGTCAGACACATGTGTAGCTTCTTGCAAAAGGTTCTGTGTATAAAGCTTACATAAATACATAGAAAGGTTTTTTTTCTGTCAAACCCTATTCATCTTGTTTTGAATTTTCCCAAAAAGCTTCTTAAACAAAGAAAGGAAAAAAAAAAAAAAAAAAAAAAACATTTATATAAAAGACTAAGGGGCCAATGCAATAAGACATAATAAAAAAAAAGTTTGCCTTTCCTATTAATTTGCAGCGACCAATTAGATCAAATCTTTCTGCAGTCATCTAGTAAAAACATAAAATTTGATTGGTTGCAAATTAATAGTATGGGCAAAAGTTATCACCTATTATTGCATCATCCCTGTACTGGTTGGCCCTGGATATCTTAGCTTACTTTACATTTTCAGGAAAAGAAGCAGTGAAGGAAACTGGCTTTGGTGGACCCTAGAGTGACATTGTCATTGATGTGAGATATTTCCTCCATAGAGATGAGGATATTATTTAAAATACTACAGATTTTGTTGATGCATCAAGGTTACAAGGAACATATAAAATTTATCACGTTTACCATTACTATAGTCACATTTGTACATGGATAGAAAATTGGTTAATGAATAGGATGCAGACAGTAGTTGAAAATGGGGCTTCATCATTATGGACTAAAGTGATAAGGGGGGTGCCACAGGGTTCTGTGTTGGGGCCGTTCTATTTAATCTATTATTAATGATTTGGAAGTGGGTATTCTCAGCAAGGTTTCTGTGTTGTGTTGCGTCGACCATTAAAAACTTCAGAGGATGTGCAATCGTTGCAGGTGGATATAGATAGTCACATTGGGCTGCTAAGTGGCAGATGAAATTCAATGTTGATAAATGTAAGGTGATGCATTTTGGACTTAAAATCCTTGTGCTGCTTATACTATAAATAGCTCTGTGTTAAGTGAATCCCTGTTGGAAAGGGATCTTGAAGTTTTGGTGGATAACAAACTTAAAGGTAGCAAGCAGTGCCAGGCGGCAACAGCCAGAGCCAGCATGGTATTGTCTTGTATAAAGAGAGGTATGGATTCAAGGGAGGAAAATGTTATTCTCCCTCTTTACAAAGCATTGGCAAGACCTCATTTGGAATATGCAGTGCAATTTTGGAATCCTGTGTACAAAAGGACATCTTTGAAATGGAAAGGGTTCAGAGAAGGGCAACTAAATTAATAAGGGGGTTGGGTTAGCTTGAATATGAAGAGAGACTGGAAAAGTTACAATTATGTACGCTGGAGAAAAGGCGCTTGCATGGGGATATGATTACTGTGTATAAATAAATTAACGTCTTCCAATGGACGTTGTTATGGCAGGTTCATTGGTCAGTTTCAAAAAAAAAGCTGGATGAGTTTCTGCAAACAAGGAATGTTGCAAGTTACTGGTATTGATTCATAAAGTAGAGTTGATCCAGGGAAATTTCCGATTGCCACTTGGAGTCAGGAAGGAATTTTTTTCCACTTTATAAATTTGGTGGGGTTTTTTTTTGCCGTCCTCTGGATCAACAGTTAGGCAGGAAATGAGGATATTGCTAGATGGGTTGGCCTGGATGGATGTATGTCTTTATTCAACCTCAAATACTATACTATATTTCAATTCTGTACCCAGAGAGAAAGATTTACTGCTTCTTCTCACCTTAAACCTCTCTCTCTTGTGGCTCCCATCCTCTGGAATTATATTCCCCTCTCTCTACGTCAAGAAACCTCTATTAGCAGTTTTAAATCTAACCTTACATCCTACCTATCTGGTATCCAGCACATTATATGATTGTTTTATTTTCACTGCATTTGTCTCACTCCAGCACTTATACCGATTCCATTGTATCTGTATGTTACCCACCTAACTAGATTGTAAGCTCTACGGGGCAGGGACCTCCTTTCCTCTTGTGGCAAAGGCCTAGCACTTCTATAATTTATATATTTATGTACTGAACTATCTATGTATTTATCCCCCTTGTATGACTTGTATTTTATTACTGTACTGTACTGTTCTGAGAGCCCCAGTACTCAGATTCCTTAAAGAACTTTAAGGAGGGAATTGTAGCACCTGCGTGGGTTTCACTAAAGGCACTCGCTCAGCCACTGCAAGAGATTTAAATATCCCAATTTCAGGGTTTCCCTGAGATGTCAATGTCAAGGTTTCCACAAGAGTAGAAATAGTTGAAAAACACTGGGTGAAACCAAAAATCTAAACCAGAGAATCATCAATAATGCCGGCATTACATTATTTGGACCAAGTAGTGCACTTTCTGCTCTGCAGTTTTTACCTTCAAGTGTTCTTTTGATGTTCCTGCCTGGCCCATTGATTTACTGATCACAATTCGATCGCACAAAAATTTATGGGAACCTTAGCATGTGGAAACCTAAAGACATATATCTTGACTACGTCGGACTTTGGCTTCATAGATGTCTGTGAGGACTATTTACAAAGTAAAGTAGAATTCATTTTCCTTAATGCTACAAAAGATTTCAAGAAAAGAAAAGATATATACTAATAATGGTTAGCCCTTGAAAAAAAAAAAAAAAAAAAAACGTTTAACGTGCCAAAGGAAAAATAAATCAGTAAATTTTTTTACGAGGTAGCTTTATCGAACCAATGACGAAAAGTAAATAGCTCTGTTCCAGAAGAAAAGAAGACATTCATTAGCAGAGTCAAGTTGTTGAAGTGGCAGATGGTTAAGCCACTTAAGGTCTATATTCACAGCAGGGAGCAAACTAGTTTAACACCCAGCATTTTGATTTTGCAGTAAGGTTTGCACAGCGATGACTGCATCAAAATTACATCTGCAAAATGGTGTTCATGGCCAAAGTATGTGTCATTCCATTATTAACAGAAAAAAAGATTTTGTTGGCTTTTAAGTGCATTTCTAATCCCAGTGCAATTTGGGGTTAAAATCAAACTTTCAGCTGCAGTTTGACAAATCAGTTTGCTTAAGAAGAGGTGTGAGGAAATCTGGAAGCATTATAAAAAGTAAAGATAACAACAGTAATCAATGGTTGAAGTCAGATGCTTACATAGGCATATTATCAGAAGAATTTGCATGTTATCTAAATAATTTGCCCATGTGGGCATGTATGGGGGGGGGGGTGTGTAAAAATTCTGATGTATTACCTAAAAGTTGCTGATTTAAATAATTGTCTACCCATGTGGGCATGTATGGGGGGGTAAAAATTCTGATGTATTACCTAAAAGTTGCTGATTTAAATAATTGTCTACTCATGTGGTCTCTTCAGAGAAATGTAACATTCTAAAATCTACCTTTCTATGCAGTAAAAAAAGCCTGTGTTGTCCGCCCCCTACTCAGTTTAATGGACGAGACATGCTGAGTGTTTTATCCAGGAAGAGAGAGATCAGCCAGCCTAGATTTCCCACATGTACACCACAGATGTGTGGACTATGTCTTCATACCTGTACCACTTATTTATTATGATGTCCAGGACTGAGTAGATTGTAGGAGTCACTACCACTGTGTGCTTGAGAAGATCCGAGCAGGACATGAGAGGGCTGTCTAAGAAGAGTTAGTTCTAAAACGTGAAGAAAAATTTAATTACTTTTTATTCAGGGGGGGAAAAAAAAGCAGAGCAAGATAGGGCATAGTTAGCTGTCCTAAATTATATTTACCCCACCCCCCAATCAGCCTTCACCCCTTGGCTCTTCTTAAAACTGCAGCGTTACTTAACTAATCTTCTTTTGCTGCTCCAGTCATCTACGACTCTTTGCATTGGCCACGCCGCAAAGGCTGAAGAGGGACTGTAGCAGTGAAGGAAAGTTTAGGTAAGTATGGTAGAAGAGAAGTGGGGGTGGGGGGAAGGTGACTTTAATTCTCCTTTAATATTAGCTGCCCTTAAATATAGCAGCACGAAAGCATTAGCTTCAGATTTACATTTCTGATTTAGGGCTTTTCTGCCCTAGGTATAGAAAACACCTTAAAATGTAATTTATACAACTCTTTTTCCTTTGTTTTAATGCAAAGGAAAGTCCTGGTTGATATATGAATAAAGTTTTGACCAGGGAATTGATGACATGAGGCCTACCTTTCACATCTGATGGCTCCATGGGATTTTCTGTGGTTGGTAGTCAAAATGAAAGGTCACTACTTTCTGCTTGTCCCAAACAGAAAACTCATATTAGGTGCTTAGCGTTTTCAAACTTCTCCGGTGTAGTTGTAGGCAAATGATAGCTGTAGCCTGACCGTAACAAAATGTCACGTACCTCTGGGGTTACCTTGACGCGGTTGGAAGGCTTTTCATTTTGCATAAAATTGTAGATAAAACTCCCATGTTTTTACTGTTTGCACTAGTTGGTTGGCCAAGGAATGTGCATTGATCATCTCTTTCTTGTTTGTTCTTATGTTTTGGTCAGATCAGTAGCAGAGCTTCTCTGCCGGAAGACTGACCAGGCTTCCATGTGGTAGTAGCACCCCAAACACGTCCCTTTATTTGTAAGTCTTATGCCTTGAATAATAAGCATTGGATGAGAGACCTCTTCCCTCCTTGTTAAAAGCCAGTAGGCTAGGGGGAAGTAATACTAATCCAATGCATGGTCAGGGAGACAATCTTCCCAAGAAAATGCAACCAAGCAGGCAGTGTCAGCCCAGATAAATGACCCAAGGTAAAGTGTTAGGACCTTCCATACTGGGGTTACCTTGACATGGTTGGAAGGCTTTTAATTTTTATGCATAACATTGTAAAACCCCCATGTTTTACAGTTTGTACTATCACAGGTATTATGATATATGGGGCCCAGGAACGTGCATTGATCATCTCTTTTCTTGTTTGTTCTAATGTACCTCCTTTTACTCATGTGATCCTCACCTGAATGACTGCCATTTGCTGAGCAAAATGCATTTGCCAGCAGGAGATGTGAGGTTAGAAACATTTGCACAGCAACAGACAGAAAAGCCATCACGTTATTACTCATCTTAAATATTCCTGTATTCTTATCTGATTGAAGTCTGACAATAAATTACACACTACAGCGAGAGAAAAGAGCATTTAAGCTCTTAACTGCAAAAATGGAAATGGATAAGTTCCTAATCCTACCTGGTATTTCTTTTAGATAGACAATACCCAATAGTTCTTGGGATTTAATGGTGGAATATGCAACACAGACAAAATGATGGATTTAAATTTTACTCTTGAGATCTGAGAGCAGAGGAAGCTATGAATTACCTGTGTTTCAGTAGCTTCACCGCTTCCCAATTTGGCAAGGGAATGTTATTCAAATGGGACAATTTTATTATGTTTTTAATACCACGTCAGCTTTTGGATGAAAGAATGAAATAACAAGGGAAGGAAATAAACCGGCATGATCCTATTTGCACGCACACACATATACTGGCAGAATGTATCTTCGTTTCATGCCCAGTTACCAGCTGAGCAAAGAATGGAAAGCATTTTTATTTTCCTCAATACATCCGGAATTAATAGAGGCTTAACAAGACAACTTCCAGGTGCAAAGTGGAGACTTTTATATATTGCCAACTTTAGGATCAGGCAAAGAACATTTTGTAAATATCCTATTTTCGGTTACTCTGTGTGACCAGATTGTGCCAAGTAGACCCAAGTCTAGCTTTAGTCACAGATGTGTGCAAGTTAAGAAATGTGGCCTGGTGCCCTGACTATACATGGAGAGGATCACGCTCATGATGCCACGGGATGTGAGGTCTTCTCCAAGTATAAATGATGTTTTCTCATACTGTGTAGTGTAGATATATTTTTTGGATTTAAGTTGGTGAATGGCCCTTCAGCTGTTGCTGAGCTGTAAACTCAGCTCAAAAACTACTTTGAAAAGTGAGCCCATTAACCTTTTACAAATCTGTGTGTCCTTCATTAAGAAGATGTCTTTGTAGGGAGCGTTGGCTTTTTCTAACACCTGCTCACTGGATACTGTACACTCATCCTTGAGGTTAAAAGTCAGGGCATGCTTACACAAGTAGAGCTATTGTAATACTCACCTCTGTCTTGGCTCACCATCTGTTCATCACCCTTGGCATTAATTTGTTATTTGGACTTTCAACCTTCGCCAAATGCCCATACCTTTTGATTGTTACTCTCAGCCTTTGCTGCCTGCCTTGACCAAAACCCGCTCTACAGTCAATATGGACCAAGGTGCAAACAGAGGACTAAATCCCCAGAGAATCTTCCCCCTTAAATGTTAGATAGATTTATTTAAACCATTAAAACCTTAGTCCTCAGTTGAACCCAGGAATGAAAGTATTGGAAAATGAAAGGAACAATCGCCCCTTTCAGAAAGTACAGGTATAGACCACAATGGGTGGTAATAGGTGGAAATAACCTGCACTCCTGATTTGAGGTTTTCCAGGACCCTTACGTTGCTTGAGAATATTGCCTGAATCTTACAACCTCTGTATATCATAAATACAAAGGATATCATAAACAGTTCCTTCACAAATATTATCCAACTACTTGTAACTATGGCCGCTGCAAGTGTTTACCTTGTTTAGTAAAAATAAGTAAAAAAACGTTGACAAATAACAGGCACTGCATATCTACTGACAATTATAGGGCATTTACTGTATTACATTTCAGGGAAACAAACCACACAGAATGCATCATCTATATAACCCTAAGTTACTCTCTCAAGGTAATTTAATTAAATTTTACATTGCTCTGTATCAAAGCAGATGTGTAATTTCATCAATATATCTACTAAAAACACATTCAAAACTGTATGAATGCAACAGACATATACAAAACTATGCCAAAACCCACCCTAGCTGCAAGAAAAATAATTTTAAAATTACCGGTAATATAATTAGAAGCTAAAACATGTTTTGATGGTTCTCAAACCAAAATGATTCATGCATGGTTTGTAGCCACAATTATCTTTTAATGAGTCACAAATGAAAATGAAATAGGTCTCTTTACTTTAAAAAAAAACAAAAAGCCACATACTGCAAATTACAAAATTTCAAATCTTAAAGGGCATGTTTACCCCTGTAAGAACTTTTTACCATACATTAAAGCATACACTCCCCCAAAACTTCCCTTTCACAATACTTACAATTCTCCCTATGTATCATGTTCTCTGCCTCTTTCCTTCGCTTTTCTGAGTGGTCTGACCATACTTTTTCATGTCCCTGCATCCTTTCTATTATTGCCCACTATAGCGCCTAGTTTACCTATTCTGCTTGTGGCGTGATTTCTAGTTTTTAGTCGTGCTTTTAGGTCCGACTTCCTGAATGTTCTTTGACCGCTATCTGGAGTGGCCTCTGCCTGTTATCATTTTGCTTCTGCCTGACCCTTGTACCATGATTGTAATCAACTGGCTTTCGTGCTTTGATCTTCGGCCTGACCCTGGGTATTGCCTATCCCTTTGTACCTTGAGATATCTGATTTTCTTTACCACTATTCTAGTGTGCCTTGGTCTGGTCTTGTTTATACCAGTTTTCTTGAGAATACATGGCCTCAGGGTAGACATTTTTTCCTCCTGAAGGCAACATTGTCCAGTGAGACAGGATATGCCTTATCGCAAACGGTGGCTTGGCTATAGGTAAAGATAGCTGTTGGTGATAAATATACTACCAAATTGTGCATTATATTAACTAAATGTGATATTCTGTTTGTTCAAGAAGACATCTTTAAATGTGTCATGTATTCTGCCATCACAAAATTTCCAGCCAGAGGCTTCCGCAGCCTTAATTCCATCAAAAGGCCTTTCCTCGAGACTAATGGGGTGCATGGTAAACACTGTAGTTCTTGAATAGAGTCTTCAATAAAATATAAACAGCAACTGTGCTTTTTTAGCGATTGGTCTGTTGTCTTTATTTACAAAATGTCAATACGCATGTCAGCCATCAATAGGCACAAAGAAGAGACAGCATAAAATGCAGCTAGATATTGGATCAGGCTTTAAATGGCTTGCCCACCACCCCCTACTAAAATTTGCCCCAATCTCTTCTGCTTCTTATAGGGGAACTGTGGTCCAAAAATAACTTTAGGTAAATTGATAGGAATTGCTTTCCTGAGTATTTTTTTTTTTAATAGTTTTGAAGATATTTAATTTTTTTTGTGTAATATAGAAGCAGCATCACCAGATCCCCTGCACTTTCTGCTTCCTGCTCTGAATCTATGTGACAGTCACTTTGCCCTGTCTCCTCCTCACCTTGCAAGCCCCCTGGCCCCTTCCCTTGCAGCACCCAAGGCACCTCCCACTAGTGGGCCTACCTTACATCACCCCATCAACACCACCTTGGCCCTTTCATTTGCAGCTCCACCTGGCCCTACAAACTCATGGTTGTTGCAGCCCCACCCACTCATGAGTGCACTGGCTCCGCCCACTCACGGGCATTGTGGCTCCACCCACTTGTGGGTGCCATGGCCCCTCCCCCACTCAGACCCATACCTCCTTGAAAAGCAGCCTTTACAAGCAGTGTTAGAACTCTGCCTGAAAAGGATGTTTTCACAGTTTTCTGTAGGGGGGGGGGGGTTATGGGTCTGATTGGGCAAGGGGCCACGAGGAGGAAAGTGCTGTAGATTCAACATATATTGGTGAGGAGACGCACTCATGGAAGATATAAACTTTATTGTGACATGCGGTGCACAACGTTTCGGGGTTCCCCCCTTCCTCAGGTGCAAACATCAACATACCATGTGCTCCAGAATCCTGAAAAGAAAAAAAAAAGATAAAGTATAACATACGGCGTTGAAGAAACCATGAAATCATAATAGAAAGCTAACAAGTTGCATTAACCAATATGGTATAAATAGCTTTAAGAAACTATTTACTATTTACCGAAGGTGTTTTAACACCACTTTAACCCTTTCCCTGCCACAGATCGTATATTCACGATCTGTGCAGAGAATGCTTTAACTGCCACAGATCGTGAATATACGATCTGTGGCTTCCCTTCACCTAAAAAAAAATTGGCCCCCGCTAGGGGCGATCGGGGGGCAGCATTCAACTGCCCCCCTAGCCCCCTCGATCCCCCCTCGGTTGCGTCCAAATCCGAGGGGGGGGATCGGGAGTTACGGTACCTTTTTGCCGTGACCGTATAGGGAGATGGCTGGTCCCACGTGGAGCTTGTCCGGATCCGGAAAGGAAGACCCCGGTGACTTCGCGAGACTTCCTCCTTCACCGGGGGTCTTCCTTGAAAGTGGTAAGAGGCTGCCCCTGGTGGTCTAAAATGGAGGTATGCAGATTGATCTCCATTTAGATCATGCTGCTGTACTATAGTAAAAGTGTCAAGCTGACAGCTTTACTATACATTTGTGAATGGAACTCAAGTTCCATTCACAAATAGGATTTTTTATAGCTTTGCTACTTAGCGAAAGACTTAGAAAAAAATGGGGACAGAGATCAATGGTGACTCTGATCACCAAATTATGATCTTTGCCGTGAATGAAAATCACTTCTGGAAATGATTTCCGGGAAGTGATTTTTCCGATCGGATTTCGGATTGGAAAACGGGCATTTATGCCCGTATTCCAAGTTCGGTATCATTCCCTAAGATGATTTGATGATCATCTTTGGGAATGATCCCCAAAAAAAGGGGAAATGCACACAAAAAAATCTTAAAGTGATACACAACCTTTTTTTTTTTTACCCTAAAACTATAAATTAGCAAAAAACGTTGTCTTCTCCAAGCTTCCCAATGTCCCGGTGATATCGGTAAAGTAAAAGCGGATCATATATTTGTGGGTTTCAAGGGAAAAAAAGCCTATTTTAGTAGGAAATTTTGCAGAGGTACCAAAAAAAGACCGTATTGATTTTTTTAGGATCAGTAAAGTGTGCAAAAACTTGTGTGTGCTCTCCGTACTAAATGGGTTTCCACTAAAAGGGGGAGTGGGGATAGGGGTGGGGGGGGGTGTGGCATTTTTAATTTTTTCTTGTAATTGCAATTGCGCATGGATCCATTTGAGCTAGTTGGGGGCCCCGTTCTGTTTGCACCCACCCTATGGCATACTGTTTGATTCAGGACATGTGGGAGATTGCCGTTTAGTGGTTTTTAATTGCCGAGTGGGTTTAGGTAGGATTTCAACCATTGAGTCCTCTTATTTTATTTTTTCACAAAATCTCCTAAAAGCACGGAGTTCTATGGATAACAGCGCTGGAATTCTTCATGTATATACGAAAACATGATACTATCACTAGCTGAAGGTGTGTAGCTTCCAAAAATATAGTTTGTGGGGGGTATTTCCAAGTTGATTAGGCTGTTCAAATTACAGAACACTTGATTTTTTTCTTGTAATTGGACTTGTGCATGCGTCCAATTTGAGCTAGTTGGTGCCCCGTTTCTGTTTGCACCCACCCTTATGCATACCATTTGATTCAGGACATGTGGGAGATTGCCGTTTAGTGGGTTTTTACTTGCCGAGTGGGTTTAGGTAGGATTTCAACCATTGAGTCCTCTTATTTTATTTTTTCACAAAATCTCCTAAAGCACGGAGTTCTATGGATAACAGCGCCTGGAATTCTTCATGTATATACGAAAACATGATACCATCACGTAGCTGAAGGTGTGTAGCTTCCAAAATATATAGTTTGTGGGGGTATTTCCAAGTTGATTAGGCTGTTCAAATTACAGAACACTTTGATTTTTTTCTTGTAATTGGACTTGTGCATGCGTCCAATTTGAGCTAGTTGGTGGCCCGTTCTGTTGCACCCACCCTTATGGCATACCATTTGATTCAGGACATGTGGGAGATTGCCGTTTAGTGGGGTTTACTTGCAGAGTGGGTTTAGGTAGGATTTCAACCATTGAGTCCTCTTATTTTATTTTTCACAAAATCTCCTAAAAGCACGGAGTTCTATGGATAACAGCGCTGAACTTCATGTATATACGAAAACATGATACCATCACGTAGTGAAGGTGTGTAGCTTCCAAAAATATATAGTTTGGGGGGGGTATTTCCAAGTTGATTAGGCTGTTCAAATTAAAGAACACTTGATTTTTTCTTGTAATTGGACTTGTGCATGCGTCCAATTTGAGCTAGTTGGTGGCCACGTCTCTGTGTGCACCCACACATATGGCATACGTTTGATGCAGGATATGTGGGAGATTGACATTTACTGGGTTTTTTTGCTTGTCAAAAGGGTTTAGGTAGGATTTCAACCCTTGAATCATCTTATTATTTTTCACAATACCTCGCAAAAACACGGACTTCTGGATCAGTGGGTCTGGAATTCTTCATGTATGTATGAAAGCATGGCATCGTAACGTAGCTGAAGGGGTGTAGATTCCAAAAATATTAGTTTGTGGGGAGAATTTCCATGTTGGACTGTTTCCTTAGAAAAAGTGTAGGCTGTTCAATTCAGAGCACTTTGATTCTTTCTTGTAATTGCAATTGTGCATGGTCCCAATTGAGCTAGTTGGTGGCCACGTCTCTGTGTGCATCCACGCATATGGCATAACGTTTGATTCAGAACATGTGGGAGATTGATATTTAGTTGGGGGTTTATTGTGGGGGGCATTTCCAAGTTTTGGGGCTGTTTGAAATTACAGAGCACTTTGATTTTTCTTAATTACACTTGTGCATGTGTCCCATTTGAGCTAGTTGGTGGCAATGTCCCGGTACATCCACGCTATGGCATACCGTTTGATTCAGGGCATTGGAAGTTGATAATTGACAAGTTTTTTTACATGACATGGAAATTTGCCATGATTTTAACTTTTGAATTGTATTTTATAAAATTTTCCGAAAATCTGGTAAAAAAGCGAAATTTTACATGAAACTGCGCTCATACCATTGGTGGTATGCATAAAAGAATCACACCATTGTGTAGCTGAAGATGTGTAGATTCCAAAAAATATAGTTTGGGGGGGTATTTCTAATATAGAGGGGTGTTTAGTCTGACAAATCTGAAAAGTTGCTGTAATTGGGCCATTGTTCATGGCTCACTTTGTGGCTGTTGATTCCACGTTTGCGGGTGGAACCATACATAGGGCATACCGTTTGATTCAGGACATTTGGGAGATTGATATTGGTAACTTTTTTTACATTACTTGGGATTTGGCAGATTTCTACCTTTGAGAGTGTTTTTTTTCCAAATTTTTAGAAAATCTGCTAAAACTGAACTTCTACGAAGAACTGCGCCCACACCATTGATGGTACGAATGAACAAACTACAGAATTTCGTAGATAAAGGTGTGTGGATTGAGGAAATATATGGTTTGTGGGGGTTGTTTTGTGGGGGAAAATTGCAGACTGTTCAAATTCAGATTGGCTGAATATTTTTGCTGTTTCTGAGCCATCGTGCATTTTCACTTTGTGGCTTTTGCCTTCCACGTCCACGTGTGTAAACACCATATGGCATACCGTTTGATTCAGGACATTTGGGAGATTGATATTTAGTAACTTTTTTTTACATTCCATGAGGTTTTGGCATGATTTCTACCTTTTGAAGTTGTTTTGTTTCATTTTTTCAGACAAATGCGAACTTCTACGAAGAATTGCGCCCACACCATTGATGGTATGAATGAACAAGTACTGTGTTACATAGCTGAAGGTGTGAAATTTCAGGAATATTAGTTTGTGGGGGTTATTTCTAAGTTACAGGGGTGTTTTGTGGAAAAAAAACTGTAGACTGTCCAAATCGGAGTTGACTAAATATTTTCGCTGTTTCGAGAGCATCGTGCATTGTCTCACTTGTGGCTTTTCGCTTCCACGTCCGCGTGTGTAAACACACATATGGCATACCGTTTGATTCAGGACAATTTGGGAGATTGATATTTAGTAACTCTTTTTTTACATTCCATGAGGGTTTGGCATGATTTCTACCTTTTGAAGTGTTTTTTGTTCATTTTTCGAACAAATGCGAACTTCTACGAAGAATTGCGCCCACGCCATTGATGGTATGAATGAAAACTACAGTGTTACATAGCTGAAGGTGTGTAGATTTCAGGAATATATAGTTTGTGGGGGTTATTTCTAAGTTACGGGGGTGTTTGTTTGAAAAAACTGCAGACTGTCCAAATTCGGAGTGGCTAAATATTTTTCGTTTCAGAGCCATCGTGCATTGTCTCACTTTGTGGCTTTTCGCTTCCACGTCCGTGTGTGTAACCACACATATGGCATACCGTTTGATTCAGGACATTGGGAGATTGATATTTAGTAACTTTTTTACATTCCATGGGGTTTTGGCATGATTTCTACCTTTTTGAATGTTGTTTGATGTTCATTTTTTTTGAAAATCTGGTAAAAGTGCAAACTTCTAGAAGAACTGCGCCCACACCATTGATGGCATGAATGAACGAACTACAGCGTTACATAGCTGAAGGGTGTGTAGATTCAGGAATATATAGTTTGTGGGGGGTATTTCTGAGTTGGGGGGGGTGTTTGTGGAAAAACTGCAGACTGTTCAAATACAAAACTGGCTAATTTTTTTTGCTGCTACTGACATTGGCACTGGTCACGTCTGGGTTAGTGGTAGCCAGTCTCTGGGTACACCCATGAATGTGGCATACGTTTTATTCGGAGGGGTTAGGCTTTCATATTTGAGATGTGTTTGAACTTTCCTCCACAGTTTTTAGCTGAAATTCGCATTTGATTTTGTCTCTGATTTTACAGTTGAGGAAAAAAAGGAAAATGTGAGAAAATAACTTACAATTGGACGAAGAGCTGCGTCCGGGTATCTGCATTTTGATCGAAACTAACCTCACTCATAAAATCCTGCGGGTGTGTAGTTTCTAAAAATATCTCACTTGTGGGGATATTTTAGTTAATTTGGAAGATATTCTATGTTAACTGTCAGTAGTGGTTATACATTTTAATTTGGTGTAATATTCTTGAAGGTGCAGTTTTAGTTTGGGGGGGTCTCCTGTACAGGAAAAGTTGGGTACCTACATATATCTGGTATCGTTGTACTCGGGAGTATCTGAGCTTTTAGAAACAGTGAGATTTTTGTGTGTAACCTTAAGATAACTATAAGTAAAAATGGGAAAAATCCATGAAAATTTGCAAATTTTTCATTTTTTTTACATATTTTACCCATAATTCCAGTAAAATTTCCAGAAAAGTTACAAAATTCTGTTACCATGTTAAAGTACACTTTGTGCTGAAAAAAACAATGTATAATATTCCTGATTTACTGCAAGGTTTCCTACTGTAAAATTAGTCTAAAGCCATTGAGGGCAAAATCCTGAAAATTCTTCTGGCAGTTAACGCAAAAAAAAATGAAAATATCCTGGCAGTGAAAGGGTTAAACACATTCACGTAATCACCAAAAAAAAAGTTTTTTTTTGACATTTAACAGCGAGCACTAGCACTTTAAATGAGTAAAGGATTAGATACTGTATAAAAACTTTTTACACATAAGTTAAGGGCATGTCCACCCTTTTTTAAACTTTTGTGGTACAGTAGGTCTCCCTCCCCCAGCCCCAACCACTATATTATTATGTGCAGAAACTCCCCCGATCATTACTTACCTTACCTCTTTTCTCCGGTGTACTGTTACTGTCCCAGCCTGGACTGGACGCCACGTCCGTGATTGGCTGAGAGGCAGACAATCACGGCCGCCGGCAGTAGAGAGCGCAGAGGGAGAGAGGTAAGTTATGTTTGTGGGAGTTTCTGCACATAATATAGCGGTTGGGGCTGGGGGAGAAAGCCCTACAATACCCCAGAGGTGTTTTACACTAGGGGGAGGGAGAGGAAAACTGGAGAGGGAGGGAGGGGGGGGGGATTTCCCTCCCTGCAGTGCTCCTGGTGGCCAGTTTTTGGGACTTTACAGGGACATTACAGGAGCACTATTTGGAGCTGGGATGTAAGGTAAGGTTTTTTACACTACACAGTGGGGCCAGTAGTGGGTTAAATTTTAGTTTTGGAGTGGACATGCCCTTTAAAATACACAGATTTTAAAGAGTTTTCTAATCGTATACATGGTTTTTAGCACGCTAAATAGTAGCTTTTATTCTATTTTAATACCATAGATAACTTTTGTTATTTAAGAATATTTATTGTACAACAAAGATGTCGTTTTTTTAAATTGATACACTGTTTGTCACTAATGGAATCATGTTAACCCCACCCCTGAGAGGGAGTGGTCACTTGTATTTAATGGAGCACATGGTATGTTGATGTTTGCACCTGAGGAAGGGGGAAACCCCAAAACATCGTGCACCGCAAATCACAATAAAGTTTATATCTTCCATGAGTGCCTCTCCCCACCATTATATGTTGGATACTGAATTTACTGCAAATGGTTAGCAGTCTGGGAGAGTGCAACACCATAGCAGATTTACAATATAAGAAGTGCGAAGAGAATATATTTGTGTTAAGTGCTGTAGATTCCCTTACCTTTCCTGTGGGTATCTTCTTCACACAGCAGGGAAGGGGAGGGACTTCCTGTTTTCCTCAAACACTGTGAAGTCTGAGGATGTGTTCAGCCGGCAGCAAGGTGGAGGAGCAGCCTTTTCAATGTCACATGTCATCCTCCCACCCCATAACTTTCTGGTCAGTAATCTCTTTATGTCTTGGGCTGTGGAGCACGTAGAGAGGTGGTTGATGGTTCATTTTAAAGGGTATCTATACTCAGTGTTCTCCCCAGAATTTTTTTCCAGCCGGGTGGCATGAAAAAGTAGCCGGGTGGGGTGGGACGGGGAAATTGGTGGTGGGGAAAAATGTGCACTGCATCATGCTCATTTATATAGGACAGGGATGTCTAACTTTCATCCCACTAGATGTTTGAAAACTATGACTCCCAGCATTCTGTGGTTGTAGAATGCAGAGTTGTAGTTCCCTTCTGAAGGTAACCCATGTAACAAGGCAGCACAAGCACATGTGCCACCCTTTTGTGGCCTTGGGGATCTTGGAAAAGCTAGTAAACATGCCAATAGGTCAGTTTTTACTGACCTATTGGCACCTATTAAAGGGTATCTCCACTCATAATTTCAAGGTTTAGGCATCTAGTTCTATTGAAGAACAGGAGGTAAAGGAGCTGTGCCTTACCTTCCGTTCTTCAATAGAACAAGCAGGAGACTGGTGAGCAGTTAGGAAACTTACCCGCTCGCTCGCTCCCCCGGCTCTTAGTCTGACAGGTCCCGACGGACCTTGTCTTCTATGCACATAGATCGCGCATGCGCATAGAAGACAAGGTCTGTCGGGAACTGTCAGACTTCAATAGAACTAGATGCCTAAACCTTGAAATTATGAGTGGAGATACCCTTTAAACCTAGATCTAAAGTTCTCTCAAGGAATTTTTTCCAGCCGGGTGGCATGAAAAAGTAGCCGGGTGGGCCGCCCGGCTAAAAGACCCTAGGGAGAACACTGTATACTCGTTTTTCTAAGTTTTCGTAATCCAGTTCTATTGAAGAACGGGAGGTAAAGGAGCTGTGCCTTACCTTCCGTTCTTCAAAAGAACACACAGGACGGGATCTATGCGCATAGAAGACAAGGTCCGTCGGGACCTGTCAGACCAAGCGCCGGGGGAGCGAGCGGGTAAGTTCTTACCTTCTCTCCTGGCTCCTGTGTGTTCTATTGAAGAACGGAAGGTAAGGCACAGCTCCTTTACCTCCCGTTCTTCAATAGAACTGGATTACGAAAACTTAGAAAAACGAGTGGAGATACCCTTTAAAGGTAGGAAACTGGCCTTTTATTAAAACTCAACTTGTCTGGAGACCACAATTCCCCTTTTTGTCCTGCACTGCCTCATGAAAGTCCATAAAAGTGGATTTCTCGACGGGTCCATTTAATATTTTTTTTTTTTTTAAGTATTCCTACAAACCCCCAACCCTAAGGGCTAGGCCACACTAGCGCGTTTTTCGCGCGTTTGCGCCCGCGATTTTCGCTAAAATGGAAATCGCGGGAACGCAAAAGTTCACCATTTTTGGTGCGTTAACGCATGCCATAACGTGAAAAGGCGAAAACGCATGCGCAAAACGCGAACGCGAAATGCACAAGATTCCTGTGCGTTGCAGTGTGGCCTCACCCTAAAGGTTTAGGTTTAAAAACTTCTAAAACAGCTTATAAATATATTTATGCAACCCCGTTCCCTCGGCTACCTCTGCTGAACAGTAGTCGCATCAGTGATTGGTTGAATATCAGCCAATTACAGAGGCGGATGTTGGTCCAGCCCCTTCTGCTCTACCGTGCACATAGGTACATTTAGAGGCTGTTTTAGAAGTTTTAAAGCTCCAGTTTAGGTTTGGGGGTAGAGATACCCATTAAGTAAAATGACATAAGAAGAACACATACTTGTAAATAGGATTTATATTTATTAATATACTATAATGTTTGTGTATTAGAGTCATATTATAATAGACCATATTTATCTACACATTTGTTTATTTGTAAAAGTAAGAAGTGACATTTTTAACACTCATCCATTCACACCAATTATAGGATTCCTTTTGATATGGAAAATCACAATTTAATCAATCCAACAGTCTTTACAAATGAAGTAGAATACCCTGGACATGTAAGATAGATCCTTGTACGGAAGTAGTATTTACATATCATTTGAAGATAAATAGTGGTAATGGAGAGAAAATGTCTGTAATCTGTTATTGTATGAATAAGGATACAGTAAGCCAATTACATGTTATTTCTTATATTTAACTTTCCTTACTTGCTGCTACTAGAATGTTAGCTTAGCAAACAAAGACAGTCAGACTACAAATCTTTAAAATTGTCTGCTTGTGGCTACTAGTATCTTAGCAGAAAAACAAACATACATAAAGTACATTGTAATGGCTTCCTTTTGGCTGAAAGACAGGCATGTAAGATAGAGGTTAAAATGGGCTAAATAAAATAAAGTAGTATTGATTCCCATCTTTGTTTCGTTGATCTATTTACAATTTAGCATTATGTACTTAACGCACCCAGTATCACCTGCAGTGATCACTTTTTTAGCCAATGTTTACAGTGGACAGGTTTCCTGCGTGCTTTGAGCTGTGAGTAGACATTAAGCATTCAAATAATAATCAATCGCTTTTTGTGCAGGAAATGAAATTGGGCTACTGAGACGTCTAGTGGATGTCCCTAAACTATCAGGGTCTTTGCCCTCCTTAATGTGATGTGCCTATGCAATTATGACTTTCATTACATTGTTTCATTTGCTTAACTTTAAGGCAAAATTTTGTCACGGCAGACCATTTCCCCACTAGCAAGCTGTCGGCCAGGACAAATCAATAGTAGCTGTCAGTTTGCCACAACCGATTGTGTTGTCTGCATGAACAGATGCAAAAGATCAGGTGACCGAAATCAGTTGCAGCGGTTAGCACCCACGTTATACAATATTTTCACCGGATACACAGTAATAGATGGAGCTTTGTGGGGAGGGGTCCTCAGACAAAAGCCCTAGCAGTCCTTAGAAGGCCCTTTGAAATCTTGCAGCCCATCTAGCTCTTAAAAGTAAAATTGTTGCTAGAAAGCAAACAAGTTTCTGAACCAGCCATATTGTATGCTACTTTCTGTGATGTCAATTCTGGTGCATGAATAAAACACAAATGCAAAGAAAACACAGACAAGTGTGGAAAAGAAAGCACATAATATAATTTGAAAGGAAACTATATAAATGCAACACAAAGGTGTTAGCAGTAGGAAGTTAGCTTTAAAAATTAGGTGAGATAACCTACAAAGCTGAGTAACTAAATGGATTAATTTTGATTGGCCAATCATAAAAATTCAGTCTAGAGCTTACAGCAACACAGAAAGAAAAAAAATCAAGATATTAATCTTCTTCGGCTGGGCTGCTGCATGCATCACCAAAATGGAATACACTGGAGAAGCACACACAAACAGAAATGTTTATATTTTTCATAAGCTGATATCAGCCAGACCCACCCACATGCCATACAGAGTACAATAACTATTGTACGAGGATTTTATTGTGTGATGACCGACAATTCGGTTATCATACGGACTCAAAAAAATGGTCCTATTTGTTATTGGACAAGGGGTAAATTTTTGACACTATTATATTAAATTATTGTTAAATTATTATAGGAAATATACGGAATTACTATATTACGTAATTATATTATTAGACTAAAGAACTATACATCAATAATATGACTGTACAAAACACTGGTAAGGCCTCAAGGAATATGCCGCACAGTTTTCTAATTCCGTATACAAAAGGGGCATCTTGAAATTGGAAAAAGTTTACTGAAGGGCAACTAAATTAATAAGGGGAATTGAGGGGCTTGACTATGCAGATACAGATAAGACAAGTTAAGGCTGTTTACATTGGAGAAGTAGCAATATGCATGAGGATATAATCACTTTATAAAAATATATTAAAAGGCAATACAATAAACTTTCTGGTGCATTGTTCGCCAATAGGCCATTTAAGAGGACTCGTGGACATCCTTTCAGATTAAAAGAAAATAAGTTTCATCTTCAGGTTAGGAAACGTTTGTTTGCAGTGAGAACTGTGTCTTCCAGTAGATGTGGTAATGGCAAGTTCATGAAAAAGCTTCAAGAGTGGACTGGATGAATGAGTTACTAAAATTGACAAATATTTAAAATTCTGATTGCTATTTGAAGTCAGGAAGAAATTTCTAAACTCCACATGTTTAGAAACTACAAAAAATGTTTTTGCCTTCTTTTGGATCAACGGTTAGGTAGGGTTTATGGGTAGGCTAAAACATAGTAATCGAGGTTGAATAAAGACATACCTCCACCTAGTCCAACCCCCTCTTTAACCCTACTTAACAGTTGATCCAGAGGAAGGCAAAAAACATTTTTAAAAGGGGGGGGGGGGGGGGGGGAGATTCCTTCCTGAATCCAAAGGCTGGACTATATGAGCATATGTGTTTATTTAACCTCTAATACTATGTAACTAAAATACTTAAATAATATGTTAAATAATTACATAAACATAATAATAAATAATTATTAAATAATTATTAAACAATAGTTAGACTGTTAAATTTTAGATCTGGTTGATTGGCCTGAAATATTGTTTTTATTATTTGCAGACGACCGGTGTTGGTTGTACTTTCAAATCATATGTAAGGACAATTGGACAGGTCGGTAAATCACGGGTGGTTGTTCAGTCTATTATGGCTAGCACATTTGGTTGCGAAAAACTGTTGATCAAAAATATCTACCCATGTGTATTTAGCCTAAGAAGGCAGAACAGGGTGCTGGGTTCTGGCTCATTAACTTTGTTTAAACATAAAGAGCATGTATGAGATTATGTGGTCTCCATACAATAAGCCTTCTGTAAGTGGCAGGTCTGTAAATAGCTTCCAAAAGGAGTTTTTTGGGGGTGGGGATTATGACAGCTTATAGCACATGCCTGATACAGAGACAGGGCAGTCTGGGAAGTGTAACTTTACAAGCCTATAACTTACCGTATATACTCGAGTATAAGTCGAGATTTTCATGCTTTAAAATTAGCCTGTAAACCTAACCTCGGCTTATACAGTACTCAGGTCAGGTCCTAATTTAGATCCAAATGCTGCAATTGCGGATAGTAACCAGTAGGTGTTAAAAAATCTTTCATCTGCATGAAAAGTTACAGGAGCTGATCTACCTTTACACTCCTTCCTGCTTCCTGTAGTCAGGCTGCTGGACACACTCAGCACTGTCACTGCTCATCTGGATGCTGTAAATCTAATGGGTCTTCTCAGTTTGGGGCAAAATGGCTGCTAGTTCAATGCAAGTGACAGCTTGAAACTACAACTCTAAGGTAACATTTTTAACTATTGGGGTCAGAGAGCCCTTTACTATATGGGGGTCAGAGTTCCCTTTACTATATGGGGGTCAGAGGAATTGTAAATGGTGGTACGCTTATTTAAAAGTTTATTGAACCTTGCCACTCCACATGTTTAGAAACTACAATTCCCAGCAACCAAAGCATGCTGGGAGTTGTAGTTTCTAAACCTCTGGAGTGCCAAGGAATTGGGGGTTACTGGAACTGGATTTAGCTATTACTGTATGGGAATTCTGCTATCCATTTAAAGGGCAACTTAAGCCATAAAACAATACTGAATCAGAAGGCAGTACTGGTCATAATTTCTACCCTCAGCTTATACTCGAGTAAATCGGGTTTTACAAATTTTTCAGGTAAAAATAGGTGCCTCGACTTATACTCGGATCGACTTATATTCGAGTATATACGGTAAGATCCAGAGAAGCTGGAGACATCATCATAGGCTTGTTTGAAAGTTATGAGGTCACTTGTATGGAGACTACAGTTACCCTTTAAGTCTCCTTTTCAGTTTTTTCCACTGTGCAAAACGGTGATTAAAAGAAATAATAATATTCAACATTAGTCAGTAAGATGTCAACAGGCATGAAAAGGTCTCGGAAAAATGAAATCAGGACAGGGGCATTTCCCTTGATACATAAACTAACCACAGCTTTCAGGACACCTGCAGCCAGCGGTACATGAAGTAACCACAGCTTCTGTACAGCATAAACTCAGCATTAGTCAAGTCTCTTCAGCCCACAGTATTTAAATTCAATGTTGCCAATGATGAAGGGGGGAAAAAAGACATTTACTAACACGGATATTCTAGGCAAGTCTGTGGGCTAAGACACAGGAAGATTAATCCTAATGGATCAGCCCAATCTTTTCACCCCCGTTTACGTAAATTCAAAATTTCAAGCTAACTATTGCCTTATTCCAGAGATATCAAACATATGGGCCTCCAAATGTTTGAAAACTACAACTCTCTTGCTGTACACTAAGGTACATTAAATATTATAAGTGTATTGCTGTAAAAATCATACAAACATCCTATTTAAATCAATTTACCGCCAAAGATGGATTCCAGTTAACACTTCTTTTCGATAAGACTGGATATGAGTATAGAATACCACTTCAGTAAATAGAATTCACCTGTTGATTTGCTTGGCTTATGTAACTGCTAATACCACCATATTTCTTGATTCCAGTACACCTAGATCCCTTCAGTCTTGTGTGCACCTGCATTTCGGTCTTTCTCTTGACTTGTGATGATTCCAAACTATCTTCAGTGCATTTGGCAAAGATATAATTGGTTACAGAATTATTAATGGTGGTCATCTGCATACTCCTGCACTAGTTCACAATTGTGCATGTGCCAGAAGCAAAACTGTTAGACATTAACAGTTGGTGTGTCTGGAATGCTGAGAAATAAGGCACATATCCAACATGTTAAAGGGCGTGTCTACTCCCTCCAAATAAAATTTGCCCTGCTGTTAAGCCCACTGTGTAGTGGGCTTAACAGCCTTCCTCTTTGCTGCATATGGTTGTCCTGCAGGGCCTGATGAAAGTCCAGGAAATTGAAGTAGGAGCCTCTCTGTGTGTAATCATTTTCTGCCTCTTCCTGATCCTCTAAAGGTTTGTGGCAAGTGCAGTGAAGCTCTCCCCCTTCCTTTGCTTCTCTTTTCACAAGGCATCTCAGCCCAATACAAAATTGAATAAGAAGGAAAGCTCCCCGACCCTAGACGTTAAGTTCAAATTCCCAAAATCCGCTCCTAAAGGTACTTACCAGCCCTCGTTCCCTCTGCTGCTCTTCCACACAAAAGCAGTAGAAGGGGATGTACTGGCAGCCGTGTCAGTGATTGTCTGCCAGTCCAGCCCCTTCTGCTGTTCCATGCGGAAGAACAGCAGAAAGGTCCAGGAACAAAGGCTGATAAGTACCTTTAAGAGACAATTTGGGGATTTTAAATCTAGTGAGGTCTAGGTTTGGAGGCTTTCCTACATATACTTACTATAGGGAGATGGAGGTACCCTTTAATAAAGTAAACTTTTAACAGAAAAGTGCTCTGTCCTCTGATTAAATGCTTTTGAAGCTATAGTTGCCCTTTAAGAAGACAAGTTCTATATATTATATATAGACAGACAGACTCTTTTTCTACTCTGGTTTAGCTCCACTGTGCTTTTTATTCTAGTTTTGGTTTTAAATGCTTGCCAATACAAGTTGTGTTTCAATTATATCTCATCTGCTTTAATGCAAGTACCCACCAAGATGCTGTCATTCCTGTATCTAATCAAATTTCATTCAAGGCTGGCTAATAGTGTTTTGAATGAAGTCTGCTTACATGAAGTAAAAAAAAAGTTCCCTGATGGGGAAGAGAGACATGGGATCTCTCATCACTCCAGTTTCTGTAGGTAAACAAACTTCATTCAAAATACTACCATCTGGAGTTTTTACAGAAGTTTTGTTTATTGCTAAATTATAAACAAACTATTTTGTTCTTATATCCATAAACGTTAATCATTTTTAGTGAAATGTCAAAATATAACATTAATCACATTTTGTCAAAATGTATTAATTTGTTTATTAACAGATGAATTTCCTTCAGTAGGAACTGTTAAATTCCATGAATATACAACCCACGCTACCACAACATATACAAAAGTTGTCCTCGGAACTGTGCAAAGTGAGAATAATACCACAAAAACAAAAACATAAATGAGAACTTTGACTGGGCTTGTCTGTGGGGTAATGGCAACTAAACAACTAAATTCTAAACAAGTACATTTTGCAAATGAAGGTTCTCATTCATCCAGGTCATGGTATATCTGTTGTATTCAATTAGATCAATTGGACTTGAAATGTACAATGCTGTTTTAACACCTTACTCTGGGCGTTCCTATAACACCTCTTAGCCACTATCCAATCACACCCTTAACACCTGGCTGTGATATGCTAATTGGGATTTTCCAGGGTACATAATTGCCACAGATTCTTGTACAAGTCATTCTGAATTGAGAAAGCCAGTCGGATGACTAGCGAAACGTCTTCAAGAACTACATTTCAAGTCCAGTTGATCTAATTGAATACAACAGATATACATTTTGCAAAGCTTGAAGCAGCAATTCAGGGTGCCGCATCTTAAAAGCCAAGGTGACACTATATCTGTGCACTAACGGTCAGCTTCTGGCTCCTACAACAGTCTGCCAAACCTTTTATTAACATATGTATGCCTTTTTAGAGATAGGATTCTGAATGTGGGAGGAGGCAGAGAGCAGTCAGTTATTACACGTGTAGTGTCCCTTTAATTCTGTTTGTACCTTTTTCTTTTTTTTTATAAACTAGAAATCTCACTCTATCTTAAATTTCCCACTCCAGATGCATTCTCTCTAGCTACATCCTTTCTTTTCTAAGTCTTGAAACATGAAACCAATACCACCATTACATTTTTCAACAATACATTTTAATATTTCTGAACATTTATTATGATGCAAAACTGCACGGATGTGTTCCAGAAACCTAATTCCAGCTGCTCTGTGGGTTTCCCAACATACTGAAAGTCACACTCGACAGTCCTTGAGAAGAAAATTATTCTGTATAGGTAGTTTTCTTATTTTTATAATAAACTACTCTACGGTTTTGTACTGCTGGTTTCTTGGGCTACATTCCTCGATGTTCATGCTTTACATCTGGCATTAATACATTAATACGTTCTGCAAACCTTTTATTTCTCCTTTACCTCCACAGAGAAATATTATCCTATGCTCCATGTTGTTACAGCAGGGGTGGCCAACATGTGGACCAGTTGCCCAAAGTGGGCAAGGATTGAAAAAAAAATATTTAATACATACCTATACCTCATACTTTTATTTGGCCATGGGACCCCTTGCACAGTTAAAAGTCTAGGGGCAAGGAAAATATAATAATTGTATACTTTTTAACATAAGAAAGGCTTTAAAGGAGGGTATAGCTAAAATCTTGGTGGTGAGCTAAGCTCACCACTGTCTATGATAACCCTTTCAGAAACCCCTCCCTTGAAAATTAAATGTCCTAAATGTGGGTATGGGAAGATATTTAGTAATGAACTGGGATCAAACACGTTATTTTCATATAACCCAACTATTTTAAGGCTGATTGTCCGCTGCGACTAATTAGGCTAAAATTATAAGAAGTTATTTACATTCTGGATGAAAGTTTGATTGGACAGGCCAGTAAATTTAGATCGATCGTGCAGTCTTCAATGGAACACATCAGTTGCTGTTGAAGTGTCGACTGTCGATATTTAATTTCTGGCCATATGTACCTTCCTTAGTAAAAAGCAGAATAAAAAAAACTAAAACTATAATTAGCCTTGAGATTTCAGGCTCAATCTGTAGATACCAAGTTGTTATTCAAAAGTTTAAAAACTTGATAGCTTAAAATCAAATTAAGTGTCCAACAAAGATATAAACCAACACAAAACTAAACGGAAGTCTGGTGCACAAAGTGATCATCTCTGAAATACATGGACTTTTTTTCAACCATGTCAGTGAACATCTTATATAAAGTACAAGTTATTTATGATTTATAGAATGAATTTCTGTGATCCATTATTTGGATACATTTGGTATAGAAGTGTAAACATTTTCATCATTCATTGCAGTTTGTTCAGCAGTAAACAGAGAATATATTTTCAATGGAAGCCTAATGTGGTCTTCCTGACATGTCAAGGCCATCAGTATTTTTATTCTAGCTTACTAGCTTTTCATACATTCTTGATGGGTTTCCAAGTTTTGATCGAATTTCACCATCTTTGCTGCAGCCATTTTCTGAATATTTTCTAACCAGTCTGATCAGTTTCTGCTTGATACACTGCCCAATGCTGAATATTGGGCCATATACATGTATTGTACTAAGTCCTCACCCCTGGGTTTTTCCTAGCTAAGCAGTGGTATTTACCTCAGGTTTCCTTCACCGTTCCAGTCCTCTCCGCCTCCCAAAATCTGCTTGTGACAAGGCCAATGAGAAACACGTTCTGCAAGGAGCTTGTTTTCCTTTTGGCGCCCAGAAAAAGAGGGGCAAGCAAAGCAAACTTTAGATAAGTGATGATGCTTAACGAACAAGGTGTGAGGCCTGGATATACGTCAGTAGAGGAGCAGGGGTGGGTGTCTTTATACAGACTGTTGCTGTATGTTAAGAAAATACAAATGCAATGGCTGGTGAAAAAAATGTGTGTTTGTTTAAAGTTTCAAAAGCCTTAGAGATATACAACTCATTTAATTGGAGTTTGTATAACACTTGTTTTTGAAGTGGTAATGAGTAATGGAGTTTTGAGGGATATTGTACTAGCTAAATAAAATTACACATCCACTTCTTTGTAAAATATATCAGTAACATGTCTTAACCTAAAATAAGAAAGGTTCCAGAATTTTGGTCAGTTGAAAAATCTCAAATCCATTACTGGAAGCAATGATGAAGAGGTTCATGAAGGTTTGCCAAACGATCCTGATCTAACTTTAGACAAGGCTATAAAAGTGTCCGACAGCTGAACATACAAAAAACATACGAAGCTCAAAGTATTAAGATAGGAAAATATGGAGGAATTAAGGAAACCCTTCAAGTCATCATGGCGGAGTCACTTTCCAAGGTTATAGAAAAATTGAGACTAAAGAAGCTCTAAGCATGACACATACGACTAGCCCCATCTATACTATATTATTTGCAACTGTAAATGCACCTGTTTTAAGTTTTGCTTTGTCCATGAGTAGATGATTGCACTTGTAGAAGAAGTACAAAATTATGGAGCACAAATCACCAATTGGTGCATTTGGCAAAACACTAATGCTGCATGGGATATTTCTTGCACTGCTTGCATGGGATAGGGGTAGCTAGTGTATAGGCACCAGTCCTCATACTTTCAAGCTGGCTTTTCAGAAATACTGCTGGCCATGTTAGGGAAGCAACAAGAGCTTAGGAGTATTAATGTGTGGATTAGAGGATTGTGTAAGTGGTGTTTGGGTTTTTAAAGAATGTACTTCTTTTCTTTTAGCTACAGGCAATTCAATAGGGATGGGCTGCACCTCAATGATGATGGCTAGAGATTTTAAATTAGGTATGGGGGTGTAATGTGGACATCATTGTCGTAGATAGAGTAAGGAATCATAGTGTAAAAAAAGATACATTTAAGTTTAACACCACTGGTGGGGAAGATACTGAAAACCTTGTTATGGATCATATTCTGGACTTTGTCTCAAGATCTAATATAGTAATAAGCATGCGAGTAAGAATTTACATTCTGGGATAGCAGTGGATGTGGTATACCTTGATTTTGCTAGGCTTTTGATAGTGTGCCTCACAGACAACTTATGTTTAAACAAAGGTATGTGGGCCAATGTTGTAAGTGGAGTAACTCATGGTTCTGTACTGGGACCACTTCTATTTAATTGGATTATAAATTACTTAGAAGTGGGTATTGTTAGCAAGGTCTCTGTGTTTGCGGATGACACAAAACTATGCCAAGAATTGGAAGCTTCGAATGATGTGCAATTGCTGCAGGCAGACCTAGATAGATTATCAAAATGGGCAGCAGAATGGCAGATGAAATTCATTATTCACAAATGTAAGGGGATGCATTTGGAGTTTAACAATTCTTGTGCTAAATCTCTGTTGATAAAAGATTTGGGGATTCTAGTAGATAACAGACATGGCTGCAGCAATCAGTGCAAGACAGCAAGATAGCTAGAGCTATCAAGATATTGTCTTGTATAAAGGGTGGTACAGATTCAAGTGATAAAAATATTAATTTAACCTGTTTACAGGTGAGGCCTCATTTGGAATCTGCAGTGCAGTTTTAGAATCCCATATACAAAAGGGACATCTTAGAAATGCAAAATGTTGAAAGAAAGGCAACTAAATTAATAATGGGAATGCAAGCTATTGAATATGCAGATTAGATCTGTCTGCATTGTTTACCAATAGGTCATTTCTGAGGGCTTGTGGACATTTTTGTACTCTAATCCCCACCAAGAACAGAATTGTATGGATGATACCAACTTTCCACAAGAGATACATAGTTATCAATAGAGATACTGTAAGCCCTGTTTTCGAAACAAACCTGGTTTTGATTTAAAAACTGATAGTTTCGAAAAACTTTCTGGTGAAATTTTTAATATCGGAACTATGAAAAGTTCCGTTTTTAGTTGTGTTCAGATTGGATATTTAGAATCTCTATATAACTTGTGTATTGCAATCTGCAGTCTTGCATACTGTTAAGAGAACGATCTTTCTACATAAAGTTTGCAAAAAGATTTTGTTTTACATGACATAGCGGTGAGCAAAAGACTAGAGTCACCCCTTTTTACTTGAGGAAAAGTGATTTCAGCTCAATGTAAAATTGTTCTTTACTGTGAGGGCAGTAAGATTGTGGAATGCTCTGCCTAAAAGTGCTCTTTTGACTGAATCTTTGAACAAATTTAAAGGAGACTTAGATGTTTTCTTGGACAAGGAAAGGTGGTTTACCATGTTAGCCAGTCAAAATGCTTACAGGGTAACCCTTTTGAAATAAAAAAATAACAAAAGTGGTATAAAGGTAATACCTTTATTGGCTAACTAAGATTATCATAGCAAGCTTTCAGAACATTCTAGTTGCTTTTTCAAGCTGAATACAATGAAGCTGTGGTGTATCAAGGATTACATCTGGTGACAGTATTATGTGTGATTGGTTGTGTCCTTGTCTAGTTTGGTGTACTGGGAGGCATTCATCATTTGAATGGAGGACCCTGTGCTTTTTTGTTTCATAAAGGGGAGCTGTTCGTTTTCAACCCATAAATTATGGTAAGCAAATTAAGTATTTAACCATGTACTATTCACACTATCACCCTACAGTTGGTAAACTTAGCCCATCCTCATCATACCGTTATACGTGTCTCTTTTCCATAATATAAGGCTATACAGTAGAGGTACTTGCATATAATCCAAACAGAAGCAATTCAGAGCGCACTCCAGTCTTAAGTATTCAAATCAATACCAGCAATTTCAACAATATACTATAGGTGTGCGGGGGAACTATCTACTTCTGAGTACTTGCATATAAAACGCACAGACTTCTATACAGTCTGTAACTAGAGTTTTCCACATTCACTGCCTGGGCAGGGGAAATACTGGCAGGGTATCCAACCTATGACGTTCATTTACCAACTACATTTGAAATAGTAAACCAGTAGGAAAAGCCCTACAACATATCTTTTCCCCCCAAACAATGTTAAGCTATGTAAAAAATACATAGCAGTTCAACTGGCCAGAAAAGAAATCTACAAAAAAGGAATCATTGTGGAGAAAGGATGCACAAAGCTCTATTAAAAAGACAATTCTACTCCCCTGTGCTCCATACACAAGTTGTACCCAGGGTGAGCACCAACTGCTAGGTCCTCACCCCAGGGTTCTTTTTAGTTAAGCTCCACCCTCTCTCCATCAGCAACGAGGCTAATAGGAAGACACACATCTCTGACCTATATAATGAGCATGATGCAAGGCTGTTCGGTATTCCCATTAGAATATGAAGAAGGCTGTATTGGTTTCAATTAAGTTATCCTGCATGAGTTTAAAGGGCATGTCAAACCTTAAGTAATTGAAAATTATTAATGATAATTAACTAGTAAAAATATGCACATCTAATTTTCCCCACCACCAAATTTCCCAATCCTGTCCCCACCCAGCTACTTTTCATGCCACCCAGCTGAAAAATCTGGGGAGAACACCGCTGCAAGGATACAGATAAAAGTATTATGTTATACTTCTGCTATACACAGAAAACTAGGGACTATCTTTTATTATTCAGAATGGTATTCTGTAGGTGCTTCAATACAAATTGAATACCTTTTTATATATTAGTGTAATTCTAGCAGAACTGCATTGCCACAAATAGACTCCGTTCCAGTACCTCAATTAAATTGGCCTGTGATTTGGTAAAGGCAATAAAAGTCCCCCCCCTAATAAAATCACTCTCAGGGTGAGGACCTGAAACGCCAGGCCCTCAGCCCTGGGTTTACCTTATAACTCCTGCCCTTCTGCTTAGAAATTACGATAGCTGATTTACTTGCCCTGTTTTAGCACAGAGCTTAGCTAATCAGAAGGTGCGCTCTATCTAGAATCTAGAAAACCAGGGGTGAGGACCTAGCTTTTTAAGTTATCACCCTGGGTGGCTTTATTGGGAAGGGTTGGGGGAAAGGGTACAATTGTCCTTTAAATAGAAAAAAGTTAACAGTTACAGACTGAAAAATAAAATTCTAATATGAATAATTATATTAATCAAAAAATGCGCAAACGGGTAAAGAAAATGTGTTAGGGGACACCCATGCTTCTTGACCATTTAAAAACCTATGGTTTGATGGCAATTGCCCTGTTGCTCCTATGGTAAAACTGTCCAGAGTACAAACTGCTATCCTGCATGCAGAGCTCTCCTACATGCCCTATCGTAGTTGTGCTGTAATTTTAATTGATGTCCACTTTACAATTGGTGTCTAAGGACCTGAGCATTGTTTGTAAAAGAAACAGTAACAGCAATAAGAAAAATAGAAAATCAACCTCTGCGCCTAAATACATTTTTTTTTTTTAAAAAGACATCATCTCGTTGTTGGAAAAAAAAAAATCTGTTGATTTTGGCAGAAATCTCTTAATTTTGGTTAGTGGTTCAGTAAACCTTCCGTAAATGTCTGCTACAGATTTACAGCCATCGGACTATGATAAACAGAAACTGTAGCTCGATTTGTATACACGCAAAAGAAACAACACTATTTTAAGACCATTTCCAGGAACTCGGCTTTAATTCTAAGTTTTCACACCTGCAAAAAAAAAAAAACCCTCATACCCATTTTTTTCTGTTATTAAGTCCACTTATAAAGGTGAAATGTTACGCCCCAAGAGCTCAACTGATTTGGAATTATAAGCTGACCAAACTCTCTCATGCCCTTGCCAAATAGAGTCATTTCCTGATCTTTCCGAGCAAGGAACTGTACTGGGTAAGGGGTCCCCATGGCAGATTCAACAGGTTGTACAAAAAAAATAAACAGCTCTGAAAAATAAATAAATCTCTAAGTTTGAACTTTTACATTTTGTACCAAGGAAGGCCTTACAAGAATTACTGTCCAAGGAAAGTGACTAAATGTTTAAGTTGGCCTGACTATTGAATTTCAGTGGCATTTAAGTCTCACTTGGTATTTGGACAATAATTCAAAAATTACATCAGTCAGAAAACCTGGAAAAGTTTGGAGGACAGGACAATAAAATAACTATTGTGTGCTTATAGATTATAATATGCCAATTAATAAATAAATGACCATTAGTCTTGTAAATAGCCACACTAACGACAAACATCCTTGTGAATATATTATTTTATAATACAAATTGTGTTTATTGTGCAAGAACGCTATTTAACATTTTGTAGAACAGCAACAGACTGAAATACACTTCACAATCTTGTTTTATGTAATTATTTGTACCGAATATTATGGGTGTGCAGATGTCATCATTGGTTAAAGTACAGTGACAATAAAGCTTATTAATAAAGGTGCTATTTTGGTGCAGTAAACAGAACACATTTAAGATTTCAACACACTATTCCAGGTTAATTCAATGAAGTTTCCAGCCTCATCAACCTAATCCTTGTGCAAAAAAGACTTTAACAGACTTAATTATATCTATGGGTTGTCTACATTTATGAACTTCTTCCAAGAGTTTTGAGTCATTGGGACACACCATTCTATTACATGGCGTTCACGCATTCTCTGCCATGCCAATCCATCCCAGCAAAGAGCCATAATGTGTAATGATGATATCATTAAGTTGTAAATAAAGCTAATCTCCTTGTACACATCAACACTGCCAAATTGCTTGTATAAAATGCCTACAAAATCAATTCAGATACTTTTCATGCTATTGTTCATTTTGAGTAAAAACTTTATTACCCAACAAGTGTTATATTGCGTACAGTCAAACTACTAGAAAGAAAAACAGTGTTCTTAATGATTTATTCATTTTTAATACCAATCTTCTCTGTATATCTTGTGAGTTTTTAGTTGTCTATCCTTAAAGGGCAACTCCACTGTAAATATGTGCTTTTTATAAATGAAAAGGACATAGGGCAGGGAGGTAATATTTTGAGTAGTAATTTAGTCCTGGACTTTATGCATTAAAGATAGTGCTAAAGCCAGGAAGAAGCCTTGCAGAAAAAATATTATATTGGTGCTCTTCACAGAAACACTATTGGGAGGTAGGAATTAATGACCCTACATCTCTGCCTTAGGTACTTTTTAATTTTAACTGTAGATAAAATGTAAATTAAAAAAAATCCTTTACAAATTAATAGAAATTTATATAAACTAATCAAAGAGCAATGAGTAAATCCGGGAGCTCAAACTTGTGTCTTAATGGAACCATACTATCGATCAAACTAGGGTTGCTTCCCAGGACCTGAACATAAACATGAAAAACAGACAGGCAGCAGGCTTTATTGTATCAGTTAAAAACATAGGGGAAGATAAACTTTACGGGTTTCGTGGCAGACATCCAGTTTATCAAGATCAAGTGGCTGTCTGCCACGAAACGGGTTGGTTCCATATATTCCTGTATATAGTAGAAATGTTCCTATCACTAATGAAAGAATGTTCATTATGTATTTGCTTTTTGTTATTTCAAACATGAATGTTCATGTCACACTTAGGCCCAGTAGAACTATATACTCTTTCTGTAACTTTTGGCAAGCTTACTTGTACCAAGAATGTTCCCATAACAATCCCTAATTATGCTAGCAGAGAATTTATTGCATGAGTGTTCGAAAATTGACAGTATTTCATTTTTAAAGACTGTACAGTTTTACAACCCTTTAAAAAGAACACACGCATAAATAATTTGTGTGATCATATTCTTTTAAGCATCATACTGACAGACCAATGTGAATGTGTAAGTACCGTATTGGAATGCAAAATCAGCAATAATATATAGATATGAATCAAAATCATGCAGAATCAGTTTAAACACCAACGCACATTCCATTGTGTGGGTGCTTGACCTCTATAAACTTTACCTCAAGGTCCAGGTAACTTCATTGAAAGTATAGAGAGTAGCACACCTAGGTAAGTATAATTGCTTAATTACACACCACGCACAACTTTTAATAAAGGTATAAATTGGAGAGTAGCTCGCGGATGATGTCACTAGCCTGCAAAATTTTAAAAATTGGTGTTTTTTTCCCCTCTCTTAGTAATAAGGTGCTGCTTTGCTACTCTTGGTACAGAGGTACTGCACTGTTTGTTCAGTCTGTAGCTGTAGGTACAATTGTCTTTTCCTTCTAGTATAAATATTCAGTCTAGAATATATTACCTTCCAAGTTAGCAAGGAATATTTCCCCAACCATAAACTCATATTTTTGCTATGTTTATGTTTTAAAGATCTCTAATATTTACATTACTCACTTTATTTCCAGATCCAGTACAAAACATAATGATGGATCTCAAAAAACAAAAGCACCCAGAAAAGAATGTGCTGCTTTGTATATAGAAGCTGTTCCTGGGAAAAAATTTGGTGCAGATTGCTTTATTGAACCAAAAGTTATGATGGATGCAATTACATAAACAGTCCTGGACCAGATTAGATTAGACAGTAGAAGACCTGTCTAAAATGGTCCGCTTACTCAATCAGCTTCTGGTTTGGCTCATTCCACAGCTGATCAGTCAGTCTGAAGGTCAAAATGCAATATGTACCTTATACATCAAATATATATATTAAACAAATAATGATTTTGCACAATTGATTGGTCTCTAAGAAGTACGGTGTATGTAAATTAGGGACACTCACTTATCGTCCCACTGGGTTCAGGTGCATCTGCCCTGAACCCTACACTATTCAATACTTAAAGGGCATGTCCACCCCCTTTTTTTTTTATAGTTTTCTGTAGTGTAAGGCTCCTTCCCCTGCCCCAACCGTAGGGCTCCCAACCCCAATCCCATGCCGGGACTGAACGTCGGAGGAGAGAGGTAATGTAAGTATAGATCGGGGGAGTTTCTGCAAAAATTACTATAGCGGTTGGGGTTGGGAGCCCTACACTACAGAAAAGGGTATTTGAGATAGGGGGAGGGATAGAAAAATGGGAGGGAGAGGGAGGGCTGCAGTGTGCATGGCAAAATTCTCCGGGGGGGGGAGACAGGAGGCAGAGTCCTATATGGTCAGTTGTTGGGACATTACAGGAGAACCATTTGGAGCTGGGATGTAAGGTAAGGATTTTTCTACACTACACAGTGGAGCCAGTAGTGGGTTAAATTTTAGTTTTGGGGGTGGACATGCCCTTTAAAGGGCATCTATAGTGAAAAAACACATTGCCTCATTGCAAAGTTGAATTCATGTACTCTGTGCTGCCTTTTAACTACCTCTGTCAGTGACTCTGTTTTTCCATGGTGTCAGATCTCTCTGCAGCACTCCCCTCTTGCCCCTCTCCTCTGTTACCTCCTCCATGTCTCAACTCCGGCTATCCGACAAGCTTCTCATGTGCAGTAGGAGTTAAAAGTTCAATATCTTGAAAAACACACCCACGTACAGTGGCCAATAGAAAGCAAGCTGACCAGGAGACACGTATATCTCCGTGTCATGCTGCAATACGATCTCTCTCTTCATGACCCACCATCAAACAGTGAAAGCTATTAAGAAAGGGGGGTCAAGTGCAGCCTTATCTCTGCAGTCAAAGCTACCGCTCTGCCCCTGCTTATGCTCTTATCTCTGTGATTGTAACAGAGCAGGAAGGAGGGAAAGACTTGAGCAGGGTAGAGGATCACGTTACAGGGATTTGATTGACAGTACAAGTAGGAGTAGAGGAATGCAATAACTTCTTCTAATTTGTGTATCTCAGGACAGAGAGGGAAACTGAAAAAAGTAAAGACACTCTAGGGGTTGGGGAGGAATTATAGAACACATGTAAAGAAAGAGAAAAAAGTTACTTTTCCCACTATAGATGCCCTTTAAGGTTTACTCATCAGTATTAAGTGTTATTCTCTAAAGAATATTCCACAATGTGCATTTGTTTATCACAATAAAGGAACTCACTCTTTTACACACTGTATCTATGGGATACCATTTGGATTTCCTTTCTTACCCGTTAAGAGACAGGCTTTTCATTTCCAGAGATCCAGACCCCCCCTCTTTATAAGAAAATATCAATTATCAAAGACCTTTTGACAAAAGATTTTAAAGGTATACTTCCTGGAGCATCTTGTGCAAAAGAGGTATATTTTCCCATCTAAAATTCTCCCTGCTTCAAAAAGCCTCTGGAGATTTTCAAGCTATTCTGGACCTCAGATTCTTGAACATCTTCCTTCAGGAAAAATCCTTCAGTATGGAGACCCTCAAAGTCATTCTTTAGCATATTCAAAGGGGGCCTGGACAATGAAGATAGACTTGGAAGATGCATACCTACACATTTTGAAAGAGCACAGGAAAATTTCCATTCTTCATTATTATTTCCAGTTCAAGTCTCTTCCATTCAGCCTATCCTCTACCCAAAGGGTGTTTTCCAAGGTTCGAGATTCATTGATAGAAGTTCTAAGATAAAAAGTGATTAATATTTACATTTCCCTGGATGATTTTCTAGAAAAGGCTTCCTCCTGTAACAAATGGCCGGACGGCCGGGGTACTTACAGTACGCTTTTAGGAGGAGGCTGATAGTTCGGAATGTGCAGGACACAGAGGCTGCTGGGAACTGTAGGCTGGATACTGGATACAGGTAAGGTAGGTAACTGGATACAGATGAGGTGAGTAGAAGGATACTGGATACAGGCAAGGTAGTCACTGGAGACAGGCTAGGTAAGTACTGGATACTGGATACAGGCAAGGTAGTCACTGGAGACGGGCAAGGTAAGTACTGGATACTGGATACAGGCAAGGTAGTCACTGGAGACAGGCAAGGTAAGTACTGGATACAGGCAAGGTAGTCACTGGAGACAGGCAAGGTAAGTACTGGATACTGGATACAGGCAAGGTAAGTACTGGATACAGGCAAGGTAGTCACTGGAGACAGGCAAGGTAAGTACTGGATACAGGCAAGGTAAGTACTGGATACAGGCAAGGTAAGTACTGGATACTGGATACAGGCAAGGTAGTCACTGGAGACAGGCAAGGTAAGTACTGGATACTGGACCCAGGCAAGGTAGTCACTGGAGACAGGCAAGGTAAGTACTGGATACAGGCAAGGTAGGTACTGGATACAGGCAAGGTAGGTACTGGATACAGGCAAGGTAAGTACTGGAGCAGGAGCGGAGCAGGATCCAAGGCAGGTGAGTAAGGAGCCAGGGGTAGCTAACGCTACTATCGGGCGCCGGGTCCAGGAGGACGCTGACTTTTAAATGCTTGCGCCGCCCGGCGTGTTGGCGTCATGACGTCCGCGACACCGCCCACCCAGAAGTGCAGAGCGGCGCGGGGCCGGAGCGGCAGGTAAGTTCGTGACACCTCCAAATACATTTTGCTCAGGCATCTGAACATGGTAAATTCTCTTCAAAGAATACGGTTTGATAATAATCTACAAGAAATCATTCCTTTGTCCAACACAGCATCTGAAAATTCTAGGCTGTTATATAGTTTAATTACAAAATTCAATATCTCCATCTCGGAAAGTGGATTTTACTATTAGAATTGTGTCCTTATTCAAAATTCTCTATCTTCTGTGAAGAATTTGCAAAGAATACTGGAAAAAGTTGGTATCCACAATAGGCAATGTCAGCTGGTCCATGCTACATGCAAGACCTATTTACAATGTCTTCATCTACATCTCCTGAGGTCCCCAAACGAAAATGAGTAAGAAGGTAGAGCTTCCTCTCAGCCTCTCTCTTCAACAAGGTAGCGATGAATCCTAGTTTCAAAACAAACCTAGTTTCGATTTGGAACTGCCAGTTTTGAAAATCTGAGGATCTAACAGATTTTTTTTTAAAAAATTGAAACTCAAACTCAAAATCAAAACCAATATGCTTGATACTAAAGTAGGTGACTGATACACTGAAAATACTTCTTACAATTCTCTGGATACTATACTAGGTGACAGATACACTAAAAATACCTCAAACTATTCCGAATACAATACTAGGTGACCGATATCCTTAAACATCTCTGACTATATTATGGATACTCTACTAGGTTCCCCTGTAAACATTGTGCTGGTTCACCCTTCTTGAGCATGTGCATGAAGCCTGAAGGCCCTCTCCAGACTGCTTCCAGATTATAGTGCACATGAGAACAAAGTTGGACTGACATAGTCAACTCCTCCCAAGCCATGACCAAAGTGCACATTTAACAAGTGAAACCTCTAAAATAACAGCACACCAGGAAATACCTTCAATAACTTTTTTTTTTTTATAAATACACACTGTAATGATACTTCAGTCAGTATTTTATTAACATATAAGTAATTTGATTTTAATTAGAGCAAATCTTTTTTTAAAGAGCTTTAATGATTACTTATGTCACAGGTACATTTAGAAATGGTAAAGAGGGACAAGCTGCGGCGCGGGTGTAACCACGAGGATTTTTTGGCCACACCCATTTTTATAAAGCCACAGCCACTTTCTAAGGCCACTCCCAGTTTGTTCAGGTGAAACCTATTTTAAAGACCACTATTGCCATTTTACGTTGTTTACAAGTGTATGATGTGATTAAGATAGCAGAACGGGGGTTGACAGACACTGGTTTCTGAACAGGAGGACTGACAGACACTGTTTTTTTGAACATGAGGACTCACAGAAACTGATTTTTGAACTGGAGGACAGACAGACACTGGCTGGAGGGCTGGTTTGTGGGATTTCCCTCTTCCCCAGGCAGCATATAAATGATGGCCAGTGCAAACTTCCTTCAACACCCCCCCAGCAAATTAAATTTAAATGCATCATTGGTGTGTCCAGTGCAACCCCTCAAACACCTCCCCCTTCAGATAACTTTTTATCGAAGCCTGGACAAGTAACTAACCTCCTCCTGGAACTTTTTTCACTAATCTGAAAAGATGCGGTGAGTCTCCACTGCAAGTTGCAGTCAGTCAGCCAGGCATTTACTGCTCTGCCTCAAGTCTGGGCCGGCCCCTAGGAAAATGGCGTGATCTGATTGGCTGCAGAGTCAGTGCTCTGAGAAAGAAGCAGCCAATCAGAGTCCATGCACTGTGAGACTGGGACATGGACCCGGATTGGCTGCTTCTTTCCCAGAGCAGCCAATCAGATCGCGATTACACAGGAATGAGGAAATAATATCTGCTGCTGCTCTCTGCTGCTGGCATTTTAGCTTTTGACACGGGACTGGGGGATTCTCAGATCCCCCAGTCCCGTCATCTCCCATATGAGGGAGAATCCTGCGAGATTCGGGACGGTTGGGAGGTTAAACCTACAGTTCTATTTTAAGTTTACAGGCTGAATTGGGTTTTCTTTTCCTGGCCTCAACCATGGATCCTAATGCTGTTTGTTTACCACCTGTATGTACAACAGAACTTTATGTAATCATTAGGACTAATATGTTCTCTAGCTCTAGATTTTAACATCCGTGTAGTACATCCCAAATATTGTAGGGAACACTTTTTACAAGTGATTAAATAGAGCTAGAGAACATATTAGGGCAATTAAGAAAAAAAGATACGATCAGCCCAATAGGTAGGCACTTTCTGCAATGCAATGGAGGCTGTTTAAATATGTTTCAAATACAGGGCATTCAAAAAATTCCTTACAATAATAGAAACAGAGACCGTATAACTAGCTTATTAAAACAAGAAGCTAAATGGATATTTAATCTCAATACTAGATATCTTTGGGGTATCAATTCCATTTTTGATATTAGCTGTTTTACGGTTCAAAATTTTAATTAATCGATTTTAGTGAGTAATGACACTTAAGTACTTACATTGTTTTATCCAATATGCATACCAATTTATATATATGGGTATTATCATACTTTGGGTAACCTTGTATTAAACAGATGATTTTATTGATTTAATATTTATGTTTATCTAATGTCTATTAATATTACTAATAATGCTTTATATCTGATCTGACATTTATTTTTATCTTTATTATCTACTATTTATTGTGCTAGTTTGTCATAGCCAATAATCAATAAGTCACTATTATAATTCTGTATATATATATATATATATATATATATATATATATAAATTATATGTCACAGCACTTAGGCACTATATACATTTGTAACATTTATATACCTCATCAGTAATTTTTATCTAGAGTTGTAGCATTTTGGCACTTTGCATACATTTGTATCACGTTTAGGTCTCATCAGTAACAGTGAGACATATGTATCTTATTCCAGACCTGTTCTTTTCAGTCTGGTATTAAAGATAGGTATCACCTGCACGTATCATTTTAAAATCATGCACGTGTCACGATCGTCATGCTTTGAAAGTTCTTCACTCGTTTGAAATTGTGGGTGTGTTTCATTAGTCCTATCACGATTGGATTCTTTGGGGGGGGTGTTCATTGTCACATAAGCAGGAAATGATAAGCATATACAACCATGTGTGTTACTACATGTGTCTGTCTCTTGCTTATGACTAAGGGCCGCCTGTGGCCTGAAACGTGTCAAGCCTAATAAAGACTGTTTTATTTTATACAAGAGCGTTCCTGTGTGGTCCGGTAGTTGCACCTCTCTTTACATTACTGTTAGTTACGGATGATACTGGTCCAACAACGGGCCTGGGGCTACTTGCACCTGGGCCACCCACTACGTACGGTGAGTGGACTTTTTCAATGGCACAATATATTGTACATCCGAATCAGTGACCTTATGCAGGGTCCGGGGCATGGGCACCCGAACCACCTTATAACATAAGTGAGGGCTCGTTCACACTAGAAACTGACAGTAGCGCACAGCATGTGTTTCTGTCAGTTTGTATCCATTTTTTTCATACATTTGTATCCATTTTTTAACAATGTGTACTCCATAGATTTCTAGAGAAAATGCAAGAAAAAAAACGGAGAGAAATGCTGCAGTGTGTTTTTTAAACGGACTGGAACGGAATGGATTATAACGCAGCAGGTGTGAACGATATTATAAAATCCTGTGGGGTTTTACGGTCTGTCCATTTTTTTAACGCACTTGTGTTTGAAAAAGGGATACAAACTGATGTAGTGCGAACAAGCCCTGAGTTTATAGTTATAGATTGCACTTCCACTCTATAGAAAAGCATATGGTTTTTATGCAGTGTTGAGCACCTTCATACTTGTTATTTATTATTATATGCTTGCAGGTTTTATTTAACAAAAATGTATTCTTTAAAGGAACATAACCTGCCTTTTAGGCTGAGTTCCCCTTTATAACATATACACACCACAGTGCCATTAGCAACATAAAACAGCTAAGCTTAACTTACAGTGTTACGCAGTCTCAGCCCTCACTTCCTGTTTCCTCAACTGCAGCACCGCCGGGAGACTACCAAATTCGCATGCGCCGGCAGATTCTCCCCGTGCTGCTTGGTAACCTTAACCCCGCCCACTGCGTGCGTGCAGGGACGTGTTGCCGCACTTTTGTGCTTCAATGATGAGCCGATACTGATCGTCACCAGCGCAGCTTGCCACTGACAGGATTTAAAGGTACATCCGGGACTATTGACAACTGTGACTTTATATATCTGGGGTTCGGGAGGATCAGTATAAACAAACCAGTGACAGTATGAAAAATCCCCTTTACTTGCAGCCATAGAAAAGAAAGACCTGTGTCAGATTTAAAGGCACAGTAACCTTTATGTAATAATACTTGGCCAGACAGTGGATGTACCGCTTTAAGTAAGTTATGATATTACACTGCGACTAATGTGTTAAATATTTCATGTCATCCCTATTGCTGTGGGTAAATATCCCATTCCAAATAATAATATATTTATTAGTGACCACACATATCACAACGTTTCGGAGGGAAAAATAAAGTGCACCCTACCCAGGTGATGCTCAAACATCCATAGGCTAGTTACTGTATATTGACAATATTGACTTAAATTACAAAACAATTACTTAACTCATACTTCCCCTTTAAAAAATGCTGCTGCTGTTATTTCTTATGGCATGTTTATGCTATTAAGTAGTGGCTAGATAAGTAGTTAATAAAATGTATTGACACCACCCACAATAGTTCATAATGATTACACATTAATAAATAAATATGCAGCAAGAATGTTTTGTGTTGCATATATACAGTAACAAATAAATTTTGTTTGCAACACACGTGCATGGGTGATTTCTTATTGGTCTGTGTCAACCAATGACACATTACAAATGTACATAAGCCTTTTTTTTAATTGTGTGATTCAGACCATCATTGTGGTGACGTTACAAACGGTCCAAAAAATCACGTTGCATTCACTCATTAAGGGTGTTAAAATTTGGTACATTACTTGTGTTGTCTAGACGTGCAAATTTAACGTAAATAACGTACGCATCAGAAGTTATGTCTAAAAGTCGTGTTAAGTGTTGAGAAATCCCTGTTAATTCATTAACGGAACTTTAAGACCTAATTTTGCGATAGCGGGTTTCGGTACATAGCCCTGTTTGTTTTTTAAATTGCCAATTACTGAAAACTATAACTCTTCCCAACTATCAATATAGGATTTTTTTGTTAATCTTTCCTATATTTCTTCAGATATCCAGTCTGAAAAATGTTACATTCCAGCTATCAAACAAGTGCCTTAGTATAGTATATAAACTCTAATTTTATGTATAGTTTTGCTGTAGCTGCAGTGGTGACATTTGGTACATGAACTGCATGGTGGGAAATTCCCTCTCCTAATGCTGCCTCATAGGGATTACGGAGCATGCTTGCCCTCACAGAGAGTCAGATAGTCTGGCATGGGGCTGGGGTACTGAGAGGCCCAGCAATTTTCGGCCTTATCAGGAGATAGGAAAATAATTATTGCAGGTTCGATTCCCCAGACTTAGTTCTCCTTTAACTACAGGAACTTGCGCTGTAGCTCTGGGTAAATACGCCTGAAAATCTCTGAAGAGGTTAACATGAATGCACAGAGAGCCCATATGTCTTTATTGCATCAGATGGGATGATGCACTAGTGAGTGATAAAGGCTGTTAGTGCATTGCCCCCCATGTGCTTATCTTGTATTTGGAGTAATGATTTTGTATTAAAATTAGGGGAAATGTTATGCGAAAATCTGCAGTGGCGGTCCTACAGTTAAACAGAAGGTTACTTCTTTTCCAGTCCTGTTTTTATTTGCTGCTTTTTTTTTTTTTTTTGAGGTTGAAAGTTTAAGATAACTATATGGTGATTTGCAAGTGGACTTTAAACATCTATTACATACTTATGTTGTATTTAGGTGTGTTCAAGTGATTTTTTTAATGCAGTTTGTCCTCTTCTCTGGATTGTACTGGCAGATTGTCAGCTTTGTAAGGCATTGGGATAAATGTAAATAGCAACAAAATTTGCGACGCGATAGATAGACATTTTAGAATATAAAATTATGTTATAGCAAACTTACCCTCAGCGCAATCCTCCACTGGATACTCTGACTGGTAACAACTGCTTCCGGCTGTACGTAAACTATACTGCGCAGTCACACATCTATGTATGTATGTAGGTATGTATTTTATTTCTTATATAGTGCTACATATTCCGCAACGCTTTACAATTATTTACTCAATTCACATCAGGCCCTGCCCCGAAGAGCTTGCAATCGAATCATTTTATGTACACATAAAACCTATCAGTATGTCTATATGATTGTGTGGGAAACCGGAGTGCCCGCAGGAAACCCACACAAGCACGGGGAGAACATACAAACTCCTTGCAGATGTGTCCAAGGGTGGAATCGAACTCAGGACCTCTGTGCTGCAAGGCATCAGTTCTAACCACTGAGCCACCGTGCTGCCCGCTGCACATGAGGGCTATAATTACACCCAGAAGCGGTCAGGGCCTGTCATGAGCCAGTGGTGGATCACGCTGCAGGTAAGTTCGCTTGTCTCTCCTGGTACATTAAATGAAGAACGGGAGGTAAAGTTTGCGGGTAAGTTCACTTGTCTCTCCTGGTACAGTCAGTGAAGAATGGGAGGTAAGACATACAGTAGCTATTTTACTTCACGTTCTTCACTTAGAGGATTAGTTCACTCAAAAAGTGAACTATTCCTTTAATGTATTGATTGAAGACCGGGTTAAAGGGCATGTCTACCCCCAAAACTATAATTTAACCCACTACTGGCCCCACTCTGTAGTGTAATAAAATCCTTACCTTACATCCCAGCTCCAAATGGTTCTCCTGTAATGTCCCTGTAAAGTCCCAAAAACTGTCCACCAGGAGCCTGGCAGAGTCCATATAGCCTCCAGTCTCTCCCACGGGAGAATTTTGCCATGCGCACTGCAGCCCCCTCCCTCTCCCACCCGTTTTGCTCTCCCTCCCCCTAGCATAAAACACCTTTGCTGTAGTGTAGGGCTCCCTCACCCAGCCCCAACTTCTATATTACTTTTTACAGAAACTCCCCCGAACATTACTTACCTTACCTCTCTCCCCCGGCGTTCTGGATATCCGCAAGCCGCGTCTGTGATAGGCTGCGGCTGCCGGTCCGGCCCCCTACTTGCAGTTTCAGGCAAGCAGAGGGCCGGGACAGTATGTCAGAGGAGAGAGGTAAGATAAGTAATGATCGGGGGAGTTTCTGTAAAAATGGAATATAGCGGTTTGGGCTGGGGGAGGGAGCTCTACACTACAGAAAAAAATTATAAAAAGGGGTGGACATGCCCTTTAAGGAGCTATGCCTTACACTCCCATTCTTCAATCAATTTCCCAGGAGCAAAAGGATGAAGAAAGAAGAAACTTACCTTACACGTGAGGCTACACAGGTATTGCCAAAGACATTAGAACAGCTGCCGCAAGGTATAAAATAATGGCATTTAAAGGGCATCTATAGTGAGGAAATGAACTGTTTTTTCTTCCCTTCCATGTGTTTTATAATTCTCCCCAACCCCCAGAGTGTCTTCACTTTTTTCAGATTCCCTCTCTGTCCTGAGATACACAAGTTAGAATAAGACTTGCATTCTTCTACTACTACTTGTACTGTCAATCAAATCTGTGATGTTATCCTCTTCCCTGCTCAAGTCCCTCCCACCTCCCTGCTCTTTTTGCACAAACATAGAGATAAGAACATAAGCAGGGGGGGAGATGTAGCTTTGACTGCAGAGATAAGGCTGCACTTGACCCCCTTCTTCATAGCTTTCACTGATTGATGATGGGTCAGAAAGAGGGAGATCGTATTGCAGTAGTAACTGTACTGTTCTCCCTTCTCTTCCGTATCTCCAGGACAGCTTTCTTTCTATTGGCCACTGTGCGTGGGTGTGTTTTTCAGGATGTTGAACTTTTAACTCCTACTGCACATGATAAGCTTGTCGGTTAACTGTTGTTGAGACATGGAGGAGGTAACAGAGGGGAGTGGGAAGGGGGGAGTGCTGCACAGAGATCTGACACCATGGAAAAACAAAGTCACTGACAGAGGTAGTATAAAGGCAGCACAGAATTCATGAATTTAACTTTGCAATGGGCCAATATGTTTTTTTTCTCAATAGATGCCCTTTAAACTGTTTTTAAATCCGGTATTGAATATGGAACAAACATTTACCCAGAGCAAACGCAGTTCTTTGGAAAATGTTGCATGAACAACGGAAGGTAAAACTGTTGGACTCTTCTGCTCTTCTAAGGTGTTTGATAGATTTGACAGTCGAATGTGACGCTAGTTCTTGGCCCATCCAAAATAGAACAGGCCAGGTGGTTATTCACACGTTGTGCAAATGTGACTTTAATAATAATTTTTAAAAATATTGCATTCTTTAGGGTTGCATTTTTATTCATGTACATGTAATACTGTACATGTAACTATCCCTTTCACAAAGTAATTTAAAAAATGTTCTTGTGCACAAATGGTCACACTTAAGCTAATGTATTGGTCCCCTCCACTGTCCATTAAAAGCACACAGGATGAGGACCTAAATCTCCAGATATACTTCCCCCTGCCACTCCGGTATACTTCCCCATCTCAAAGTGTGGATCGATAGGAAAAAATATATCTTACGATAGTCGGCTGATCATCCATACACGGGCCAAGTATAGGTAAGTATTTCAGGGTACAGAGACTATATCCAGGTGAGGACTTAGTAGTTTAGGTCCTTACCTTGTGTACGTTTAAGGGGAGGGGGGGATATTAAGGACTATTGTTGTCCTTTAATTTTTTGACTTTGCTGTATTTTGATAATCCTCGAACGTTCCATAATTAAAGAAAAAAGGCTCAGAAATCCAGACTATCTGTCCGGATTCGGGTGGATCATTCGGATTTCAGAACCGAGGGGTTCCGTGTCGGATCCCATCTCTTGTTACAAACGGACTTTTAATCCACATATTATTTCCACGGCTAAAATGTAATTCTTAATGAAAATTCTGAACATTTCTGAGCCAAATTTATTATGTGTAAAAATAATCTTTTAAACAAATACCAACAGTTGAACCTGGGAAGGAATAATCACAGAGTTAATTAACGGGTAACTGTGGTCCAAAAATGACATTAGGTAAATTGACAGGAATTGCTTTCATGAGGATTTTTGCAATTTACTTTCATTATTTATTTTATAGTTTTGAAGATATTTACATTTATAGGTGTGATATGGTAGGATCATAACCAGATCCCCTGCACTTCCTGCTTCCTGCTCTGAAACCATGGGACAGTCCCTCTTCCATGTATCTCCTCCTCCTCGTGGGCCTCCATGGCCCCTCCCCTTGCAGGCTCCCTTGGCCAATTCCCTTGCAGCCCCTCATGGCTCCTCCTCATGGGCCCCATGGCCCCTCCCCTTGCAGGCCCAACCTGGTCCCTTTCCTTGCAGCCCCCTTGGCCCTTTCCCTTGAAGCCCCCTGTGGCCACAGAGCCCACGAGTCTGCAAGGGAAGGGGCCAGGTTGGGTCTGCAAGGCCACAGGGTCCACGAGTGGGAAGATCCTGCAAGTGGAAGGCATTAAAAAAAGCAGTGCTGTTCTTCCCACCCCCTTCCTACCTTTCAGTCATGCACTGGGCATGTGCCAACCGCAGATTAGAGGAGGAAGTAGTATTGTGATCGAAAATTCAGAATCTCCCACTCCCTAACTTTCTGATCAGTGATTTCTTCATATCTTGGGCTGTGCAGCACATGGAGAGGTGATTGATGGCTCATTTTAAAGGTGGGAACCTGGTCTTTCATTTAAAATTAACTAGTTTGGAGACTACAGTTCCCCTTTAAGCTTGTTTTCTTATCTGCACGCAGATTTTTTTTTCTTCACAGTTGCGTTATCTGGATATTTTTTCTTCATTTCTTCTCTTTTTTCTCTACTTTTAGACTGTTACAGGCAGTTCCCCTTTCCTGGTTGTCATTACAATATCCAATTTATAAACAAATATTCCTCATTTCTGTTTCACAGCCAGACACACTGAATTCTATTGTTCTGTATATGGTGTGAGGCCAGCTGCTCTGCTGACTGCAATATTGCAAAATTTCCTCTTTCCAAGTATAGGCCACCCTCTGTGTCAAGAGCAATGCTATTAAACTGCACTTTAGTAAGGAATATAGATGAAAATGATGTCATCCTACTGCACCTTAGGACAGGAAGCAGACAAACAAGTTGAGTTAATGTTAACTTACTAGTCACAAAACAGAGTGCCTTATTAGAGTAAAGAAGCAAATGTAAGATATGTTAATGGAACAGGTGTATGGAATTTGTTTTAACAAGAAATGTTTTCTACGGAAATATAGGCTTCTTTAAGGAGAGGTGCAAAAATTTGCCAGCGCAATTCATTTGCAGCAACCAATCAGATGATACCTTTTCTACTGCACTAGTACAGTACAGAAATCATTTGATAACATCTGATTGGTTGATGCAAATTAAAGGGCTTGTCCACCCTTAAAAAAATAATTATTGCCTCCATTCCGGAAGAGTAAGCTGGCCTATCTCTCACTCAGTACAGTGAATCAAGCCTGTAACTGCTGACATCACAGCCAATGATAGACTGCTGTTGCAGCTACCCCCTCTGCATATGCTCAAGCTTATAGAAAGCTCATTGAGAAGAGAATTTATCATTTCATATCTTGTTACAAATACATGTAATAAACTGATAAAAATAGCAGTTTGGTCTGCAAGCAGCTAACTGACAAGTACCGTATATACTCGCGTATAAGTCGAGGTACCCATTTTTACCTCAAAAATGAGTAAAACCAATTGACTCGAGTATAAGTCGAGGGTAGAGTAGTAGAAGGGAGTGGAAGTAGGGAGTAGAAACATCTGGAGTGGAACTGCACACACTAACCCCAAAACACACTACCCTGTCCCACACACTAACCCCAAAACACACTACCCTTTCCCTGACTCCTTACTCTCCCCTCCAGCCCCAGGTCCAGCCCCAGGAATAAAACCTATTTCCCTGCACCCATCTTCTCACCCTGCCACTACACTACACTACTACAGTACACTACACTACTCCCTGCACCCATCTTCTCACCCTGCCACTACACTACACTACTACTAATGCTGCAACCTTACCTTTGCAGGAGAGTCCGGGCCCCCGGCATCATGCACTTGATGGAGGAATCCGTCTGTCGCGTCCACTGATGGTCGCATCTTTCCCGGCGCCGAGTCGTGACGTCAGTGGATGCAACCATCAGTGGACGCGGCAGCCGGATTCCTCCATCAGTAAGTGACTGACTCGAGTATAAGTCGAGGTTCAGTTTTCAGGCTGTTTTCACAGCCTGAAAACCTCGACTTATACTCGAGTATATACGGTAGTCAGTTTTTTGTTTTAAGGGTGGACATGCCCTTTAGCAAAATTTTTGCACCTCTTATTAAATATGACCATAGTTCTTTGTTTTTCTATTTTATTTGGTAATAAACTGTATTGCAAACGTTCTACTGTTGAGCAGCACAGGTTATTTCTTATACCACCTGCTTTCAGGCTGGTTCTACACAGACATATGGTAAACAATAACCTCCCATAAAACACACAGGTACAGATTCTAAAATTTCAACCCTGACATTTTGGTTTCATATTATTGTACTGTATAAAGAGCCAGCCCTTCATGCAGACCTGTTCACACAAGGAAATCTATTGACAGAAATAATTATTCATATAGGAAATTATGTATAAAATAGCTTCAATTATATGGAAAAAGTATCCAACCATTTGTTTTATTATCCCTCACAGAATTAAAAGCATTCCACTGGTGTTGTTAATTTCTTTAACAGGTACAAAATGTCCAAATCGGGTGCAGAAAAAAAAAGCAGGTTTAAGACAAACTCGTTTCGGAAATAAGGGCTTCTAGTTGTTTTTTGATTTTTTTTTTGCTACAGATGATTAGTCTTTTATGGCCTGTTGTTTCATTGCCTGCATTACTCTTTCGACTGCAATAATATTTGTTAAGTTCTGATTACTGTACCTCTACACCTGTTCGCCATAGCCCCTTCACCGCACTCTTTTCTTGTACAGATTCAGAGAACTCTCTGCTACCTAAATGTTTTCAAAGAGCGGCCCTTGTTTGTTTTACATTCACATGCTGTCGGCCGGATGCTCGGCATAAAAAACGGCCTAACATTGTAAAAGACGTGGAGGTCATTTGCGGGTTGGCTTGAAACCCTGTGGCAGTGAGCTAGAGAGCTCTGGGCTATGTCATATTCCTGGGAGTCCCACAGTCATGTAAAGTGGCTCCCCTTTTTAAAAAAAAAATCTAATAAACAGGCTACATTGGTTCACCAACGGATAGTGCACTTACAGTAAGAAGGAAACGTTTCCGATATTTGTTTTCATAACTTGCTCTTAAAAGCCTTGGTTATTACATATACATAGGAAGTGTCAGTGGCCAGTAAAAACACTTTGCCCTGCAAAGTGAAGGGAAGTATTTAAAAGAAAATTTGAATCCCGCATAAAAGGTAAACTGGGAAAACCACTGTTTTTCAAAGCACTTTTAGTTTCCAAATGGACTCTGACGGCCTTCTTCCAGATAGGCAGAGAACCACCTGTGCATACTGAACAGGGAGGAAAATGAAGTGAATCTCTCCCTTCCCCCATGTTTTAATGAACAACACACCCATCTTTCACACCCATCTTTTCTGTCTTTTTAAAAAATATTTTCTTTTAAAGGGCATGTCCACCCCGAAACTAAAATTTAACCCTATACTGGCCCCACTGTGATTAAAAAATCCTTACCTTACATCTTCACTCCAAATGGTTCTCCCACAGTGCCTGTGCAAAGTTAAGAAAAGTGAAGAGTAGGAATTTTCATTGAGTCATTCCAGTCCCTGCTTCCTCTCTGTGCTCAAAGAGGTTTCTGGCATGCACAGGGTACCCCTTCTCCCTCACTCCAGATCCCTTCTGTCTGCTACATCCCTTAGCTATATGAACTTTTTAATGTGTGTAGCTCACCTCATCCTATCCCAAACAAACGATTTACTTTTGCAAGAAAAGCCACAGAAAGATACTTACAGACCTTCGTCCCCCCGATGTTCTGAATAGCTTGCAGCCGTGTCTGTGATTGGTTGCCGGCTAGCCAATCACTGATGCGGCTGCCGGTCCTGCCCCTCTCTGCTGCTTCTGGCTAACAGGGAGCTTGGAACAGAGAGCCGGGGGATCGAACGTCTGTAAGTATCTTTCTGTGGCTTTTCTAGCAAAAGTAAATCGCTACACATTGTAAAAAGTTTAATTTAGGGGAGGAGATACCCTTTAAAAAGATGGCTTTATTTTGAATCTCTGTCCACCTTAAAAACAAAACAAACCCATGACTTCACAGCTATCTGCTGTTTTTACCTGTTTATTACATGCATTTGTAACTAGATGCTTATTAATAAGTCCTCTTCCCTTCTGGCAAAGATATCCGCATCTTCCTTCTTCTTAATGACCTTTTTATTGGCTTGGGCATGTGCAGAGGAGGCAGTAAGGGAAACATCAGTCAATTATTGGTTGTGATGTCAGCAGTGACTGCTTGGAGGGAGGAGCCAGCTTAACCTGCCAGAATGGAGGCAATAATTTGATAGCTGGTTAGTAATGCAGGTAAGTGCTGGATATATTTGTTGGGGTTGGGGTCAGGTAACTGACAAGTGACCATTTTTTTTGTTTTAAAGGTGTGCCCTTTAAGCCTTTGAAATAAAGGGATGATTTTGCTACAGAATGAAAAAAGCGTTTTTATTTTTACAGGGTTTGAAAATATTGTAATGGGGAGGGTGAAAATAGGGAACTACAAGGAAAATATGTACCTGCAAGGCTGGTGTTTGGATTAAATCACATATCGACTCCCAAAACTAAAATTTGCCCCAGTGCTGGCCCCACAGTGTAGTGTAAAAAAATCCTTACAATACTCCTCTGCTCTTTATGGTTCTCCTGTACTGCCTTCTGAAAATCCTAGAAAGTGTGTCATCCAGTGTCTGCTGCTTCCTTATCCTCAGTAAGGACTCTGTCATGCACAGGGCTCCCTCCCATCCTCCAGAATCCCTCTTATCTGCTCTGTTCTTTTCTGTAGTGTAGGGGTAATGTTCTGTGAAGGACACCCCCCAACCCTAACCGCAGAGTTTATAGGTTAAAAAAGCCTAGAAACAGACTTACCAACTTTCGTTCCCTCGTCTCTCTTTAAAGCCGGTGTGGGACCATAGACGCGGCTGCCGGTCCGGCCCCTAATGCTACTTCCGGGAATGGAGTAGCAATTGAGGCAGAGAGCAGAGGGAACGAAGGTGGGTAGGTCAATTTCTGGGCTTTTTTTTACTTTTAAACCTGGCTGTTGGGGGGCCCTAAACTATAGCAAAACTTTAATTTTTGGATGGAGATACCCTTTAAGGGAAACATATGTGACATGCAGAGACAATGTATGATGAAGGTTTTCTCAGTGCCATGGCTGGTACAGGGCTACTGTGGTGCTGGTTAATTTAGGAATAAATTGGAACTGCAGAAATGACACTATTTTCACTGTCTGCAGTTGTGCAGATTTCAACTCTCAACATCCCAGAGAATACATCTTAGCTGTGCTATCTCTATTTTGTGAGGAACCAGGAAGAGAATAAGCTAGGCATTTTGCTATGAAATTACTACAGACTACAGACCAGCAAGTCTCAACTGTATTAAGCTTTTTTGACGAGACATCTGCAGTCAGTTGCACCTCTGGCAATAGTTATTCTTTATTATGGATGGACTTAAAGTAATACAAAATATTTTCTAAACTTTGCATTATTTAATGAATGCAAAGTTTGATTAATGGAACAGTTACCGGAAGTAATAAAAAAAATGTTGTCAATGAATAAACTTTATTTTCTAACCTAATCTAATTTAATGCTACAGAAAGTACCAGTTTCTATAAAAAAAAAAAATCAGCATAAATCAAAAAGTCTTAAAACTAACATGTGAATCGCATAGCAAGCGGACGTTAACGCATGATCAAGATAAAACATAACAATTAATAATAAAGGTTAAATTGTTGCATCCATAGTTGACAACAGCACTACAAACTATCGTTTGTTCAAAGAACTCTCCTGACGTGTTTCATGCCAGGCTGGTGATCCGTGATATTTTCTCTATCTACTGCTTTGATATAATCATTACATTTTTACATCTGTGCCATTCTCCCACATTTTAAAACTTTTTAAAATTTTAAACCTTTTGTCCTAGAGTATAATGTTAGCTGAACATTTTCAGAGGGATTGGAATATGGTTGTCCATTGTGAGTTGTCTAATGTACTGTTCAGCCAGTGCTCCCATTTTGTCATGAATGCTATTTTGTGTGTGTGTGTGTCTGGTGTTGTTTAAGAGTAGATTTGCCAAATTAAACGTCTGTTCTGGTGTAGATTGCTAAGGAGAGATTCGAATTTAGACTTTTCCAGGCTTTGTGTTGTGTTTAGTATTTTTTGTGTATAGTGCTTGATTTGTTGGCAATGGTACCATTCCGTTAAGGGTAGTTTAAATTGTTTTCTCGACACTTCCCAAGGCAACAAATTACCTCCTGATATTAAGTGTCCTATATTGGTGATACCTTTATTAATCCAGTGCGACCATCCTATTTTGCTTTTTCCTGGTGGGAACTCTGGGTTGTGGAATATTGTTGTCAGCAGTGATGGTTGGTTGCACAATTGGTAAGTTGTTGTATTTTACCAAAGTTTTATTGAGTATTGTTTGTATGGGTTAGAGCTGCAATGCGCTGTAGCTAATTTGATATTAGGGAGCCATAGGATATAGTTTAGTGGTGTAGATGTGTTGAGAGCTTGTTCGATGTCTATCCATCTGGGTATTTCTAAAGTTTTATTCCATTGAAGGGTTTGAGATAGTAGAGCAGCTATAAAGTAGTGTTGGAGGCTTGGAAGAGCCTCTCCTCCCATCTTCCTTGTACGTTGCATTGTTTTTCGGCTTATTCTGGGGGTTTTATTGCACCATAGAATTTTGTTATTTTAGATTGTAGTAGGCGGAAGTCGGATGGGTTAAAAAATATTGGTAACGAATGGAATAAGTAGAGGAGTCTAGGTAAGAAGCTCATTTTGATACTGCTAATTCTTCCAAAAAGAGAAAGGTTGTAAGGGGTCCATTGTTTAAGCTGTTGTGTTAAAGATTTTATTAAAGGTGTGTAGTTAGCTTCATATAGTGAGGTGGGATCTGAGCATATCTTGACTCCCAGGTAAGTGAAATGTGAGGATACCCAGTGAAAGTCGAAATTTAATTGGAGAAGTTTTGTTGGTTGGGGGGATAAGTGTATAGGGAGTATGAATGATTTTGAGTGGTTGATTTTAAAACCCGAGACGTTTCCAAAAATCCTAGGAGGGGATTTTAGCCCTGACTCCGGGACTCAGTGTTTTCTCTGCAGCCGGGACAATCCTTCCAAATATGGGCCATCTGGCAAACCTGGGCATAATACACCCAAAAACAGTATACCGTATATACTCGAGTATAAACCGAGTTTTTCAGGCTGAAAATCAGCCTGAAAACTTGGATCGGTTTATACTCGAGTCACAGCTTACCTTACCATTCCGGCAGCAGCACGATCTTTCTCTGCACTGGCGCGCCGGCCTGACGTACAGCCGGCGCCGGGCAGTGACGTCAGGCGCGCCAGTGCAGAGAAAGATCGTGCGGCTGCCGGAATGCAGAGGAGTCTCCAATGCTGGCCCAAGGATTTGTGCGGCTGCCGGAATGCAGAGGAGTCTTAGATGCTGGCCCAAGGATTCGTGCGGCTGCCGGAATGCAGAGGAGTCTTCAATGCTGGCCCTTGCTTGGGGAGAAGAGCCCACAGGGAGAAGAGCCCACAGGTACTGAACTGGGTGGGAGGGGGAGGGTGGCATTCAAGTGTTTGGGAACTACAACTCCCAGCATGCTTATTAGCTGGGAGTTGTAGTTCAAACATCTTGAATGCCAAGTGAGGGTGGCATTCAAGATGTTTGGAAACTAACACTCCAGCTAATAAAGCATGCGGGAGTTGTAGTTCCCAAACATCTGAATGCACCCTCACTTGGAATTCAAGATGTTTGGAAACTACAACTCCAGCTAATAAAGCATGCTGGGAGTTGTAGTTTCCAAACCTTGAAAGCCACCTCATTGGCATTCAAGATGTTTGGAAACTACAACTCCCAGACAGCTATTAGCGGGAGTTGTAGTTTCCAAACATTGAATGCCAAGTTTCACCCTCGGTTTATACCGAGTCAACAACTTTATTAGGATTTTTAGCTGAAATTGGGTACTCGGTTTATACTCGGGTCGGTTTATACTCGAGTATATACGGTAAGAACAATTTATTATTAAATGATTTATTATGCTCTTGAATGAAGCAGATAAATATTCTGCTCGTAAACAAAACAACAAGGTCCCCAACTGTCATGCAGGCTTTTAATTTACTGGTGCAAGAACTGGGACGTCTTGGCAGAGCATTACATTTGTAATAAGAAATGGAAAAAATGACTAGACCTTTCTGTGCAGGTGGAAAAAGGTTAACACAACTAGTCTGTCAGATCTTGTTATAAAATGCTTATGAAATAGAGCAAAAAAACAGAAAAGACAAATAAAATTACCCAAAGTAAGTGCTAATGAGATCCTTCAGTCTTAAATGTCCCAGCAATATATCAGTCTGCTTCTGTCACAGATTGTTATGGAAGCTGGTGACCTCTTTGGGATTTATAGACAAAAAATGAAGACAGTATCACTTTTGGCTGTACTAGCTGTGGAGTTTAATTTTTTTCTAAAATCCTTTTATTTTTGCTTTAAATGTACTGGCAGTACCTTGTTTCCAAACTTGTTATGGGTTTCATAATTCATCATTTCAAGGGAGGGTTTTTAAAACCAAAAGTAACTTATATTTCCTGAAGAAAGGTTGTTTAATTAAGGTAATTTGCCTTATTGTGACTTTTACCATCTCCTATAGTAATAAAGGTTCAAATTGTTTTTTTTTGTTTCCAGGACTTTTTAATGTTAGACCTTAAAGGGACACTATACTGAAAAAAATAGCTTTGGCTTACGGTATCTTAATCTATAACTGAGTACATGTAAATAGCACTTACTCTGATTTGTGTGTGTTGCTGCATGCCTTCAATGCAACACACATTTTGTTTAGGAGCAGTATCCCCCCCTCCCTCTCTTAACCACTCCCACTTCCATCCGACCTGACTTTTCCCCCCACAAACCAACTGACAAGCCTGCACACAGTATACAGCATTTCAACTGTCAAAACTCCGTCACCATTCCAGCTACAGTAAAACTACTCACAGAAGAACAGTTTTTGAGAGCAAGGAACTTGATTGAAAGCTGAAATATAAGAAATTTTAGATTGGATATCTAAAGAAATAGGGGGCAGATCAACAAAAAAATGATACGGTGGTGGTTGGGAAAACTATAGTTTACAGTTATGGTCAATTTAAAATAACCTATTTTTTGGTATAGATGTGGTTTAACTATACTGGTATTCCATTTATCTAACAGAAAATCACCTACACGGTTTGGTAGGATCTAAAATACTTCCAATAAATGTAAATAAGGAACAAAGCCTTATCTGCATATTGTTGAAAGGGGAGTTTCAAAGCCTTTATTCTCTCACTATCCTATTTAATTTATTGGTGACGTCCAATAGAATATCAAACAATATTCCGACAGGCTGTGTTTTTGATCTGACCCTTTATGGCACATTATTTAATGCCAATTTCTTAAAATATTTATAAAATAGGTTTCATCGGAGCACAAATACAAATGCTTTAAAGAAATAAGGGAGTTTTTTTTTTTTCAATGACCATAATTCCATCCAATGATTTCTCTGTGTATAGTTAATGCTTCCAGTACTGACTTTCTGTTTGCAGGACCCCTAATAGTGTCCGTTATAGTCTCAGACCCTTCAGTTTTTCAGTAGAGATCCGAGCATGTTTGACTATCCAACAGCCAATCAGTAACAATTAGGACTATTTTAAGGAAGTGGTGCATCCTGGGAAGAAGAACTGTTGCAGAAGCTAAAATAGCTCACTACTCACTATAAGTGTTTCTAAACCTTTTTAACTGTGTTGACCCCTTGAAATTTTGAGTCTCTGGAACCCCTACATAAAGTTATGATTATATATTCTTTTTCAGCCATTAAATCATCAAAATACACAATTTTATAAATAAAATGAATAGATCTATAAATATTCTATTTAAAGGGTATGTCCACCCTAAATATCAAATTTTAATATGTGATCCCCCCTGGCTCCAGCCCCAACCCGTATGTTTGTTTTTTAGAAAGCCCCCAAACTCTACTTACCTCCCCTCTTTCCTACGCCGCGCTCCCGGCCCTCTGCTTGCGAAAAATGCAAGCAGAGGGGCGGGACCGGCAGCCGCGTCTGTGATTGGCTGAGCTGCAGCCAATCACGGACGCGGCTGCCGGCAGCTTACTTCGCGTAGGAAAGAGGAGAGGCAAGTAAAAGTTTGGGGAGCTTTCTAAAAAAGAAAACATAGCGGTTGGGGCGGGAGCCGGGGGGAATCACATATATTAAGAAAAAACGTAGGGAGGGAATCGGGAGAGGAAAGGGGAGGGAGGAGGGGGAGAAGGGCTGCAGTACGCATGGCAAAAATCTACCGGAGGCCAGGTAGGAGGCAGTGTCCTATAGGACTCTGCTAGCCTCTGGTGGGCAGTTTTTGGCACTTTGGGGGGGGACTACAGGGAGACAAGATGGAGCTGGGATGTGAGGTAAGGATTAAACTACCATACATGATGGGGCCAGTAGTGGGGGGGAATTATAGTTTTGGGGGTGGACATGCCCTTTAAAAAAATGCATTCAAATTCACTGCAGGGTGGAAACCCTTACATAAAAACATAACTTATTTTTATTTATCTCTCAGACATCAATACACCCAAACTAATTTCATATAGAACATTGCTAATATATAGAAATATATACTGTATTCATCAAAATCCGTACAATTTCTTACAATGACCGCGGCTGCCGGTCATTCAGTGCAGCGGAGGAAAGAGGGGAGGTAAGTAATGTTCGGGGCACTTTGTAAAGATAAAAATGAAGCGGTTAGGGCTGGAGGAACAGGGGGAATACTATATTAAAAGGGATTATGCTAGGGGGAGGGAATTCGGAGAGGGAGGGAGGGGGAGAAGGGCTGCAGTACGCATGCAAACTTCTCCGGAGGCCAGGTAGGAGGCAGAGTCCTATATGGACTCTGCTAGCCTCCTGGTGGGCAGTTTTTGGGACTTTGGGGGGGGGGGACTACAGGAGAACCTTATGGAGCTGGGTGTGAGGTAAGGATTAAAGGGCAATTATAGTGGAAAATTGTTTTTTTTTAATTCTCTAATGTATCCTATAAGTCATCCCAACCACCAGGGTACCTTTAGTTTCTTTAAATCTACATAGTCCCCGAGATATAAGCCTTGAATATGCTGTGATTTGTAGGAGCTGCTACACCTCATCTGTCACTCAAAGGCACACACCCACACAATCCAAAGCTCCCGCAGTACTGTCACACACTCTCTCACCCACACTTATGTACCATGTGCAATATATAGTCAAATGCTGTAGTGTAAACACAATCAATAAACCATTAACCCAGCAATATGAGCATAACACACTATAAAACAGCCCCTCCTCCCCAAAAAAATCTTATATACATACAAAACCAGTGACTCAAATGGAACACTAAACAGTAATACAGACTATATACCAAACAAGACACACAGTGCATCTATGAAATATATAGACTAAAGCAACTGAAATGTAAAGGACAACAAGCAGTGTCACTGTGTTTGTGAAGGTCTCACTACAAGCTGTGTTACACTGTCTCTCTCTTCAGTGATATGATCTCAGCTAAGCAGGGGGAGAGATATGAACTTTAGGTAAAAAGTAAATAACAATTAGCCAAGTTAGAGAACAGGCAGAGTTCAGTAACTTACTTGTAAAGAATCTCAGCACCACTTGTCCTCCCCTCTTTCTTGCCTCCTTCAGCATATTGTACTTTATTCCACACTTTGCTTGCAGTCTAGCTCTGGAAGGGAGGGGTCAACAGGATGTCAGCACTTCATTTAAAGTCCTTTCAACTGACAATGCTCGGACTCTGTATACAGCCCGTCACTGCTTGAGGGGGACTAGACAGAGAGGGGAGGGGGACTACACAGCTTGGTACAAACTCTGCCAGTGTGAAGAAACGAAGCCACACAGAAACATGAAAGTAAGGCAGCTTATACTAAGTGATCTATACATTGTAACAGACAAAGTTTTTTTTCACTACAGTGCCTTTAAACTACACTACAGGATGGGGCAGTAGTTGGGGGATTATAGTTGTGGGGGTGGACATGCCCTTTAATGAATTTACCAGCCCTCGGCTGCCTTTTGCTGTTGTTCTGTGCCTTTTCCATGCACAAAAGAAGCAGAAGGGGCCAGACCGGCAGCAGCATCAGTTATTGGCTGAGACGTCTCGGACAAACATTTAGGAGCAGAGTTGAATGGTTTAGACCTTGCGAGTTCTAAAACCCTTTTGGGTTTTTTATTTTGTACTGAAACCTTAATAATGACAAGGAAGAAGCAGATTATCCGGATGACTCACAGACAGCTCCTACTCTTCACTTTCTGGGAATTTGAACAAGCACTGCAGGAGAACCATTTGGAGAAGAGGAGTAAGGGAAGGATTGTTAAGCACTACACAGTGAGGTCAGCAGTGAGTTTAAAAAATGAATATTCCTCATGCTATGAAATATAACAATATTAGAAATCACCTTTGAACATATATTTTGCACATTGCATTGCAAACAGACGGTAACATGCATGACACACGCTCTTCACACACGTTGCCATTCAGCATAGTGTAACCTCAGCCTTAAGCAACACAGCTTGTTGATTTTAGCATGCCGGGTTAATTATTAGGAAGTTTTACCTTTAAATAGGCTAGGGATAAGATACGAAAAAGAAAATGAAATGCAATAACAAGTGAACATTTTGAAAGATCTTGTGTCACATACTTTGTTGTATACGCAGTGAAAAAACAGAAAAGATGTATGAGATTTTTATTAAAAAAAAACATTTGTATTCCTAAATAATTTCCGCTCTTCATTTGAGCAAGGTAAATGAATGGACTGACCCTAAATAAAACGCTTGCATATGGTTGTTCTTGGAGTGAATCTTGGGTTAAAATAACATATTTTGGGTTTTTTGCAGTGGCTTGAATATTTTTTCATATGTAGGTCGAAGACATGACAACACATTTATAATTACTGGCGGTGATGTGATCAGAATGACTTTTAAACTAGGTAAAGCTTTTTAATCAATTTAGGGATGTCGAGAAGACACCTGTTACCATTTGAAACTTTGATGAAAGGTTCTGTTAGAAGGCAGATTTGTCATTTGCTTATCTGGGTGACATTTACCTTGATTACCATGCTGAAAACCCTTTCATGATATTAATATGCTTCTCAGGAAAAGTAATGATTTATAAGTAATGTATGGCATAGGAATATAAGATATATATAGGATATAAGAGTTACAAACTAAACTGGGGAGTTAAAAGTTTACTTTTTGATTATATTTAAACATACTGCATTGTGGCTGTATTGAGTTTTACTCTGTAGCTGTGTGGTAATAAGATACTGAAAATGTCTGGCAAAGCTTTCAATGTAAGGTACCAAATTTTTAGAGTAAATGTACAGGGTTATTCACTAAAAGTTCTCACCGTTTAAATTGGTGCTAATTTTGCCCCAACCAATCAGATGTTAGCTTTTAAATGTTAAATAAGATCTGATTGTTTGGGGCAAAATTAGCACAATTTTAAACGATAAAAATTTGTATTGAATCTCCCTGATTGTTGTTAAATTTAAAAGCTACCGGTAAGGGATCATATAGAAGCTCAACAGAGTTTTTATACAGGTCTTGGAACCCTAAAGTGACTTCAAACATCCTTGTATTTAAATGAGTAGTAGAGTATAATTATTCCTCTCACTAACCTATCCCATTTAATGTATCCAAGGTGAGGTCCTAAAATGTTAGGTCCTTGCCCCTGGATGTAGAGAAGATTCATACCTAAAATAGCTCCAGTCCCAACCTTTTTTCTAGATGGACAGCTCAAAGTATAGAAAAATGCTCCCCAAAAAGAGAGCATCTTCCCAAGGCAAAGAACTATGTTTTAGGTGTGAGTTCTTCCTATCTCCTCAACACCCAGGGGTGAGGACCCAGCATTTTAGGTCCTCATCCTGGGTACATTAAAAGTGAGAGGCCAGGGGAGGGGCCACACTGGCTTCATGATTAGAACTATCAAAGACTAATATGGGGGATAGTGTAAACCAAGGGGCGAGGATCTAGTGCACAACATCAAAAATTAATGTAAAGAGCACAATTAAAAGTCAACCAGTGAATTATATAAATGTCTGTTTATAATGAGTAAATTTGACTGATAGACATTTACGTGTTCTTTCTTAATTTGTTTGATGTTGTGTTTTAATATTTTTTATCAGGCAGAAACAGAGGAGACCAACCTTTTAATATTCCTAGGACAGTTTGCTCCATATTGCTGGTGTCCAATGCGCAATGTCCAATCCCCAACACTATCACAGGCCATTGATTCAATTATCACAGAGTATAATTCCTGGCCTCTTGCTGTGGAGATTGTGATACAGCGAGAGATCAAAGAGATCATGCATACTGATAAAGGATCAATAATGCAACATATACACTGCCTCTTTATAATGGCCACCATGTCTATTATGGTTAATAGTTACACATGTGTATTAAATGTTATATCCATTCATATTTGAATACCAGAAACTGGGAAAAATATTTATTATTATTATTTTTTTCCTGTTACGTTTCAGGGGTAACAGAAGCTAATTTCAGTGCAGTAAGCAGACACCATCCTTATGCCTAAGCACCAGAACAAGATGTGATGTGCACCAGACACATATTCTTCTTTTCTTGGCCCGAGCATGTCTTACAACTAAACAGTGGGAGATACTGTTATTCTAATAGGGAAAATTACACTTCTGACAAGTGTAAAACGCTGTAGTTATTAAATACAGGGCATGTAGTGTGAACAAACTTATTGGTTGTTGCTAGACTGTGAGTCTTATGTCCATTCCTTTGATGGATAAGTGTGAATAAGAAAGAGAAAGTGAAGTTCTTAAGTCTGAATTTGGCTCAGATATTTTTTCTCAGTCCAGATATATGATGTAGACTGGAGAAAACTTTTAATGTCTATTTGGATTTTTAGCAGAAGGTTTTCGGATTCAGAACAACCAGCGTGGTAAATTGCAGCTTACCTTGAAACTTAATACCATATTACTCGGCCGCTAAAGGGTATGTCCATCAGTACACAGAGGCATTGTAGCAGCAACCAATCAGAAGTCATCTGTTTACTGGTCTTTTGCAGTTATATCATCACATTTGATTGGCTGCTGCAGATTAAGAGTACAGGCAAACATTTACATAAGCCCAATTAGTTTGCCATGGTAGAATACAGTGTTCATGTGCAAATGCTGTTTAGAACACCAAGTACATATGTGTAAGACGTAAACAAAGCCATTTTTTCAACATATCAACCACTGCTGTAAATAAGAATATGTGATACCTGGATTTAAGCCTCAGCTTTGATAGATTTTTATAGCTTAAAAGAAACATCTGGTAGCACTTCCAATAGATAATATTTTTTAGTACTCGTAATGCCTTTTTTTCTGTTGTAGGTTGGTTCTGTTAAATATTTTGGCTTTGTCTTTATGAGCTTGTATTTATGCACACACAAAGGGGCTATTAATATCCCATATAATCTTTTACCCTGGCTAACATAAAGAGTGTGTACATTGCAGTGATTTGTAGTTCAAGGTTTCTTAATTGCAGAATAAAATGCTAATTAGCATTTTATGTCATTTGTATATGCTAGTGCGTAGGTAGAATTTTTTATTCAGTGATCTGACTAGACATAGTTAGAAAGGTGCAGCTGACATATCGGAATGACCAGCGAGCATATCTTGAAACCTTGCACTGTCTTAGGCAAAGTCCACACTGTAACACACGTTCAGGAAGCGCGTACGCAAGTGTAAGCATTTTTCGGTGTGCGTTGCCGTGCTTTGCAATTGCACAAAAAAATGCAGATTGCATGTGTTCCGATTAATTGATTGCAGCACACAAAGTGTGGCACCTATTGGGCCACATTAGTGTGTTTTTTTAAATTACTTTGATGTGGCCTAGCCCTTGGCCACTGCAGGCATGGGTTGGAAATGCATAATGATCAATGTGTGTGTTAACTAGAATAAAGGGAAATTGCAGAGGGCAGCTTTGTTGCTATAAATGGTGAAATCAAATAATATATATGTAGTTTTTACTGTTCTTGTACGAAAGCCATATTATAATAGCCTATTAATTGCTGTCTATATGTGATTTACAAAAAAATGTGAAACATTAAAGGATTACTTTTCAGAAGGCAGCACTTGATTTATAGTTGATGTAAGTGATTTGTAATAAAAACAGTAATATCGTTAATGAACTGTGTAGGGTAACATTGGTCACACTGCGACTTACTCCAGGGTATAACGCACTCACTAGGACAGATTCATTTAGATACGCATTTACTGCACACCGCTATTACAATACCGTACCAGGGACTAATAAAAACTTCCATAAACAATCTGGACATTTAACAGAGAGTGAGAAATGCTTGATTGATGGACAAACCAACTGCTAAGGGCTCATTAAGGTTCACAATATCAACTTTGCTTAGGTGGAGAAAATCATTTGAAACCATTTGGGTCCAAGGTGTTAAAAACATCTCAAGTTGCTAAAATGTCATTTGGCAGGTAATGGCAGATAAACTCTTCTTTATAAACTTTCAAAGAAAAACATACGATCAACTGTGAGGGAATGAAAGAAGCCAATTTAAATTGTGAGTGCTAGATACAGGGAAGTTAACTGGCAGACACCCATCAACTCAAACTGAAAAGTAGATTGCACAGTGGGTAAAAGACTTCAACATTAAGTTACATTTTACGCCTGGTTTGTCCTGTGGTCCAGTACTAACTGATATATCCGTCTTTTCAGCTTAAGTGATCTGCATTTACCAGTGTACATAATGGTTGAAAAGGCAGCTAGAAAGCTTAGGGAGAGAGGGGCCAAAAGGAGCAAAAAGCCCTTCAGGGCACGGCCACACTGTAACGCAAACGCAATCACATGCGATTTCATGTGCGATTTTTTTTGCGCTTGCGATTTCTTCAATAAATATAGGAAAACGCATGCGATTAAAAATGCAGAACGCAATCGCACCGAAAAACTTGCGTTTTTTTGCGTTGACGCGTTTTCAAGGATTTTTTGAAAACTCAAGCGCAAACGCAAAAAAACGCAGCAGTGTGGCCTAGCCCTCACTGAGCATAAAAATGGAAAAACACCTTCTTATAACAGAGGGCATCTTGCAGTCCCATGTTATATTAAAAGTATTGCCTACAAAACCTAAGAAACAAGAAGTAATTTCTTACTCCCATGTTCCCCAGAGTAAGGGGCAGAGATATGCAAAATACTCCTTTATGTCCCTTAGCTAATGCGTGTCCAGAACCGCTGGCTAATAACATGCAATATTAAGCTATATTGCGTGGGTAACATGGGAGTAAGAAATTACTTCTTGTTTCTTAGATTTTGTGGGCAATGCTATTCATATAGCATGAGACTGCAAGATGCCTTCTGTTATAAGAAGGTGTTTCTCCATTTTTATGCTCAGGGAAGGGCTTTTTGCTCCTTTTGGCCCCTCTCTCCCTAAGCTTTCTAGCAGCCTTTTCTACTGTACGCACAAGTCCTACACCATAGAGCCATGAATCTGTATCTTGCACTGACGAGATCTAACAAGATCGAAACACGTTGTGTCTGCAGGTCAGATGATTGGCTCTATATATTAAGCTGTATTGCATGTTATTAGCCAGCGGTTCTGGACACATGCAATAGCTAAGGGACATAAATGAGTATTTTGCATATCTCCGCCCCTTACTCTGGGGAACATGGGAGTAAGAAAATGCCTTTTGTTATAAGAAGGTGTTTCTCCATAATGGTTGACAGAAACCAGGGGGTAAATTTTAAGCCAGGAATAATGAAAAAAAAAAAAAATTTAAATGAACAGTCTCTTAATTTGGGGGGTAGGGGTATTCCTATTGTTGAAGATTGAATTTGAAATGTTTTTGATTATTTGGTTCTGCGCATAGAACGGGACCTGACAGAGGAAGCGGCGAAGGAGTGCGAGACCAGGTAAGTTCCTTACCTTTGTTCCCAACTCTACAGGTTTTATTTAAGAACCTTCAATAAAACTGAATATCCCATAGTAATTTTCAGCAGTGAAGATAACCTTTCATTTCTTTTATATTTTCTTTTTAAATATATGTCAAAAAAGAAAAATGAACAAAATGTTTTGATTGTGAGCTCTTCTTTTTCCTATTTAGAATGTATTATTCCCCTTATTGCCATATGTTCATCCTCTAATTCATTTTAATCCGCATGGTATGGAAAGAACAGTTGCTCCCAGTGGTCCGGAAATTCCGACTTTAAAGGCGGGTCTGTTCCTATATGTATTTTATTTGGCTTGGGAAATTGTTAATTAATTTCTCGATTTTTGTTAATAACCCCTTTTTCTAGTGAATGAACAGAAAATATTGTATGTGGCAGTGTACACAGCTGGAAGTTTGTGTTTTCTTAACTTGCCAGGTTTTGTTTTGGTCCATTCATCCAATGTAAGATTATTAACCACGGATGCAGTTGATTTTTATTGGACACAAAATGCACTTCCCAAAATTAGAAAACATTCTAGAAAATTAGAGCAGTAAATCTTCACTATTGGCTGGTAAATGAGTGTTCGTGTATTTCTTGTTTTGCATTTGAGAACAAAAACTGTGGTTTCTTATACTCTGACGCTGGTACAGTAAATTCTGTCCTGAAGCATATGGAAATGCATAAAATCATTTAATGTATGTAGATGTTTGCAAATGACAACTCCCAGCATTCTCTGGCTGCATTTAGTGTCCCGCAGGTTGGACATCCATGTAGAACAATATACCTTTCCTGTGGAAATGAGAGAAATAGGGAGCCCAGTCCTTTCTCTCCTTGACTGTAATTTTTATAGACGCAGAAAAAGATCAAGTTGGCTGCTAAAAGCACTAGATTTACTAAATCCATTAAATGTGCTTTTTGAGCCTTTAAAAAAGTAGCATTGATGTTTGACCTTGTGGATTATACCTGTATTCTTTTGAACCTTAAATTGTACATGGCTCAATTTTTTTTAAATCCATAGCTTCCTTTTATGCTAATTTAATTCATCAGGTAAGAAATCTAAACTCCAGATTCACCATGTACAAATATGCGGGCTACAGCGCACACTGGAAATGAAAACTAGTGCGGTGGATAAAATAAATCGCTTTTATTGAGCCGTGATACAGATAGAAGGTACATGCATGGCTTGACGTATTTTGAACCTAACGGTTCTTACTCATAGGCACAATGTAACAATGTGTATCAAGTTTAAAAAGGTGATCCCACACCCCCAGAAAACACGTCACATAGGGAGGAGTGAGCTCTAATTATCTTACTCGATAACAACGGGAAGCAAGAAGCTAAAGAAGAAAGACAGACAGAGACTCGGAAAAAAAGAATCCCTGATGTGATAGCAGTGAGAAAACTCTTAATCGTAAGAGTGGTGTAAAACACGTATAATAGCATCAAAGATATTAGTAAGGACGAACGGGAGCTGCACCTTCAACTTTGGTGGCACGTTGCCAACAAGGAGTGCCTAGGCCCAAACCTATGGTATATTAACTTCCCCTTTAATACATGTGTGTGTGTGTCTAAATGTGTGTCTTCTATGCATGTGTGTCCATGTGTGTGTGCCTATGTGTCCATGTGCGTATATGTGTGTGTATATATGTGTCCGTGTGTGTGTATGTGTCCGTGTGTGTATGTGTCCGTGTGTGTATGTGTCCATGTGTGTGTGTATGTGTCCGTGTGTGTGTGTATGTGTCCGTGTGTGTGTGTATGTGTCCGTGTGTGTATATGTCCACGTGTGTGTCTGTCCACGTGTGTGTGTGTGTCCGTGTGTGTGTCCGTGTGTGTGTGTGTGTGTATGTGTCCGTGTGTGTGTATGTGTCCGTGTGTGTGTGTGTGTGTCCACGTGTGTCCGTGTCCACGTGTGTCCGTGTCCACGTGTGTGTCCACGTGTGTGTGTGTCCACGTGTGTGTGTCCACGTGTGTGTGTCCATGTGTGTGTGTCCACGTCTGTGTGTGTGTGTCCACGTGTGTGTGTCCACGTCTGTGTGTGTCCACGTGTGTGTGTGTCCGTGTGTGTGTCCACGTGTGTGTGTCCACGTGTGTGTGTGTGTGTCCGTGTGTGTGTGTCCACGTGTGTGTCCCCACGTGTGTGTGTGTCCACGTGTGTCCATGTCTGTGTGTCCGTGTGTGTGTCCATGTGTGTGTGTCCACGTGTGTGTGTTAAGATGTTCTCTGATCCTATTTTTCAAAGGACGGGTTGTACAACCTACATACTGTATGTTGTATTTACTGCATGTTATCAAATACACTACGAATTTAGTGTTACAATTTACATAAGAGTCTATTCGATATGTTTTACCCGTATTGGAGCTGGTATAGGTATTCCCCTTAATCCCATGTTTACAAGTTTTACATCTCATCGCCCCACAGGGAAAACATCCTTTATATTTAAGCCATATTTCTTGATTATTTGATGGGCTCATAAATAAACTAGGGGATAACATATCTCTAAGGGATCTAGCTTTCTTGTCCGCAAAATTACACCCTTCCTGGATGACACTTCTAAGGGTTGGATCTTGATCCAAAACCGGTAAGTATTTGACAATAATTTTAATGATCTTATTATATTTGGGGCTAAAAGTCGTAGTGAAAAAGACACCTTGATCCGTTTAGTCCCGGTTTTCCTTATATTCTTGTTCTTATTCATTCCAGCCAATAATTCCACTCTATTATGTGCTTGTGTTCAATCTCGAGCCACGTGAAGAGCAGCTTTATTATAGCCCCTCTCTAGAAATATCTGGGTCATATCAGTAGCTGCTTCATCAAAATGTTCTAAATTAGAACAATTTCGTCTTATACACATGTACTGGCTATATGGTGTAGCTTGTATGCAATGTGGAGTTAAAGGGGAACTGTGGTCTCCAAACAAGTTGAGTTTAAATGAAAGCTCAGTTTCCAACCTTTAGAACGAGCCATCAACCACCTCTCTACGTGCTCCACAGCCCAAGATATAAAGAAATGACTGACCAGAAAGTTAATGGGTGGAAGGCTGACGTGACATTCCTAAGGCTTTTCCTGCACAGTGCTGCCCGCGAGCACAGCCTCAGACTCCCTCAGTGCGTGAGGGAGACAGGAAGTCCCTCCTCCTCTCTGCTTTGTGAAGTCCTAACAGAGAAGGTAAGGGAATCTACAGCCAACTGCGAGTGGGCGGGGCTTGTGCACACGAGTGGGTGGGGCTTGTGCACCCACAGGTGGGCAGGGCTTGTGCACCCGTGGGTGGGCAGGGCTTATGCACCCTGTGTGGGAGGGGCTTGTGCACCCACAAGTGGGCAAGGCTTATGCACCCACGAGTGGGCGGGGCTTATGCACCCACGAGTGGGCAGGGCTTATGCACCCGCAAGTGGACGGGGCCACATGGGGCTGTAAGAGAATAGGACAAGGGGGCCTGCAACTGGAGGGACCATGGGGTCCATGAGTGGGAGGGACATGGGGAGCTGCAGAGGGGAGGAGGAGACACGGCAGATTGACTGACATGGTTTCAGAGCAGGAAGTGCAGGGGACCTGGTGATGCTGCTGCAATATTACACACAAAAATGTAAATATCTTCAAAACTATGTAAAATAAACAATAAACAATGGAAATAAATTGCAAACATTCTCAGGAGAGCAATTCCTATCAATTTACCTAAAATCATTTTTGGACCACAGTTCCCCTTAAATGAAGGAATTAATAGTTTTTTGTCTGTACAGGGTATTAGAGTAATACGCCCCGATCCTAGGAATAAAGATCGTCTGGCCTTTCTGTTAAAAGAGGAGGTCAAGATGATTTTTTTACATAACTTGTTACATAGAGTAGGTCAGCCTGTTTTCAGCACCTTGAAGCACATTAGAATCTGTTACATTTAAATTATATATTGTTTGAATTTTTTGATACTTCCTGTGAATATTAAACATGAAATTCCAGACAACGGGGTATCAGGCAAACTCACATCTTCCAAAGTGCTACTGTCCTGCACCCAAGTGGATACACAAAATACCTTCAAAAATGGAAGAGCCACGAGTCCTCAGGAATAGATGAGGCTTTATGTGTAAGCTGGAAAAAAGCCTCACTTGCATCTACTCCTGAGGACTCTTCCATTTATGAATGTATTTTGTGTTCCTGTGCATATTGTTATATATGTTTGTATTATATTTATGTGAGTGTCAGTGCAGCAATGTTATACTAATATCTTTGATGCTATTATACGTGTTTTACACCACTCTTACGTTTAAGAGGCAGGGGGTTTCTCACTGCTATCACATCAGGGATTCTTTTTTTCCGAGTCTCTGTCTGTCTTTCTTCTTTAGCTTCTTGCTTTCCTTTGTTATCGAGTAAGATAATTAGAGCTCACTCGTCCCTATGTGCCGTGTTTTCTGGGGGTGTGGGATCACCTTTTTAAACTTTCCAATTTCCCGTTATGGTAACCCATGTAATTGCGCAAAATAATGTGGATTGCGTGTGTTGGAAATCACACTTTTTGAGTCTTCGCAATTTCATATTAATCAAAATCGCATGCGCAAACGTGTGAAAAACATGCTTATGTGGCCTAGCCCTAAGGTATAACTTCTGCCTAATGTAACATGTATAATATGATTGTATGCATGAGATATTTTACAATGAAAATGCTCCTCCATCTAACAAAACTTATTTTCCAATCGCAGTTGACAGAACAATGTCTGAAGACCACATCCCTGTACACAAGGAATTTATATACTGCTCTGGAGCTGCCACAGAAGTCCTAAAGTTTGGACCTTGGAAAAACCTGCAGAAAACTAATGGAGAAATTCAACCTAAATTATTAATTCTGGTCATACCTGGTAAGGGAACTAAACATTCAGGCGTTTCTCTCTTAGGTACTATAATCTCATCTATGTAGAGAAAATAAGTCTAAAATAAAATCTAAAGTCAAATAATTTCCACGCGATTTGCCTAGTGAACATTGCATCACGCAACATTCATACAAAAATATAAAGCTACAACGACCAATTATTGTTCGTTCAATAAGCTGATACTATGATTTTTCCTATTTCAACATTTATTAGACATAGACACTTTATCAGTAAGTCTTTATGATTGTGGGGGAGAACGGAGTGCCTTGAGGAAACCCACGCAAGCATTGGGAGAACATGCAAACTCCTTGTAGATGTGTCCACGGGTGTTCCTGTAGTGCGTGTGTCTCTTTGCTACTGTATAGGTGCCATCCCTACACTTGGTATATGGTGCAAACCAATCAGGACAATAGCTCCCTGTAGAGTGTGCTTTCTCATTGTTTTTATTGGCCACTAAGGAGGCGGCTCACAAATATGACCAAAGCAAGAGTTTGTAAAACTGATTACTCGTTGTAGGATATTCATCCAGAGGTAAGAAATAAGCACATTTTCAGAAAATCATGATGCAGCCATTAACCACAAGTCATGCTGACCTATTTACCACAGGTTAGAATTACTTTAATACCATTAAAGTGGCTGCACAGGATTTACAAGACTTACCCATGCAGGGTTGTTTCTGGGCATTGGTGACCTAGGCAAACTTAGGGCACCATTAAAATTTGGAGGGTGCCATTCAATTTCCCTTTTTCTTTTAAAGGGCATGTCCACCCCCAAAACTGAAATTTAACCCCATACTAGCCACATTCTGTAGTTTATCTGACATTCTCTACTCCAAATGGTTCTCCTGCTGTGTCTTTTCAAAGTCCTGGAAACTGCAGTGTAGAAGCTGTCAGTGACTCATCCGGTGCCTGTTTCTGCTTCAACCTCATCAAGGTCTGAGGCATGTGCAGGGGAGGCCCCCCCCCCCCCCCACCACCATCCGGATCCATCCTCTGAGGCCATGTCACCTAGCGTGAAATTCTCTTTATGGAAAGTAAGTAAGAGCTTCCCAACCCTAACCACCATATATATATATTTTTTTTAAATGCCACGATGGTCACTTACAGACCCTTCTCTCCCGCGGCGTCTTAGATGATGTCAGCCGCACCTGTGATTGGCCGCGTCTTAGCCAATCACAGTCGCAGATGGCGGACTGGCCCCTGCTTGCAACTTCCGCAAGCAGGGAGCTAGATAGAAGACCGCACGGGAGAGAAGGGGCTGTAAATAACTATCGGGGCATATTTTAAAAATATATTATGGCGGTTGGGGGTGGGCAGCTTCTACCTACCATATATAAAAATATATATTTCAGAGTGGACAGGCCCTTTAAAAGACAGAGACCAGCCATAGAGTAAGAAGCTGTTACCAATATAGTTTCCTGTAGACTTTCTTTTTACATAAAATATAATCAACTTGGCTGAGTTTTCCAATCTATGCAAAGATTAATCCAAGAAGTGGTTGGGGGAAGTTTTAGTTGGGAAGGGGTCACCACGGTAGACTTTCTTAGGGCAACAAAATGGCTTGAGCCGGCCCTGTACCCACACATCTACTGCAACTGATATAGAGGCTCTTTTCGTGTGACTCTTAAATGCCAACTAATAACTGGCATTAAAGTCAAGAATAGGGAAGGACACGATCACAGGTTTCCCAGGGTCGCAACCCTTTTAATCTTGTAATTTATTCGGCTATATTAGCTATTAACCACATGTTTTGTTATATTTTTTTTTTTGTCCTAAAGTTTGAAAAGGCAGTTTGTCTTCCTTGCGGTTTTTAACCAGAACATTTCTATTTCCTAAATTGTAATGTAAACCATAACAATGTCTTTGGTATATCTGGGTTTGAGAGTTTATATTCAAATGTTACGGTTTATTTTATCTATTGGATAGTGACAAGACTCTCCATTCAAAGTTCGTTTTCTTCTTTTGTCTAATTGTACTTGGATTGCTTCTGGCTAATTGGAACACAGTGAAGTGTTCTCAGAGGAACTAGATGGTGTTTTGGATGTTATTTAAAGCTTGAGTTTCACAATATTCTCTAGATAGATCTGTCCTAACCTATTACATCTATTTTATTTTCCTATGCTATGCTTACTGAAACTTACTGAAATGTCATGAAATAGAAGTTATAGAGGATACATTTTTCGAATATTTTATTTAGTGACCACAATTGTTAATAAAAGCAAAAAATGAAACAGAAAATTAAAAAATGTCAAGTCTCAATAAATGCAGTACATTTACTGGGTTTTTATAATATTATTATTCTACTGCAATATAACATTGTTATAATATTAATTTATAATATAATAATAACTAGTACATGTTTTAATGATATTAGACAGTGATAACGGTAATCGGTCTAACCTTAGGACCTTTACACAAGACAATATTTTGTACAGACCAGCCACTTCAACATTTGGTTGATCGGGACGAAAACAAATTTGGTGAGACTGTCATACCTTGGACCTTGACCTTGGGAGAAGTTCAAGAAGAGACCATGTGGAATTGTTTTTGGTCCAAATCTTCCTTGAAGCTTGTATAAAATACAATACTATACAGTTGAGTGTGGAATCTTGTGTTTTACTTTGAAGAGAGTCATAAGTATTAAGCGATTTTTTTAAAATACAATTTAAGAGCAACTATAGGTAGGAAAGCTCCTGTCCTACCTCCTTGCATGGTCGCTATAAAGAGCAATGAGCTGTTTCTCTTGTGTTAATTTTAACAGCTCACTGTTTGTTTCATTTCATATGAAGTGTGACTACCATATTTGTCCTTCCTGAAAAAAAAACTATATTTGCTCTTGTATCCTTTTATGATTTTCCCATCAAGATGCTGTGTAAGACATGTACACTAATTATTTAGTTTGAGAGCCACCGGCCTACCTTGGGAGTCAACATGTGATAGCTGTGGAAATGTTAGAAAATCTTTATTCCATTCCCATTTTATTTGTGAGCCAATGGACCCTCTGTTCCAAATGGGTGAGTTTTAGTTGGTGCTATAGCTTCGGAATTGCACTAAGAGGTTATGGAGGGACCTTACAGCTGATTCAAGCTATTTGATTACTGCAGATCATAATGACTGCTAACTTAGTTTAGATGCATCTATAGCCAACCTTAGAGTATTGTTGTTTGGACCTCCTTTTTCTGAAATACGCTGATAGGGCATAAGCCTGCATATGGGGACTATATCAAACAGTAGACTTGACAACAGCACACGCCTCTTTAGCAGTAGTATTGTGACCGTGCACGTCAGAGCGCTTTACCTCAATTCTCCAGTATCCAAATATACTTAGACAAAGGTTCATGTGACCCGAACGTTGTATCCTGTTTGTATGTGTACAAGAGCTGATTAGGCTTGAAGCCTGTGTTGTTACCCTTGTGGGATTGAATAAAGTTATTGCGGTATGCTTTTTACAGAAGACTTGTGCTAAGTACGTTTGCATATGGGGACTAGCCTTGTAAAGTGCCCATTTACTGCCGATGGCCTTACCCTCTCTGTCTCTAAAGGCTAACACTCTACCACGTAATATTATTTTGACCTGAGCACCACTGATATAACTTCTTGTTCTGATATTCTAAAATATTACAGTGTTCAGATTTCTGGCCCAAATTTTAAAAGACAAGTTATAACCATTAAGGATAAATGCGCATGTGGCAATTAGGCCCTTAGTAAACACAGTGCTAGACATCAGGTGGAAATCTCATAGAAATACACTGCCTTATACATCTGGTTCAAAAGAAATCTTTGTATCCTACTGATTTATTATAGGAACAGTTGTAGGCGCCGTCCCATTTTGAGTTCATTAAGCAATGTGACTGAGATGGGTTCGGTATGATGTTTCTCATTTCACACAAACCAGCTCATGGAGTGAATTACACTTTCCTCGTGACTTGGGGAACATTCAATGCTTTTTTTCTGCTTTTTATTTTCTAGAATTTCTAATGCCTCTACATGTAATTTTATAGAATGTTAAATCCACAGGAAGAAAATAGTCTCGGCCCTTTTATGTACATAGACTGTATTGCATGGTCATATTCATCATTATTGTGGATTTATATAGAGTTAACATTTTCTATAGCGATTTACAATTACAGGTATACATTCACATCAGGCCCTGCCCCTAAGAGCTTACAATCTAAGCACATTTATTTGACACATACAGCCTATCAGTATGTCTTTATGATTGTGGGGGAAACCGGAGTGCCCGGAGGTACCCAGTGGTCAGAAACAGCCATAGAGATGGGCAACCTGCATAGTTGCATAGGGAGAATCACAAAGCACAGGCTCAAGGATCCTAGCTGTGCTTATTGTGTAATATAGGAATTCCACTGCATTTGTTTATATTATCACATGATGTAGCAAAGCTGAGTGACTGTAATAAGGATATCATTTTCATTGGGAGCAGCTGTGGAATATTTCTTTACAATAATCACTTAGAAGCAGTGGAGTAGAAATCACTCGCCTATGTAACTCTCTCTGAAAAGCTTTTGGTTGCAACAGTCGTATGTCTATTTGCAAAAGACAACCTCGGGATATGATGCTGAGCACATACACTTAACTTCGTTGCTAGTCCACGGTGAGCCCTGTTTTGAATGGAACAATTCCTGTTAAATAGATGTACGGTCAGGGCCACCATGTTGAAGCTCAGTTTCAGGGTCACACTAATGAGTCACATGACACAAGGAAGGGAAAATTTGGAAATTTTTCACTTTGAGGTGTACTCACGATTATACATTATTGGCTATTTTTTTTTATCTTGAGGGGACAGCAAATGTACACTGTCACACTGACTACTTTACATTGTATTAAAGGGCCATATATTCAGTATCGTCCCATGAACAGATATAATAAAATATTTACAAAAATGTGAGGGTGTGCTCACTTTAATGACATAGTGAACATTATTCTGCATGTTTCTGTTTATTTTTACTGTCACTCTGTGTTTGGATTATTTTGCTGAACTGTGTTTTGTAGTTTTTCATGTCTCCCTTACACTATCACCATGTATGTATTTTATCCACTATTGTTCCAATACACACATTGGTTTCTCAGTCTCTTACATATTAAATTTATGTAGTGTAACACCTTATACTATATGTGCTGTAGAGTCTAAAAAAAACATTCCGACTGCTGGTTCCCTAAAGTCCCTACACAATGCTATTGAAAGCACTGTATTACATTAATATGACCTAACTAGAATGCTAGCCATGTAATATATTAAAGCTTTATTCAACATCTATTGTATAACCTTCATTGCTGGATAATAAGTCACCATAAAACTAGGCTTTAAAAGACAGGTTTGTAATGGCGCCCCATTTTTAGAGTCCAGGACTCCTCCCAGTCTGTCAAATGAGAAGACGCACCTTGCCGAGTGCTTTTTCCAATTGATAACGTGTGGGAAGCTGAAACAAGCAAGGCTGCACTGGCGCTACAACCCAGTCTTTCAAAGTATTGTGAAGCAAAAACAAATCCAGGGATTATGACCTAGTAGTTTAGTTTAAGTCTACTATAGTTCTTCTTTTAACATCTCAGAGGAACCCTTAAAACTTATCCGGACTGGGCCTTTTTCAAAAGGGGTAGAAGTAAAGAAAAGAGCAAGAATACCAATAGAAGGAGAAAGAACATGGTCATTCAGTAATTGGTGCATCCGAAAGACCCAATAACAAAACATATAAAGGGCAACATAATATACGCAGTGCAGTGCAGTGAAGAGTGCTCTGATTTGTATGTGGGGGAGACCAAACAGCAGCACCAATGTATGGCCCAGCACAGAAGAGCCAATTCCTTGGGTCAGGACTCAGCCATGTACCTGCATCTTAAAGGATAAGTGCACTGTAAAATCAAATTATGTTCATTTGGAAGCTGCAGCTTTAAAAATACTGTTGCCATATTTTTTCTTTACCCATGTCCCTCCAGAGCCTTTGTGCCTTGAAAGTTGCTGGTTACTGGTTTGCTGAATGTTAATCTCCACCCCTCTAAGATTTCCTCTGCTTTTTCCTGATTGAGCCTCAAACATGCCTGTGAGTTCCGTGCATTACTGTTTGAGGCTCAAGCAGGAGAGTACACGGAACTCACAGGCATTACTGTTTGAGGCTCAAGCAGGAGAGTGCACAGAACTCACAGACATTACTGTTTGAGGCTCAAGCAGGAGAGTGCACGGAACTCACAGACATTACTGTTTGAGGCTCAAGCAGGAGAGTGCACGGAACTCACAGACATTACTGTTTGAGGCTCAAGCAGGAGAGTGCACGGAAGTCACAGGCATTATTGTTTGAGGCTCAAGCAGGAGAGTGCATGGAACTCACAGGCATTACTGTTTGAGGCTCAAGCAGGAGAGTGCACGGAACTCGCAAGCATTACTGTTTGAGGCTCAAGCAGGAGAGCGCACGGAACTCACAGGCATTACTGTTTGAGGCTCAAGCAGGAAAAAGCAGGAAAATCTCAGAGGGGTGGAGCTTAACATTCAGCAAACCAGTAACAAGATGTCAGCAACTTTCAAGGCACAAAGGTATGCTCTGGAGGGACATAGGTAAAAAAAAAATAGGGCAACAGTATTTTTAATGGTGCAGCTTCCAAATGAACATAACTTAATTTTACAGTGCACTTATCCTTTTAGGAAAAAGGACTTACCTTTGAAGATTGTAACCTCAGCATATTGGCAAAAGAAAAGGACTGGTTCAGTAGAGGTACCAAGGAGGCCATTTATGTGAAAATAAAGAAGCCAAGCCCAGAGCCAGATTAAGACCAAATGGGGCCCAAGGCACAAGTCCGATTTTTGGGCCCCCCCTAACGTTCCATTATACATTATCACCAGGACATCCCCCTGGCACCACCAGCACACCCACTGGCACCACAACACCAGGATGTGATGGTGGTGCCAGGGGATGTGCTGGTGGTGCCAGAGGGGATCATCCCCCCTGGCACCACCAGCACACACCCCTGGGGGTGGGGGAAGATCCCTGGCACTATACGCTGGTACAGTAAGTGAATGGTACACTATACAGTCACATCACACAGGTGATGGCAGACATTGTATTTCCCATGCCCCATAGAGTAATAAATTGACTGGGTACTTACTCCTACCTTTCCTTGGCCTTGGCTGCTCTGTCTCTCTGCCTCCTGTTTTTGACCCAGTAGCTGACCTATGTGGTGATAATTCCATTTTTTTCCCCTGGGAGATGGGTAGTTGTGGGCATACCATTGCCTCAGCACACTCCAGCTGTTTCCTTAAAGCAGTAACTGGTCTCTTCCCTATCCCAAATGGACCTAGGCAAAGCAAACTTTCTTCTTACCCTGTATTTCTCCACTGCCCCTAGGGGGCGCCCTCACAGTTTTTCAGTTTCAATGTAATGAGCTTTGAGCCACAGTTGCTGCAGTTTGGGGTGGTTGTGTGGGGAGAAGTGGTGACCCTTCAGGGTTTTGTAAAACTCTCAGAAATTGCCCCTTGGAAAAGCCATCACCGCCTTGGCCTTGAGGACACTGACACTCTCATTCTTGTGGGTAGCTATCAAGCTCAAGCAGATTGGGGACTTAGAAGGCTCTGATTCCTCCTCCTGCGCAGGCTGCGCTCGCCTCAACTACGGATCGGGCCCAGGCAGGCAGCTGGAAAAACGTAGGCACTCTCGTGACCATGCCGACACGTGAGTGCTGACTGGCTGCTGTCTCCTGATTGGTAGCCCGGGCCCCCCGCTGGAATGATTTAAAGGTAAATGCGGGAAAATACACATACTGGAAGCCCTGGCCTGGAAGGCTCCTGACGGGCCCCCCTGCCACCCGGGCCCCAGGCACTTGCCTCGGGTGCCTTGTCTATAATCCGACCCTGGCCAAGCCTCAATAGAGGTGGGGGGTTCAACACCAACTGTTTGCCATGTACAATGCTGTTTTGACACCTTACTCTGGACAGTTCCTATAACACCTCTTAGCCACTATCCAATCACACCTTTAACACCTGGCTGTGATATGCTAATTGGGATTTTCCAGGGTACATAATTGCCACAGATTCTTGTACAAGTCATTCTGAATTGAGAAAGCCAGTCGGATGACTAGCGAAACGTCTTCAAGAACTAAACTTCAAGTCCATTTGATCTAACTGAATACAACAGGTATACTATGACCTGGATGAATGAGAACCTTCACAAGCATATTGTTACAGGGTAAACTCAGCTTATTTAAAGTATTGTGGTTTTAGAGAATGAATTTGAGTATTGATTGGACAGGTGTGATCCTAATGTGCTAAGTATACTTCTGTCCCTCCAGATGCTGTGCGGACTAATAGATTAATGACAATACTAACAGATGCAGGGTCAGCATAGCACATATGTTATTATCTGCACAGGGATTCACTAGTGGATAAACTACATTTGCATGTTTTTTCATTTCATTTATAATTCTTCATATTATTCATCCAACATTGTATTTGATTTATCTGCTTATTTGACTTTTAGCACACTTTCCATTAGTGATTGATTGTAGATATTTAAAGGGGAAATAAAGGGTTAAATGCTCAGTTCCCACCACAACTTTGCCTAGAGGGGGCTATTTCTTACCTCTGGAAAAAATACTAAAATGTTTTTAGTTTTACAAATCCAGACTGGACAGAAGCCATTGTTTATAAAAACTAAAACCTCATTTAGGGATGTTCATCTGGAAGAATGTAAGAACTTTTTATGCTGGGTATACATATGGCATTATTTCTATACAATCAACTGATCGATGCTCGTGACCAGTGGAGCGGAGTGAAATATCAGTGGTCGAACGCAAAAGGACTGCAGCTGATATTTCAAAGTGATTGATCTTGTGGGCCATTGAATACTGCACAATTGGCCGATGGGATTACACGTTAAGCCTATTTGTGCAAATGTTTTACTGTCATTGGTCCATCGTGGGCAGAATATTTCAGTTGCGATGTATTCAGTAGTGTTAAAGGAAATGTCGCAGGTCACCTGAGTGAAAAACCACTGATTACAAGTAGTTTTGAAACAAACCAACTGGAAATCTGCAAATATGACGGACTTTTCAAAAATGTTCTTAAAGTCTGAAGTTCATTCAAACCACAAAAATCTCATTGAAAATGATACAAAAGACTGATCGAAAATTCGAAAATTTTCGATTCAATTCGGTTTGAATTGGATTTTAGTAACTGCAATAGGTTCCACTCAACCGCTGTAAAAATTAATTCTGTATTATAATTAAACATGGGATCACAATATTATTCTATGATGATAAAAAAAAGTGGCGTTGAATATTCTAATCAAAATGCTGGCTAATGGTTTAATTGCCTTACAGGGTGGTCCTGTGCCTTTTGCAGTTATTCATAAATGTATCCACTCTGTCTTTATTATGATGTCACACCTCTGTTGTCATTTAAGTGAAAAAAGAAGAAAATTAGGTTTAATTTGCCATTAGCAGTTTGAAAGGGCAGTGGGGGCGACAAGAACATACATCCCTCATAGAGGCTTCAGATTTCAACACAAAACAGGTGGGTGACACCTTGTACTTTCACTAGATTGTCAGTACTTGAGAATCTGCTTAATTACAGATCTGTAAAGCTGATAGTGCTCCTTAGGGTATGTTATTTGTCCCAAGAAAATTGAGAGGGCTGTGCATTTCAGTTAATAAGATTTTGGACCTGGATGAAAGTGGATATTGTAATTGCCCTGTTAGGGAAGAGTGTCTGTTTTGAGGTCATTCCAATCTGTTGACTGTAAACAGTTTGATGCATTGTGCAGATGTATGGATGCGTGGCTTCAGAAAAGAGAGGGCTTGCAACCCCATGCACCTTTATACACCGATCGCCTTTACCACCAGCTTGTTAAAAGTTTGCTTCCATTCCACAACCTTTAACAGCTGTTCTCTGAAATACATATGATGAGAATTTAATGCCTAACATTTCCTACAGAACGCTTGAAAGATTTAGAAGTACTCATCTGGCCTTAAAGAAAAATAGCGCATAGCCAAAACAAATCCACAAAGTACACTAAATTTAAGCAAAATGTGGGGAGTTAGCTAGTGGATATTACAATCCAAACAATGGTGTCATTCTCATCTCCTACTGTCTGAATCGCACACAAATGTATTTGATTTAACAAACGCAGCCCTGGCAGTATTTTGGGCAAGGTGTTGCATCTTTTTTTATTTTTCTTAATTTTGACCTGAAAAAGCTTTTCACTCCTGAAGGCAAAGTAATAAAACACATGGTTCAGCTCTTACCCTAAAGATTATAGACTTGCCTTACAATCCGCTGAACACTGGAGATTTAAAGGGAATGTTTATAGTCAGTAGGTCAGCTGATTACCTTGCACGTCAAGCCAAGGGCTATATTCTCGGTGTGAATATCTGAATATGAGAAACATTTATGGAACAGGACATTCCTATTTGAGATGGCAGTGCGCCTTGCTCGCATTTGCTATCTCCCTGTTAATTGAATCTTATTGTTGGGTGAAGCAGAATCAACTTTGACTTTTGCGTTAATAACAACAGCAGAAACTGAAAAGCGCTCATGTGCCACCCACTTGTGTTATAGGGGGTCTCTCTCTCATTCTCTGTGTTTGGATCCCGTTTCTTGGAGCCGACACTTGTTTGTACAATAAAATTTGAAAGGGGAAGTTCATTGGGAAAAATAAAATTATTTATTTTACATATTCATGCACAAAAAAAAAAATCACCATATGGGCAAATAATGCTATTGGAATGAGAAAAAAAAGTATGTATATGTATTCTTGTGAAGGTTCTCATTCATCCAGGTCATGGTATATCTGTTGTATTCAATTAGATCAACTGGACTTGAAGTTTAGTTCTTGAAGAAGTTTCGCTAGTAATCCAACTGGATCTCTCAATTCAGAAGAACTAAACGTCAAGTCCAGTTGATCTAATTGAATACAACAGATATGTATATGTATTGAACGTCCCCATTGTTTGTTTGTTCACTTTAAATTGTATGTGTTCAGCGGCAGTTTGGATTTGTTCAGGACAATATAATTTACCACCAACTTTTTAACTAGCTTTAAATAAATAAGCTTAATAAAAATTTTGTATTTTACAATTTTTGAAGTGCTGAGAAGGACTGGGGTATATAATAAGTAAACCTGATCGTTATTCTGTATGGTGGCGCTTCCAATACAGTAAAACCATGTGGTTGGGTAAAAATTTCCACTACGTCTGATCTATGTTTCATCTTAGTTTTCTTTTTTTCTTTTTCTTTTTTTCCCCCTGAAATGTTGGCCCTGTGTACACAGCCTAAGGGTTAAGTTTTAAGCTTTTCTGATTTAATCAACGAGAAAGTGGCTTCCTAAATTTCTACTCAACAGATTATACAGATGCAGAATGTCCTAGATGGGCCTTCAGTTTGAGTTCTTGATGACTGCTGGAGCATATGCATGCTCCACAAAGACCTCCTGAAGACCAGTTTTCCTCTTCTTTTGCCAAAGAGTAACACTGGACAGTACACTGCTGGATCCTCCTAGGAGACAAATTGTAGCTGCTTGAAATCCCTTTTCTGGAAAATGTTCTACATCTTGATAAAAACTAAGAACCAATTTAAAATTATGTTTTCATAGACATGTAAGTTTTATTAAGCCACCTCATCTGTTGTTGCAAATGAACACATATCAAAAAAATGTGATTGTGATTTTAAATTGTATTAATCTTTTGTTTAATGGACATAATTTTTTTTTTTTTTTTACAGGAAATCCAGGTATTGTTGGCTTTTACAAGACTTTTATGCAGACGCTATATTGTGGCTTAGATCGACAGTACCCTGTGTGGGCCATTAGCCATGCTGGTCACTGCTCACCACCACAAGGAATGGATATGACTAAAGGTACACTATTATTTATTTAGTCTATGCAGGGCATGCTTGTGAAGGTTCTAATTCATCCTGGTCATGGTAATGGAATACAACATATATATATGCAGGGTAGTTATATATTTTAGCAGGTGTAAAGGAAGACAAAGTATTTCTATTTTGTTTGGTGTGTGTTACTTAACATCATCAATATCCAGAGTGAACCATCGCCCACTGGAACAAATGGACACTCATATGAGTACAAATGCATAAAATTTTATTATCTGTATTGAAGAATACATAATACACACAGTGCTATGTACAGCTATTTGCTATTTCTCTCTTAAAGCCACATTAACCGATGTAAGGGTTACCGCAGACAGACAGAAATAGCTGCGGTGCACAAAATCTTGGTCATGCAACCGCTGCAACCAATGTACCAAGCTGATAGCGGCTCTTTAAGGTAGGTACACAGTAGGGAACTTTTTGTCCCGACTGAGCGTTTGCTACTAGCGAGTATTCGGTCAGGGCAATTGTGGCTGCAGCGATCGTGCAGTCCCATAGGGAACCGGACAATCATGCACCCACACCATGCAATGTTTTCGACCGATACACTGCACTATCGGTCGGCCGGCCAAAAATATTGTATGGTGTGTACCCAGCCTTAAGGTGGAATCTTTAATGCCAGCAGATAGCTGACGTTAAAGATTTGGAATGGGTTAACCACATTCCCTTTGCACAGAGAGCTGCTATCAGCTTGGTGCATTGCCTTATAGAGAGAGATTGTAAAGATACATTGTAGTTCTTGGTACATGGCACTACCAATGTTTCACTGCATTTGCACTTATGTGCCTCCACTCTTGCATTACATTATAAAATTGTAGTGGAGGCTAACCAAAGACTTCTAATTTAACTAATTTTCCCTAATTATTATGCCTGTCTCACAGTTGATCCTGAATTGCTTCCTAAAGTTTTTAAGTTTTGAGGAAATACGTCTGAAGATTCCCACAGAACTAGGGAACTGATTTAATTGAACCATTAGCAGGCTGAGCTCCGCTATAGCATGTAACACGTAAATGTCAGCTTCCCTTGTTGACTGGAGACCAGGGGAGATCTGGTCTCCGCTGGAGATGTGGTCCAAATGTTTAATTTCAATGGTTAAACGTTCAGTGCCTCTGAATAATAGTAGCTGCCTTATCTCCCAAATTTATAAATAAATATTCACTTTTGTATGGATTTACTTGTTATTTTCTTATATAGCACTTCAAATATTATAGAGTGCTTTACAATTATTTTAGCCATTCACATCAAGCCCTGCCCCAAAAACAAAATGGAGGAACTAGAAGTTCCTTGCCAATGGAGAATTTAAGTGCTTACCAATTAAAGTTCTAAGACATAACAGGCATATTATACTGATCAGTTAATGGGCAAGTCAAACCTCAAAATAAATAGTATTTTTATGTTCAGGAAAATATTAACTCATTTATTTGTTGCAATAAAAAAAATTGTACCTGTGAGATTGGTAAATATGTGTTAATTAACTTAACCAACAGCACACGTGCCGTACTGTGAAAGTCTACAGAGACATTCATTCCCATTAATATAAGTGAAAATATGCAGTTTTATTGATGGACTAAGCAATATTCTCTTATACAGCATGTTTCTATTCAAGGCATGATACCTTATTGCTTATTGAAAGGTTGTTAAGTATGGGAAGTAGCCTTAAGAAATATGCACTTTTGAAGATGTACCAATAGAGGGCAGTTGTTCTCTTTTGGAAACCAAAAACAAATCAAACACAGCATGGGAAACATACTGGCATTTAGATCTGAGTACTGTATTGTGAAGTACACTGGGGTAGTGAAAACATGTTTATAACCTACCCAAAATGGTAATAAACAATTACATTTGCAAACTGTTGCAACCTTGCATCTTGGGCTCTGAGTCAAAATGAGTGTTGGGTTGGACCTTTCCGGACATAGTGGGTGTAACATTGGTCTCTTATCGCAAATGCTGTGCTTGTAGCACTTGTTTTGGAACTGTGGGTTATATTGTAGCTAACCCAATGCCACCAGTGATCTCAAACCCAGTTCCTAAGAGGAGACTAGTTCATTTTGTATCACCTCATTAAAGGTGATATTCTAGGGTCTCATATGCCAAACTATCCCTACTAACTATATGCTATGCTTATATAGCTTGATTTTTACTAGACCTTGCTACATCTGAGAGGTCCAGGTGTTGTGAGGACTATCAGATATTTCATTGATTTTAAGGGTAGGTTAAGACCCACAAAGTCTGTATTAAAGGTTTTTAGGTATCAGTATTAGTAATGTATGGGTTAAATGTAGCAATCTCCGTTTTATCTATCTGCTTGTATAGTATCAATTAGCAGGTGCTTTGTTTTGTTTTTATACCTCAAGGGTTTTGATGGGTGACAGTTTATGAGCTAATGATAATTTCAAGAATGCCATTTGAAGTAACTTATGTCAACGTCTTAGCCTTCAAGTGTAGCTTTTGCCTCTGGGAAGTAACCTATGACATATTGTAGTAGCATGATGACTTTCAGTTAAAACTAGTAATTTCTCAAGCGTTGTCATCACATTTTGGTAATCTTATCTAAAATCAGCTTTTGCACTTGTCCTGTTTTTAGGGAGAAGAATTGAAATATCTTTAATTATGTTGTGCAGTTTTAGCAAACATATCTTGGCATTACTCATCTAATTAAATAATGCCTTAAAGAAAAACAGCAGTTATGGAGTACATCCGAAATGGACACCTTCCTATATTGTGGGGATTGATCTTCAGATCAACCTAGAACAGGACAAGCAAAGTAAAAGGTTTACTTCCTAATAATGCCAATGCAGTTTAGGTTATGAAAGATAACACACTGTAACAAGTATGAATAAATTAGCATGAAAAGTTAATATGTACCAGCTTTACATATAATTAAAGGGCATGTGCACCCCCAAAACTTAAATTTAACCTACTACTGGCCCCACTGTGTAGCTTAAACACAGTGTAACAGTTAAAAATTCTTACCTTACACCTCTGCTCTTTATGGTTCTCCTGCAGTAACTGTCCAAAGTCCAGGAAACTGAAGAGTAGGAGCTGTGAAATGGTACAGTGAGACCTACCTTTAAAAGCTATTTTCTGTTGTGTAGGTCAACCCTGCCCACCCCTAACCACCATGTTAAATTACTAAACAAAGCAGCATAAACATACTTACATTGCATTGTCCCCCGGCACTCTGCATTGCCTGCAACTGTGTCTGTGATTGGCTGCCTCTCAACCAATCACAGACGTGGCTGCCGTTTTGGACCCTGTTTGCAGCTTCCGGCAAACAGAGGGACAGGCAGAGAGAGACGTGGGAGTGAAGCAATATAACTATGTTTGTGCTGCTTTTTTTTTGGTAATCTAACATGGCGGTTGGGGGTGGGCAGGGGTGCCCTACAATATAAAAAAATATATTTTTAGGTTGGAGATGCCTTTTAAGAGGGAAATTCATTGAATAGCTTTAAAAGTGGTCTGGATGAGTTTCTAAAACAAAAAAAAAAATTGAGAATTACTGGTATTAATACATATACTGTAGTTCTGGTTGATCCAGGGAGATTTTCTTTTGGAGCTGGAACTGTGGGTTATATTGTAGCTAACCCAATGCCAAAATGATGTGTGTAGCATATAAAAGTCACAGACTGGATGCTGTGAAAATAGTAGACTTTATTGTAACAAACATGTGTGCTACATGTTTCAGACCAACGTCCTTTCTCAAGCACAAGCTGAGAAAGGACGTTGGTCTAAAACATGTAGAACACATGTTTGTTAAAATAAAGTCTACTATTTTCACAGCATCCAGTCTGTGCCTTTTATATGCTACACCATCATTTACTTAAAGGGTATGTCCACCCTAAAATCGAATTTTTTATATACTATCCCCCCTGGGCTCCCAGCCCCAACCGCATTATCTACTTACCTCCCCTCTTTCCTGCGCCGCGCTCCCTGCCCTCTGCTTGCGAGGAAATGCAAGCAGAGGGGCGGGACCGGCAGCCGCGTCTGTGATTGGCTGAGCGGCAGCCAATCACGGACGCGGTTGCCGGCAGCTCACTTCCGCGTAGGAAAGCGGCGAGGTAAGTAAGATCGGGGAGCTTTCTAAAAATAAAAAATATGTGGTTGGGGCTGGGAGACAGGGGGAATACTGTATAAAAGGGGTTTTATGCTAGGGGGAGGGATAGCAGAACGGGAGGAGAGGGAGGGAGGGAGGGAGGGGGAGAAGGGATAGTACGCATGGCAAGATCTCCGGAGGCCAGGTAGCAGGCAGTGTTCTATATGGCCTGCTAGCTCCTGGTGGCAGTTTTTGGGACTTTGGGGGGGGACTACAGGGGACCATATGGAGCTGGGATGTGAGGTAAGATTAAACTACACTACATAGTGGGGCCAGTAGTTGGGGGGATTATAGTTTTGGGGTGGACATGCCCTTTAACACACGAATCCTCTTGATTTTGTTGGGTTAGGTATTGTTTTCCTGCTACTCATAGATTAGCCCAGACTGTAAGGAAAAAGGGAAAACAAATGACAAAATAACAGGATTCAACACACTTCTCTAGAAGTACAGCCTAATATTCAGGCTGCAGAGAAAGGTATGCAGGGCACATCTGTTTATGGGACTTTCTATGGGGCTCTGTATGGGCCTTTCTATGGGGCTGTTTATGGGCCTTTCCTGTGGGGCTGTGTATGGGACTTTCTATGGGGCTGTGTATTGGACTTTCTATGGGGCTGTGTATTGGACTTTCTATGGGGCTGTGTATGGGACTTTCTATGGGGCTGTGTATTGGACTTTCTATGGGGCTGTGCATTGGATTTTCTATGGGGACCGGAGGTACTAGGCGGGGGGGAAACTGGGTGGGCACGTTGGGGGCGTGGGGGTGCGGCGGAGGAGGAGAAGGGGAGGGGGGAGAAGGGGGAGAAGGGGGAGAGGGGGGGGGCGGTGAAAAGGGGGGGAGGGCGGGCCCGGGGGGACAACGGCCAAAATATTGTATGGTGTGTACCCAGCCTTAAGGTGGAATCTTTAATGCCAGCAGATAGCTGACGTTAAAGATTTGGGGGTTACCCACATTCCCTTTGCACAGAGAGCTGCTATCAGCTTGGTGCATTGCCTTATAGAGAGAGATTGTAAAGATACATTGTAGTTCTTGGTACATGGCACTACCAATGTTTCACTGCATTTGCACTTATGTGCCTCCACTCTTGCATTACATTATAAATTGTAGTGGAGCTAACCAAAGACTTCTAATTTAACTAATTTTCCCTAATTATTATGCCTGTCTCACAGTTGATCCTGAATTGCTTCCTAAAGTTTTTAAGTTTTGAGAAATACGTCTGAGATTCCCACAGAACTAGGAAACTGATTTATTGACCCATTAGCAGGCTGAGCTCCGCTATAGCATGTAACACGTAAATGTCAGCTTCCCTTGTTGACTGGAGACCAGGGGGATCTGGTCTCCGCTGGAGATGTGGTCCAAATGTTTAATTTCAATGGTTAAACGTTCAGTGCCTCTGAATAATAGTAGCTGCCTTATCTCCCAATTTATAAATAAATTCTCACTTTGTGTATGGATTTACTTGTTATTTTCTTATATAGCACTTCAAATATTATAGAGTGCTTTACAATTATTTAGCCATTCACATCAAGCCCTGCCCCAAAAACAAAATGGAGGAACTAGAAGTTCCTTGCCAATGGAGAATTTAAGTGCTTACCAATTAAAGTTCTAAACATAACAGGCATATTATACTGATCAGTTAATGGGCAAGTCAAACCTCAAAATAAATAGTATTTTTATGTTCAGAGAAATATTAACTCATTTATTTGTTGCAATAAAAAAATTGTACCTGTGGAGATTGGTAAATATGTGTTAATTAACTTAACAACAGCACACGTGCCGTACTGTGAAAGTCTACAGAGACATTCATTCCCATTAATATAAGTGAAAATATGCAGTTTTATTGATGGACTAAGCAATATTCTCTTATACAGCATGTTTCTATTCAAGGCATGATACCTTATTGCTTATTGAAAGGTGTTTAAGTATGGGAAGTAGCCTTAAGAAATATGCACTTTTGAAGATGTACCAATAGAGGGCATGTTCTCTTTTGGAACCAAAAACAAATCAAACACAGCATGGGAAACATCTGGCATTAGATCTGAGTACTGTATGTGAATACACTGGGGTAGTGAAAACATGTTTATAACCTACCCAAAATGGTAATAAACAATTACATTTGCAAACTGTTGCACCTTGCATCTTGGGCTCTGAGTCAAAATGAGTGTTGGGTTGGACCTTTCCGGACATAGTGGGTGTAACATTGGTCTCTTATCGCAATGCTGTGCTTGTACACTTGTTTGGAACTGTGGGTTATATTGTAGCTAACCCAATGCCACCAGTGATCTCAAACCCATTCCTAAGAGGAGACTAGTTCATTTTGTATCACCTCATTAAAGGTATATTCTAGGGTCTCATATGCCAAACTATCCCTACTAACTATATGCTATGCTTATATAGCTTGATTTTTACTAGACCTTGCTACATCTGAGAGGTCCAGTGTTTGTGAGGACTATCAGATATTTCATTGATTTTAAGGGTAGGTTAGACCCACAAAGTCTGTATTAAAGGTTTTTAGGTATCAGTATTAGTATGTATGGGTTAAATGTGCAATCTCCGTTTTATCTATCTGCTTGTTATATCAATTAGCAGTGCTTTGTTTTGTTTTTATACCTCAAGGGTTTTGATGGGTGACAGTTTATGACTAATGATAATTTCAAGAATGCCATTTGAAGTAACTTATGTCAACGTCTTAGCCTTCAAGTGTAGCTTTTGCCTCTGGGAAGTAACCTATGACATATTGTAGTAGCATGATGACTTTCAGTTAAAACTAGTAATTTCTACGCGTTGTCATCACATTTTGGTAATCTTATCTAAAATCAGCTTTTGCACTTGTCCTGTTTTTAGGGAGAAGAATTGAAATATCTTTAATAATGTTGTGCAGTTTTAGCAAACTATCTTGGCATTACTCATCTAATTAAATAATGCCTTAAGAAAAACAGCAGTTATGAGTACATCCGAAATGGACACCTTCCTATATTGTGGGATTGATCTTCAATCAACCTAGAACAGGACAAGCAAAGTAAAAGGTTTACTTCCTAATAATGCCAATGCAGTTTAGGTTATGAAAGATAACACACTGTAACAAGTATGAATAAATTAGCATGAAAAGTTAATATGTACCAGCTTTACATATAATTAAAGGGCATGTGCACCCCCAAAACTTAAATTTAACCTACTACTGGCCCCACTGTGTAGCTTAAACACAGTGTAACAGTTAAAAATTCTTACCTTACACCTCTGCTCTTTATGTTCTCCTGCAGTAACTGTCCAAGTCCAGGAAACTGAAGAGTAGGAGCTGTGAAATGGTACAGTGAGACCTACCTTTAAAAGCTATTTTCTGTTGTGTAGGTCAACCCTGCCCACCCCTAACCACCATGTTAAATTACTAAACAAAGCAGCATAAACATACTTACATTGCATTGTCCCCCGGCACTCTGCATTGCCTGCAACTGTGTCTGTGATTGGCTGCCTCTCACAATCACAGACGTGGCTGCCGTTTTGGACCCTGTTTGCAGCTTCCGGCAAACAGAGGGACAGCAGAGAGAGACGTGGGAGTGAAGCAATATAACTATGTTTGTGCTGCTTTTTTTTTGGTAATCTAACATGGCGTTTGGGGGTGGGCAGGGTGCCCTACAATATAAAAAAATATATTTTTAGGTTGGAGATGCCTTTTAAGAGGGAAATTCATTGAATAGCTTTAAAAGTGGTCTGGATGAGTTTCTAAAACAAAAAAAAAATTGAGAATTACTGGTATTAATACATATACTGTAGTTCTGGTTGATCCAGGGAGATTTTCTTTTGGAGCTGGAACTGTGGTTATATTGTAGCTAACCCAATGCCAAAATGATGTGTGTAGCATATAAAAGTCACAGACTGGATGCTGTAAAATAGTAGACTTTATTGTAACAAACATGTGTGCTACATGTTTCAGCCACGTCCTTTCCAAGCACAAGCTGAGAAAGGACGTTGGTCTAAACATGTAGAACACATGTTTGTTAAATAAAAGTCTACTATTTTCACGCATCCAGTCTGTGCCTTTTATATGCTACAGCATCATTTACTTAAAGGGTATGTCCACCCTAAAATCGAATTTTTTATATACTATCCCCCTGGCTCCCAGCCCCAACCGCATTATCTACTTCCTCCCCTCTTCCCTGCGCCGCGCTCCCTGCCCTCTGCTTGCGAGGAAATGCAGCAGAGGGGCGGGACCGGCAGCCGCGTCTGTGTTGGCTAGGCGGCAGCCAATCACGGACGCGGTTGCCGGCAGCTCACTTCCGCAGGAAAGCGGCGAGGTAGTAAAAGATCGGGGAGCTTTCTAAAAATAAAAATATGTGTTGGGGCTGGGACATGGGGAATACTGTATAAAAGGGGTTTTATGCTAGGGGAGGGATAGCAGAACGGAGGGAGAGGGAGGGAGAGGGAGGGAGGGGGGAGAAGGGATGCAGTACGCATGGCAAAGATCTCCGGAGGCCAGGTAGCAGCCAGTGTTCTATATGGACCTGCTAGCCTCCTGGTGGGCAGTTTTTTGGGACTTTGGGGGGGGACTACAGAGGACCATATGGAGCTGGGATGTGAGGTAAGGATTAAACTAACTACATAGTGGGGCCAGAGTTTGGGGGATTATAGTTTTGGGGGTGGACATGCCTTTTAACACACAGAATCCTCTTGATTTTGTTGGGTTAGGTAATTGTTTTCCTGCTAGCTCATAGATTAGCCCAGACTGTAAGGAAAAAGGGAAAACAAATGACAGAAATAACAGGATTCAACACACTTCTCTAGAAGTACAGCCTAATTTCAGGCTGCAGAGAAAGGTATGCAGGGCACATCTGTTTATGGGACTTTCTATGGGGCTCTGTATGGGCCTTTCTATGGGGCTGTTTATGGGCCTTTCTGTGGGGCTGTGTATGGGACTTTCTATGGGGCTGTGTATTGGACTTTCTATGGGGCTGTGTATTGGACTTTTCTATGGGGCTGTGTATGGGACTTCTAGAGGGGTTGTGTAAGGGACTTTCTATGGGGCTGTGTATGGGACTTTCTATGGGGTTGTGTATGGGACTTTCTATGGGGCTGTGTATGGGACTTTCTATGGGGTTGTGTATGGGACTTTCTATGGGGCTGTGTATGGGATTTGCTATGGGGCTGTGTATGGGACTTTCTATGGGGCTGTGTATGGGACTTTCTATGGGGTTGTGTATGGGACTTTCTATGGGGTTGTGCATGGGACTTTCTATGGGGTTGTGCATGGGACTTTCTATGGGTGTGTATGGACTTTCTATGGGGCTGTGTATGGGACTTTCTATGGGGCTGTGTATGGGACTTTCTATGGGTCTGTGTATTGGGCTTTCTATGGGGCTGTGTATGGGGCTTTCTTTAGGACTATCTGTGGAACTATCCATGGGGCTGTGTATGGTAGAAAGTTGGTTCATACTCAAGTCAAGCAGTTTTCTTCGTTTATGACTTAAAAATAAGTACCTCAGTTTATATTCAGGGCATACTATATATGGTATGTAACTAAGAGATTCCCCCAAATGTGGCTCATAATACAAGCAATACATTGGACCTTGAGACCCAACCACTCACCAGTTGCCAGTGGGAATGGAGATAACATTTGTAGATATTATTTTGTTATAATGCTATTTCTGGGGTGTACATCTCTGCACTAAAGTTATCCATTAAAGGATAGTTACATATATAACTCACCTGATGACTGATCCCACAACATTCAATAATTTATTTTCCCTTCTTTACCGTTGCCGACATACAATCGGTATACAATAAATTGGAACAGATCTTATCGATCTTTTGACAACATCGGAAAAATCAAGATCAGGAAAGATGGAAAATTTCCTCCGACCCCATCTTTAAATCCCTATCTCCAGCAGATTTCAATCTGAAATCTCAGATTGGGGAAAAAAGGTGGGGAATTTTGATTGATACTTTCGGATTTCCATTTGGCCAAAATGATCAGAAATCCAATCAGAAGAATTTTCTGCCATGCATGGCCTGCTATGTAGGGTTGATCATGCACTTTTTGCTGTTGTAGCATTTGCGTAAAGTTATGTTTTTCATTCTTTGCAATTTATACATTTATTCTATAGGGTAAAGGTAATGAAAAATGGTAAAAACCTTAAAGTGGATTTGAATTAAGCAGAGAAGTTATCCATGTACAACATAGTGAAATCTATTGTATACAACTCTCTCATAGCAAGAAAGGCTAGAGGACATTGTTTGTTGCTAAGTTTCAGGAATAGTTGTACAGTCAACCACGAAGCCATGTGCACAAATTCCTCTTTATTGCCAACATGCCATCTTATAGAGTGTCTGAACACTATATTAATCTCCGCTTTTCTTTTCTCTTTTTCTTCATTATAAAAGAGGTGTTGTAGATAACCAGTGGGATGTTGTAGACCTTTGTGGGTCTTTTTGTCTGAACTCTCCAGGGTGTCCAAAATGAACTGTTGTGGTTTGGAACATCAACAGGAATTTCTTTTCAGATCACATCCACAAGGCAAATATCAATTAAGCACCTTTCTGTTCCATTTCCCTCCCCCTTCTCTACGCTATGTCCGTCTCATCTGCCTAACCTGCTAGCTGGGCCACCTCTCCGTGGGATATAGTGGAAAAGAACATTTCACAAAAGACAAGAGCTACAACTCATTAGTCTGGATGTCATTCCCACACGTTGTCTCAGCACATTGCTTAAAGGGAAACTTTATGAAAAGCTTTTTTCTTCCCCTAAAAGCTCTTATATCTTCTAAAGTAACTGGAATATTGTAACGTGAACTGTGAAAATAACAGATGTGGTACGAAAATAAGCAGTACTAAAGCTTTTTCCCAAGTTGCAATTTGACATTTATATACATACAATATACAAATGTGTATTTTTAATAGTGAATGATAGTGGATTGTCCTTATAATAAAAAAAACAACCTTTTTTGAGTAATTTGTACAATACTTTTTATTAATTGTGCTGCAATATGATCTTTATAATCGGTGCTTAGCTATGCCATTAGTCACATTACTCACGGGTCTTATAGGTAATAGTGCACCTACTAATTTAAAATATAGTTCAATATATTCCCACACATAGAATGTCCTAAAAATAAATAACGTTAAGAATGTCCCAGTCATACATAGGAAGTTTTGAACAATCCTACATCATCCTCACCCAATGCAATAATATAGTTATGTTTTTCCAATGCAGTAGCTCTAACCAGATTCCTGACTTTCTAGGAAAGTGAACTGCACTGGTATCATTCACAACCACACAATGATACTTCACCTTTACAATTATCCATCTCTAAAGCTGGGTACACACAGTACCAATCTGTACGATTCTGTCATAGTAACATAGTAATTGAGATTAAATAAAGACATACATCCATCTAGTCCAACCTTTTACCCCCCTCTTTAACCCTACCCTAACGGTTGATCCAGAGGCAGGTAAAAAAAAAATGCTGAAAATAGGGGGGGGGGGATTCCTTCCTGACTCCAAATGGCAATCTGAAAGTATCCCTGGATCAATCAGAACTACAGTATATGTATTAATACCAGTAATTCTCAATATTATATAGTATCCCTGTACCAACCAGAAGTACAGTATATGTATTAATACCAGTAATTCTCAATGTTATATAGTATCCCTGTACCAACCAGAACTACAGTATATGTATGAATACAAGTAATTCTCAATATTATAGATTCCCCGTACCAATCAGATCTACAGTATATGTATGAATACTAGTAATTCTCAATATTATATAGTATCCCTTTACCAACCAGAACTACAGAATATGTATTAATACCAGTAATTCTCAATATTATATAGTATCCCTGTACCAGCCAGAACTACAGAATATGTATTAATACCAGTAATTCTCAATATTATATAGTATCCCTGTACCAACCAGAACTACAGAATATGTATTAATACCAGTAATTCTCAAAAATGTTTATTTTTAGAAATGTATCCATCCCACTTCTGAAGCTATTCAATGAACCAAATCTGCTGGAAAACAGTTCCACTGTTTCCCCGTTCTCACTGTAAAGAAACCTTTCCTAACCTGAAGATGAAACTTCTTTTCTTCTAATCTTAAAGGATGTCCACAAGTCCTCTGATATGACCTATTAGTGAACAATGCACTAGAGAATCTATTGTGTGGCCCATTAATATTTTTATATAATGTGATCATATCCCCACGCAAACCTTGCTTCTCCAATGTAAACAACCCTAACTTAGTCAAGCCCCTTAATTCCTCTTATTTTAGTGACCTGAAAAATGAGTAAAAATTGATTGACTTGAGTATAAGTCGAGGGTAGAAATTATGACCACTGCTGCCTTCTGATTCTATATTGTTTTGAGGCTTTAGTTGCCCTTTAAATGCACAGTATTTTCCCATACAGTAGTCCCATACAGTAATAGCCAAATCCAGTATTGCTATTAATGTATAGGACTACTGTATGGGAATTTTGCTGTCCATTTAAACGGCAACTAAAGCCTCAAAACAATACAGAATCAGAAGGCAATCTTTAACAATAGATACCATCCTCCTGATTCTGTATTGTATAAGGCATTAGTTGCCCTTTAAATTGAGAGGAATCCCACACACTAACCCCTAATTCCTTGCAACTCCAGATGTTTGGAAACTACAACTCCCAGCATGCTTTAGTTGCTGGGAGTTGTAGTTTCCAAAAATCTTCAGTGGCAGTACTGCACCTACACTCCCCACCCACCACCCAGTAGAGGAGAGGACTTGCCTTTAGTCCTTGTTCTAGTTGAATGGCTGCCGAGGTCCGCATCTTACTTCAATCACTAGCATTAAATCCGGTAGCCGCACGCTTCCTGTCTCTTCCACACTCACTGTTCAGGTGCTCGACGTCATTACTCGGCGCCAGGTAAGACTCGCGCCAAGTAGTGAATTCGGCACAGTACAGTGGATGCAGAAGAGACAGGAAGCGTGTGGCTCCCGGATTTAAAGTTAGTGACTCGAGTATAAGTCGAGGTAGGATTTTTAGGCTTATTTAAAGCCTAAAAACCTCAACTTATACTCGAGTATATACGGTAATATTTTATACCCCTCTTTATACAAGACAATAATCTTGCTAGTTGTGGCTGTTTGGTATTGTTTGATACAGCTGTTGTGATACTGTTATCTACTAGAACCCCCAAATCTTTTTCCATTAGAGATTCACTTAACACAGAGTTATTTATGGTGTAGGTGGCAACAGGATTGTTAAATCTGAAATGTATCACCTCACATTTATCAACATAGAATCTCATCTGACATTCTGCTGCCCATTTTGATAATCTATCTAGGTCTGCTTGCAGCACTTGCACATCATTTGAAGTTTCCAAAGCTCTGCATAGTTTAGTGTCATCAGCAGAGACAGAGACCTTGCTCTCAGTGCCCCATTCTAAGTCATTTTTAAGCAGATTAAAAAGAAGTGTCCCTAATACAAAACCCTTAGGCACTTCACTTTAGCCCACATGGATTTAGCTCCTTTGACCAATACTCTCTGATTGCGATCCAACAAACAGTTCTCTATCCATGTCCAAATGTTTTTTTCTAGGCCAACAGTCCTTTATTTGAAAGATGTGGCTACACACAGTCACAAGCATTCTCTCAGTATAAAGTATAGCAAGATCGCTCGTGACAGACGCACCTAAAAATTGCAGTTGAGTCCCTATACTTTAGTACAGGGGCCCGACTGCGACTAACGGAAATGTTTCATTCATAATAACCACTTCTGATGCCAGATGTTTGCTGGCATCGTAAACGTTTGTTAGGGACGTACACACGTTATCGAAGATATTTCTTTAAAAAAATTATTAAAATGCTACTTACAGCCCATTCTGCAAACTCCCATCTCCCACTGCAGCAATATCAGTCTAAATAGGCTATAACATATTAGGGTTTTCATTCAATTGAGATTACTAGAACAATTGGATACAGTATTGATCTCATTGCTTATTAACCTGACATTTCTCCTGTTTTCACAAGTGTCTTTTGTTGATTCCATGTTGTGAGTATTAAACCGTAATGAAAATGTCATCATGTGTTTGTGTTGTTTTGTCTGGAGAGCAAATATTCTTACTATTTAAATAGAAATATTTCACTATTTTAAAAAGTGGAAATAAAGCTATTTTTACAAATGGGCTATATTTTTATAATCTTATTAAAATTAAAACAAATGTAATAAAGGTAATGTATCTTAATGTAATAGGCATTTGGGTTTGGTATATTTGTCTGTCCAATATACAGTCAATATACAATTTCTCATACCTACATTGAAACTGATGCAATATCCACCCCTCTGCAAAAAAATGTGTATGGTATGTAGGACCCCTCTTAAACTAGAGATCGTTTAGCTTACACTGTTTAATTCTGCTTCCAGAAAGAGCTCTCCTACTTACAAACTCCGCGATCCACCGCTGCGGCTCTGCTCGCTTCACTTCCGGGTAAGGTAGTCAGTCTCGGCCGTGACAGTGACGTCACGGCCAATCACTGACTGCCATTCCTGGAACAGTCTCCGCTGTGCAGTGGAGAGGGAGTGCAGAGACAGGATTAAGCAGTGGATCGTAAACTTGTAAGCATGAGTTCTCATGCTGGGAGCAGATTTAAAAAGTGTAAACAAAAAAAAAACAAAAGCTGAATGACCTCTAGGTTTAGGGGGGTCCTACATAACATACTAATTTTTTTTGCAGAGGGGTGGACATTCTGAATGTCTGAAGCAACCAATTAGATGCGATCTAACTGTAGTGGCTTAATGAGTTTCTAAAAACAAGGAATTTTTCAGGTTACTGGTATTGATACATAAAATTGAAGTTCATCCAGGGATATTTCCGATTGCCACTTTTTTCCCCTTCATACTGTTTTTTACCTTCCTGTGGATCAACAGTTAGGCAGGACATGTGGGTATCACTGAGTAGGTTGGACTGTCTTTATTTAACCTCACATACTACACTAGTAACCCAATAAAAAGCTATTATCTGATTGCTTGCTGCAAATTAATAGCATAGGCAAACTTTTGCACCTCTTATTGCATCAGCCCCAATTGTGTGTAGATCACATGAACAATCTGAATCCTTTTTCTCCAAAGCCCCCGAGGCCACAAGGTCTTTGAGGAGTGTGAAGACACTTCTTACCCATCTGTCAGTAAGCTACGTTTTGCTGCTAAAGTGTTTTGAATTGGAACTCGGTAAGCAGCCTAAAAGAAACCAAGTTTAACACCACCAGGCTAATCAATAATACCCATCAGTCTTCGCTTTTACCTTCAATGCATAATGGTCCCCTTAAGCAATTCTTGAATTAAAGATGACAAATTGAGATAATGTCTGCATGGATTTTACCTATTGAAACCCATTGTAATTGGCCCAGTGTGCTTGTCTGGCAATCTAGCAATGAAACTGTGGGATTCACATTGAGGCTGAGGACACACTACAACGCACCAAATCACGCACGCAATTTCTGTGCATTCTCGTGCGTTGTTTTGAGTTTGCTCATGAATTTTCGCTATTTTCAAAGAGAAAACGCATGCGATTGCACGAAAAAATGCTTGAACGCAAAAGGAAATGGACACACAATCGCATGCGCATCGGAAATCACAGGAATGTTTGCATTCCCGCAATTTCCATGTTGAAGAAAATTGTGGGCGAAAACGCACAAAAGGGAACATTGCCAAGTTAACCATGCTAAACACGGGGTTGTTTTTTTGATAGGTTCAACCAAATTGGTAGAAAAAATAAATGTAACAGCAGGTTTGGCAATTTTTTATCCACTGATTGACAATTGGTCTAAAAAAACAGCAACCAGGTAAGATAGATAATTTTTCTATTTTTTCAGATCAAATTTTTAGTACCAGTACCAGTAGTTGGCAATGATCGAAAAATGTACCCGTGGACCTGCTTTACTTGAAAGAGATCATGTAAGTGACTATGGAAAGTAATCCTGTAGCTATCGGGCAAGGCTGCTATTGTTAAAGAAAGAAGTTTGGAATTATCCAGCAGATTTTGTCTACCGTATATTTGTAGGTTTCCTTCCTGCCCGGGGCCTAGAGATAATGTGACTTACTTAAGGTCATGGAGGACTGACACTGCATTTCAGTTTGTGATGGTCTCATCTGCAACCTCCTGTTCTTCCTTTCATTTCCATTATCCATTATTTTTTTCTCATTTTTTTTTTCTCATTAAGATCATTCAGTTTTTCCAAAGAAAAATTCCCATATTTATAAAAGGAAGAAAGGGTAAATTCCCCACAAAATTTGTTAAAATTAATAAAATAAAGTTAACTAGATTTTTTTCTGGAGAGGCACAGTTTCATAGGGGATGTTTCATTCCTCTTCTGATTAAAAAACAACCTTATTTTGCTAAGAATACATTCAAAAACAGTATGAAGTATTCTTCCTGACTCCAAGTGGCTATCGGAAATATTCCTGGATCCACTACTTTATGTATCAATACCAGTAACCTGCAACAGTCTTTCGGGGAGATTCAATATCGGGTCTCCCGTTACTTACCTTAGCCCGATCCCGCGATACAATAACTGACGTAAACGAGATTACGTCAGTTATTGCATCGCGGGATCGGGCTAAGGTAAGGAGCGGGACTTTAACGCTCCACAAGCCGTAGCGTTAAATGTTTTTGGATCGTTAGCACAGCGCTATTTCCAAAAACATTCGGAAATGGCACCGTGCTCGAAAAATCCGTCCAAAACCCACGTTAACCCATACTTTTTTAGGGCTAACGTGGGTTTTAGACGGAAAAGGGGAATATTGAATCTCCCCCTTTGTTTTTTAAAAACTCATCCAGTTTTTTTAAAACTATCCAATGAACCTGCCATCACCACATCCAATGAATGAAAGTCACAAAGCTTTACCGTTCTCACACTTAAAAACCCTGTCTTAACTTAAAGACTAAACTTCTTTTCTTCCGGTCTAAAGGGATGTCGACATGTCTTCTGACATGTTCTATTGGTGAACAGTGCTTCAGTTTTTTGTATGGCCCGTTAATGTATTTATACACATTAATTATATCCTCACACAATCCTTTCATATTTAAGCTTCCCAGTCCCCTTATTTTTTAGTTGCCCTTTCCAGTTCAAAAATGTCCTTTCTTCTGCTAAATGCAGTTTTTGACATTCTCTTGGTAAGAAAGGTTTGAGTATTGCCTTGTGGTTCTACCCTGGGAGACTGGGAGAGTCATATTTGTACATAGTTCCCCAGAGTGTGCGGGACTTTGTAATACAATTCAGTCACAAAGTTTTGTAAAGGCCCCATTTTAAATAAATGTTTATTAGGTAATAGATCCCGGAAAAGTCATTCTCGAGTCAGTTATGCCATCCCAACACTGAACATTTGATATGTTTCTTTAGAAACCAAGGTCATTAAATGGATAAGTCATTTATAATCCTTTCCTATATTGTAATTTTCTCTTTTGTTTAGTGTATACATCTATTTTTGTATACAGTTAATTTAGACAGCATACCTTTGGTTGACACTGTGTATACCTGTGATGGAAGATCTTATTTTGTCTGCAACAGTTTTCACAGGTTAATTGTCATTTCCTGTTTATCTAATTATTCTTCATAAACAACGTGCAATGTACACCATGTGGAGAGCCATTTGTTTTCAATATAACTTATTGCACTGACATTAAACCCTCCTGCATTTGCATTCTTTAGTGGTTAGAGCCCTGCTAGGGACCATTCACTATAGACCCACACCCTCAGATATGTGTCCCCTCTATTGAATGGCTTTCTGTTTGTAGCTTGGGCCGGCATTTGACGTTATTAAAGAGATTTTTTTTTCTCTAGGTGGAAATGTAAATTAGCTGCCAGTTTTTGGTATTTCCTTTTTGCTTTATGGTCTTTACTCTTTAGTTTTTCCTTGTTTTGTTTGCCCCAAGTTTATTACTTCTGAGTTTCACGCCATTCAATAGTTTTTCGTTGACATTATTGTTTTTAGTTAATTTTCTTTTTATTGTTTTTTCCTTTTTACACTTTTATCACCACATAAATAAATTCTTGGACACATTTTTCTTATTAGAAAAACAAATGACAGTTTTTTTTGTGGAATAATGGATTAATTACAGTAAACTCTGAACTACAGGAGATATACAGGCTTATTTAATAAGAGGTGCAAACATTTTGATGTTCATTTACAGCAACCAACCTGATGATACCTTTTTACTGGTTTACTGCTTATTAAATAAGCCCCATAATGCATTGCTCACTGCTGTTATTTTGATATAAATCTGATCATCTTTGATTTACCAAAAAGAATGGACTGCTTCTCCATAGCCGAGCCAGTAACATTCTTAAAGAACACAAGTAGAGTTACAGTAGTTACAATATTAACCAAATGAAAAGATCATATGTCTAATTAAAGTACAATTATACTCACCTCAGCCTCACTCTCCAGGTCAATTCTATCCCTGGGTTTTCCTTGTATAATCAGAACAAAGCTTTAAAAGTTTCCTTTGTGTAAGAAGTGTGCCATCCTTACACACGCACTGTGTAAGAAGGGTGCCATCCTATTGGTGGTCTGACCTTGGGCCAGATAGCGGTAGAGCACATGAAGGTAACTTTTAAATCTTTGTTCTAATTACACATGATAAACATTGAGGTGAGGACCTAGAAGTTTAGGTCCTCACCCTGGGAGAGGGTGGGAGGAAAGTGTATTGTTGTCCTTTAAATTTACACAGCTACAAAATTCTCTGCAGCTTTTAAATAATTAATCTGAGGGTAAAAAAATAGGAATAAATCATTTAAAGCCTCATCTGATGGAACCAATGGTTGAAAAACAAGATTATATTGGGTGCTTTTAAAGCTAGGTACACACCTCTCAATCCTTTGTGTTTGGCAAAGCATGTTTACATAATAAGTTAATAGTGCTAATAAGAACCTTGTGTTTGAGGAAAACAAAGTATTTTAATGAAAAATAATATGGCTTAGGCAGAAACAATACTTTCATATATAAGTAGAATAAAATGAGGAAGTATAGTGGATGAGTATGCTAAATCTTAAAGGACATGTCTACCCTTAAAACAAAAAACTGGTTACTTGCCCCCAACCAATTCATCTCATTATTAGATGTATTACATATCATATTTAAAGATAATTATTGCTGGTGGGGGTTAGTATGGCAACCTTTGCCTGAAGTGAAATAATATCAGGTTAGAAATGCATGTAATAAATAAAATAAATAAAGATACCAATTGGGGTTAGGGACAAATACATGAAAAGTGGCTATTTTTAGTGGACATGACCTAAAACCAGAAATATCTGCACTTTACATAATAAATGTGCATTATATAGCTGGTACAGTTTGTTTACGAACTGTCCGGAAACTGTTCCCAGCTTTCCATCTATCTCAGTAGTTCTGTTTACTGTTCCACCAGAAAACATTGGAGTGTAAAAACTACCAAAAAATGGAGTGTCATACTCTTCCTCTAAACATTTTATTATTTGGTGATAACTGTCCCCTATTTGGTGATAACTGTCCCCCTTAAAGGCACCCTTAATGCAAGGATTGGTTCAAGTGCCATATTGTAAGGTCTGTGCAATGCATTTATTACTATCAAAAATGAGGATCAAAAGAACAGCAGAATCAATGAACTCTTCCCTTGGAGGTCATGTAAGTGATGAAAGGTTTTGAACCTTGAATGAGGTCTTGAAGTTATCATGTTCGCATCATGGTGAGGTTGATAATTGTCATAGTGTTAAAAATAAAGAAAAATGTGACTCAGCATTACAATACTTGAGCCACTATAAATGCACTGATCCATTGCTGCCTTGAATACGTTGCGTCTATGTGTTTTGTTACACACTTATCACAAGGTCTGTTGCAAATGTGTTTTGGATGCATACTCAATCCAAAAGCAATTAGTCAAACATACAATAAAAAATGATCTGTTTATCTTGAATGCTGAAGGGATTATTCCTTGGGGAATGGGGTTTTCAAAAAAGTCACAAGGTTAATTTGAAGCATAGTACTTGGCTCTGAAACTTTGTATTTTAGTTTTCTTTTTTTCCGCCATTTTTTTTTTTTTTTGGTCACATCCAAATTCAGCTATACCTGGACCTGTTCCAATAACGAAATACTTAAGAGACATTTGCAGTTTGTTGGACTAACATTTTTTGCATTCATGGACCATGGTAGTTTCACTGTAAAGTAATTCTGTACATTCAGTCTTATCTTATCCCAAACTAAAAATTTTTACCCTTTACTGGCCCCACTCTGTAGTTTAAAAAAATCCTTACCTTACATCTCTGCTCCTTATGGTTCTCCTGCAATGACTGCCCAAAATCCAGAAAAATTGAAGAGTAGGAGCTGTCTTCCTGTCTAAAAGGTTTCTGCCTCCTCCTTGTCCTCTGAGATGACAGTGGCAAGCTCAGGAGAGTCCTTGCTCCCCCCCATCACTCCCTCCCTCCTGATACCTCCATGGCTGCCCTTCACCCAGCATAAAATTTTATATATAATCTAGGGTATTCCTTCCCACCCTCAACCTCTATATTAGAAGTCTAAAAAAAGAATCTGAACTCTACTTACAGCTCTTCACTCCCACTGCATTCTTTATTGCCAGCAGCCGCTGCTGTGATTAGCTGCCTCTCAGCCAATCATAGCCGCTACTGCGGTAGTTCCAGCAAGCTGGGATTCAGATCAGAATGCCACGGGATTGAGGAGCTGTAAGTCGAGTTCTGCTTTGTTTTTTAGAAATCTAATATAGCGGTTGGGGGTGGGCAGGGATGGCTTATAACATATTTTAAAAAAATATTCTGTAGGGTGGAGATGCCCTTTAATGGCAAAATACACTTTTTGTCACATGAAAAATACGATTGAGTGTCGGAAAGGGGCCAGTTCTGTGCAAAAACTGCTATAAATATGCCCCTTTATACTACCAGGGACAACCTTTTTTGACTAGTTACTATTAAAACATCTATGCATGTAATTTAGTGGTTAGTTGTTTATGTACAATATGTTCATCAGCCTTACTAGAATTTGCATGGCTAATAGCAAATTGTGTATTATCCAAACAACTGATCACTATGCAGTGGTATAGGGAGGTCGATTAGACAAGGGTATACGTGAATTGTCCCAAATTCCTGCTGGAATCTGCCATGTAATTTGTGACATAAGTCATGTTAGAGCTTCTAAGATTGAGTGGTTGGTGTTATTCATTTATCAAGTGCTTCTTGTTTACAGTAAAAACTGAACAGTATTAAAATAGAATAAAATTACTTTTAGCTTAAAGATTGTTAATAAATTCCTTAAAAACATTATGATTAATTTTGCATGTCTACCCATAACTGCATATTCCTCTGCAGCTGGTAACTTCAGCCACACATAAAACCTTGAACAATTTTGCAAAAATAGTTTAACATCAAATGGCAATTTTAAACAAAATGGTGTAATGCAGTGAAGCCCAGCCAGGAATTTTTGCAGCCCATGGATGGGCATGGCAGGGGGTGTGGGTGGGGCATGGGTATGGGCCTGGTTGGGCACCCCTGGTGTAATGAGTCTAACACGTTTTTGCCTTTTTCAAAAAATAATAAATAAATATATATTTAAAAAAAAAAAACATGTAGCCATTGCCAGGGAAAATGATACATAATTTAACCCACTGCTCCTGTGGTGTTCTCTATTGCCAGCAGCCGCTGCTGTGATTGGCTGCCTCGCACTTTTGAGAAATGCATTGCACAGAGCTGTGCTAAGATCAGGTTCACTTTGTTATCCTTTCCCTGCTGCTCTGTACTATTTTGTTTCAATAAATGGTACTATTAAAGAGGTGATGTTAAAGGGTATGGAAGATGGAATGCAATCTGTGAGAGACTGGCAGATTTAAAGGGCATGTCCACCCCCACACCTAAAATTTAACCCACTACTGGCCCCACTGTAAAGTTTAAAAAAAAAAACTTACCTTACATCTCTGCTCCTTATAATTCTCCTGCAATGATTGTCCAGGAATTCCAGGAAAGTGAAGAGTAGGAGCTGTCTTCCTGTCCAAAGGTTTCTGCCTCTTCTGCAGCCTTCGGGAGGTAGTGTGACATGCACAGGGGAGCCCTTTTCTCCCCTCCCTCCCACTATCCGGATCCATCCATCTTTTTTTTTTTTTTTTTTTTTTTAACACCTAGCGGAAAAATTATTTTAATATATGGTAAATAACCCCTGCCCACCCCTAACCGCTGAGTTATTTCTTAAAAAAAATAAATCAGAAATGTACTTACAGCCCTTTGTTCCCATGGCGCTCTCCATAGATGGCAGCCGCGTCTGTGATTGGCTGCGTCTCAGACAGACATATGGTGAGTGGAAAAAGGGTGTACATGTTTCTGTTATTGGGACAAGCTTTCTGAGTTATTTCTGAGCTACATCTTAACATTTTCACTTTTCCTGTGCAGAATTTATGATCATTTAAAACTATGCGTTGATTTCCAATGGTTGGGAAAGTGTTGTCTTGGTTTTCACTTGTAACTTTATGATCTTCACGTGTAACGTCCTGCTTTGTTTCCCAATTCCTTTACAATAGGTGGTCACAATCAGCTCTGTAGTCTAATGAACAGGAAGTGGAATGTAAATTCCATTCCCAAGGAACACTACATTGTCTTAAAACACTTTAAATGCACTTACATCAGGGAAAACATATTTGCTAGAAAAAAAACAAGAATTTTGTGTTTCTATATTATATTGTAACTTCGTTTTCAAACATTTCCAAAACAGTGACCCTAGTGACCACTATCCGCATCCACCCATGGCTGGCCATCCACCTAGCATTAATTCCTTTTTCTGTAGTGCAGGGCATTCCTGCAAAACCCTAAACCGCCATGTCAGATTGTTAAAAAAAGAAGCAGAACTATACTTACAGCCCTTCCCTACCGCAGCGCTCTCCATTGACATCAGCCTTGTCTATCACTATCTGTGAACAATTTCACAACTGTCTCCCAAAAATCTTAACACATACTCTGTGGCTCCTATTGTAGTAAAAGGGCATTTCCAGCCTTAAAATAACATTTTATACTTGGGTTCAGCTATCCCACAAACCCCATTTTCACATTATTAAGAAGTTAGAAAGATGCCGTGCTACACTCTCTGCTTCCTGGTTGTGGTTGTCAATCAAAGGCGCGGTGGTGATGTCATACTCAATTACATGACAGCCGCAACCAGGAAGCACCTCACTGCTGCTGTTCTTGATCAAGACAAGCTTGCAGCAGGGGGGTTGGGGTACACAAGCAGTGAGGCAGCCGGTCAGGTAAGTCCCTTAAGGGGCATCTTTGGAACTTTTCCATAATGCGAAAATGGGGTTTGGGGGATAGCTGAACCTAAATGTAAAATATTATTTTAAGGCTGGACATGCCCTTTAATCATCGGCTAAACATTCATTGCATTTTAGATGACCTCTGCCGGGGTCATCACCTGGGGTTACAGCTTCTTTGTGCATTAAAACTACTCTCCTCTACAGACCTGCCCCATTCCCACAGCCAATGATTGGAATAATGCAGAAAATTTCCTTCCGTTTTCTGTGTTTGTGAGGGAGGCATGGGCCAAAACAAGCATTGAGAACAGGTATCTAGAAGTAAGTTTTGAAAGTACCCAGCGTTTTGGGTGCTCACCCTGGGTACAGCTTAGAGTCTAAACTACCTGGTCTTACCAAAGGATTAGTTTGTAATTTTGAAGGAGGAGGCCTTATGCTGCATTGTTTCCCTGCCCTAAATTACTTAGACTTTAGTCTAATTCCCTGTCTTGAATTAGACTAAAACTTGTTACTTATTACTGATAAACTAATAGTGGGAATTTGGACAGTTTCTGATTGAATAAGATGCACACACACCCCATTGCCTGCTAACTGGTGTATAAAATGAACTTGGTTTTCTTTGAAATTCCTATTAATTACATAATTCCCTATACTAGTTCAGTGGTCTCAAGCATGCTCTGTGAGCTTCAACATAGGAGAAGAATTCTACCATTAGCTTCATTCATTTTATAACCCTTTGTATTAAAGGGGTAGTAGTAAAGTATTTGCAGGGCTTACTATAATGAAATTTTTATAACCGGCTATAAATGAGTACGGTAACAATAAAATGCGTTTTACGCTGCAGCTCAGAGGAAGCATTTGGTCAGAACGAGCTTTGCACTATGCCATATTAAATCAATAACAAAGCGTGTACAAACTAATACATACTGAAAATAGGATTCTAAATAACAATGTTTAGCCATGGGCTTTTTTAGAGGTTTTGGAACACACAAACAGCTTCCTTGTGTTAAAATAGCAAAAGAAGACCCCCTTGGCTAAACAACATCTTATCTTATTTATATGGTTTTTATTTAGAATTCCAAATGTTTTCTCCATCGCGCTGCCAAAATTTATAAAGAATCATACTGGGATTCATAGAACCAGATCTCTCCATCCATCTATCTTTCTAGATCCATTACTTTTATCTAGTACTGGAATTGCACTTTTTTTAGCAATTATTTTTATACAGTGAAAAGAGGAGAGATTTATTAAGTACGATACGCTAAATGTAAAAAGGTTGCTTTGGATAATTTAAAACATGTTAACAGTAGACATAAAATAAAATAACATACTTGGTGTTAAACATATTAGTTCTGTTTACATTAAGTATTATTTAATTTTTATAAAGTGATGTGTAGATGGAGCGCAGATGAATAAACACAGCGAACTGAAATATATTATCTGTCACTGAGGCCCGGCCCATATTCCTACCTGACTGGGATCTGTGCTAAAGGAAGCTTTTGTTGTACAGTATAACCAGCCTTCAATTTTAACCATACGTGGGAATATAACCATTTTTATTCCTGCTTTTTGTTACCGTCACATATTTAGAGTGAGTAGTAGACTCCTTAGCTTTGCTTTGTCTCCAGTTCACCAGTAGTTTTTCGATTGGGTGTTTCTCCAATTTATTGTTAGTGGATTAGAGTGTAAATTCTACTTTGCTAAAGGACAACTTGTACTTTGGAGTATAAGTTAAAGGACAATTATTCTCTCCTTTTCCCCATTCCATACATTTATAGTACCCAGCATGAAGACCTAAATTGCTAAGTCCTCTGGATACTTTATTAACAGCTGTCATACTCACTTGAAGTTTTCCTCGTCAATCTGCTTAGCTTTTCCCCTTTGTCGCTGTCACTGACAGTCTGCCCTTTGTAGACCCTGTCTTCCCATTGGCTACATAGCAGAGTGCAGAGATAACTGGGAAGAGGACTGGAGTTGCAAAAAAACTTAACGTAAGTTTTGTAGCAGTTAAGTAAAGTGCCCAGAGGTGGTACAGGCCCTCACCCTGGGTACTGTGAAGGAATGGATGAGGAGGAGTGAGGGGAGAGTATAAGTGACTTTTAAGAAGTTTAAAATTTAGTAAAGGAAAGAGCTTTCAGTACATACTTGTTGCATTTGCATCTTAAAGGGCGTGCACACTAATTAAATAAAAAAAACTGGTCGCTCACACATATTTCCCCAAAGGTGACACATATAAGGCATACAATATAGGGGCCAGTAAACAATTAACCAAGGTAGCCGACTTAAAACATTCTGATTCCTCTAGACTTTACTCTTTCCCCTAATTTCAGCTTCCTAGCTCTTACTTTCTTTTATATGCACAAGTCCAAGGAAATCTTCTATCACCTCCATGTCTGATTTATTCCAAACCAATCTTTTTTTATACAGTACTAAAGGTGCCCATACATCTATAAGATTTTACTTACCTGACCGAGCGCTCACCCGATGTTCATCGATGCTGCCGGAACCGCTTCTCCCGATCTTACATTCGGCCGACCGCATGCGATCGCATGTCGGTCGAATGTAAGATCGGGAGAAGCGGTTCCGGCAGCATCGATGAACATCGGGTGAGCGCTCGGTCAGGTAAGTAAAATCTTATAGATGTATGGGCACCTTTACTTTGGATATCTCTAAAGCTAAGATCTCTAGATTCTACTTGGTCCTAAATCTCCCTTCTCTACAAATGTTCAGAAAAGGTGCAGGGATTTAGGCGAGATAATTTCAGCTATTTTACGGAAAAGGCAGGCTCCGCAAGCAATGCTATATTCGCATATTCTCTGTGCATCACCCTCTTAATGTTTTAGATTTCTATCAGTCAACCAGCCAACTATAGATACCTATGTATGTAACTGCTAATACAGGATGGCATATTGGCTATATAAGTTGTACCATGTTTGTGCCTCTGTTCAATGATGAGAGACATGTATTTTTTTTAATGACCTTTGCCTAATAAGGTCTAAGGTGAGATGTGGGACTTTGTACAAATGTATGTTTCTCCCCGCACACCTTCACTATTAATCACCAACAGTGCTGCCTCCCCAATCTGCTTAACCACTAGCAGTGGACTCCCTACATTGGGAACAAATTTGCAGGGGATACGCACTCAGCAGTGAATTATTTCTTTATTGTGACTTGCAGTGCACAACGTTTTGGGGTCTTCCCCCTTCCTCAGGTGCTGTGGGAGATGTGGGACTACCTTTCTACCCTTACTATTATCTACTCAATGTAAAATTCCTTCACATTTACCATATATGCTATACTCTCATGATAGACCACCTGTGTGCAGTCAGGTTTGGCTTTTAAAATGGCAAATGGTTAATAAAACCATAAAAAAAAAAATCAATAACAAACTGGTCACTTGTCGGTTAACTGCCCCAAATTCCAACCAAAATATTCAGCACATTTTTAGATGTAATACTAACCAGATTTTAAAGGGTAAGTGCTATCTATTATCTTTCAAATGAGCCTAGGATGATGTTGCTAGCTTCTTTGGATCTTAAAGCCAGGTACACACAATAACGATAAAGCCCTGATCCAACAGTACCGGGGCTTTATCGTTAGTGTGTGTATGTAACATCTTTCCCGAAGGAGTGCATGGACACCGAACATTCCTGTCTGCCTCGCAGACGTTTGGGAAGATCGAAAAATTCCCTCGACTGCGGTAGTCTCCCTATAGGGGAGTCGGTAGTGGTCGTGGGAAACAAACAGTCGGGAGAATGCTCAGGACTTTGTGTAGCCTGATCTTTGAAAAATGACAGACAGGATCTTGCATGTGTGTACCCAGCTTAGGTTGTAGGCTTGTAAAGTTATACTTCCTTTCTGTCCTAACTGTGACAGTTACATGATATGTTGTGTAAGAAGCCCCACCACCAAATAATCAAACTTTTGTAAAGCTAGTTACAGACATGCAACCATTCTCTGTACCGTATATACTCGAGTTATATAAACCGTCACGAGTATAAACCGAGGTACCTAGTTTTTGGGGAAAAAGTAGGAAAACCACACTGACCGAGTATAAACCGAGGGGGTATTATTTGCCACTAAATATGTTGGAAACTACAACTCCCAGCATGCTTTTGCTGGGAGTTGTAGTTTTCAAACATCTTAAGTTGCAAATACTTACAAATAAGAGTAAAACCTTCTTTATTTGTGCATACTGTATGCACAAATAAAGAAGGTTTTACTCCTATTTGTATGTATTTGCCCCTTAAGTGTGTCCCTGTGATGTGTCCCTGTGTAAATAAAGTACCGGTAGATGTTTCTCCTACTGTCCGGCGGCCGCGGATCCGCATCCTCTCTCCCACAGCCTCTGCGCATCCGGATGATGTCACATACCAGGGCGCCTCTCACTTGGCGCGCGGGTAGTGACATCATCCGGATGCGCAGAAGCTGTGGAGCGAGGATGCGGATCGCGCGGCCGCCGGACAATGTAGGGGAAACATTGATTCGAGTATAAACCGACGTAATTTGAAAACCTCGGTTTATACTCGAGTTATACGGTACTTTTCTCTACCGATGGACCTTAGGGAGAGAAAAAAAAGCCTTAGGCTTGTGGCAAGGTTTAACGGGCAAGTCCAGTCCTGAAATGAAAACTTGCATACAGGTAAATAACCTCTCAAAACCCCAAACTGTAATAGTTTTAAATCTGAAATATATAAGTCTAACCTAAAATCTGCACAATGTCCTGTTTCACCTGTTTCTGCTTCCTGTTCTTCCAGTTAGTAACTGTTCGTTATGGATTTGACAGTTGACATCACAGCCAATGACTGAATGTTAATCCCCAATCTAAATAAGTAACAATAGTCTATGTGCACACTATCCCCAAGTGGGTTAAAAAAGTCCAATTCCCATACTTCAAAGGGAACGAAATACTGAAGAGAAACAAAGTAGACTTGCACTCCAAAGTGAACTGTTTATTGTGAGCCAAGAATCAACAAGTAACACAACGTTTCGAGGGTAACACCCCCTTTATCAGGTTAATCCCCCAATCTGCCTCTTCTGAGCATGCCCAGGCTCAGTACAGGTTTCTAAATTGTCCAGTTTCCATGACACATCCGGAAGTATAGCAGGATACAGTAAGAATTCATAGGACAAAGCATGATATTAAACATATTTTAAATATATTTATTCAAAAGATGTTCTTATGAGGGTGATGTTGTCCTTTAAAATGATTTAGAAGCTGATGATGCTCTGAGCCATGGCTGTCAGTCGTGTTGAAATATTGCTTGTTGCAGTAAAAATAGCCACTGGTGCTATTTCAGCTCAACCAATTGTGCGGTCCATAGAAGACGATTGGTTAGATTTTATCCAACTTGGACAAAAGAATGTTGAGATCGGTCGGTCATGACAAAGAAGGTACTGCATATATTGCAGTATTTTGATCCAATCTGAAATAACTGAAAATCGGTTGGTTGGGTCAAAATATTGCCTTTTGTGTACCTAGCCTTTTTTACAGCTCTGGTCCTGTCCCTGACAGCAAGTCAAGTCCTACACTGCCTGCCCAGTTAAAAGCATGGTGTGGTATGTCTGGTAAAGAAAGACACATCCAGTTGCTTTTTCCAAGCTAACCTTTTATTTGGGTGTCACACATGTTGGGCTTCTTCCACAATACGTACCCTTTTCCACACACTCCTTGACTTACTGTGACGTCACTGACAGCCAAAAGAAGTGGTATGAAGAAGAGAGTGGATCTAGCTAATTATGAAAGTATAGGATGCATGTAAATAGGGTAAGTATTGTAGTTCCAGGGTTTGGGGGGGCGCTTGTTATATATATATTTGGGGGTGGACATACCCTTTAAAGGACAACTATACTCACCTAAACCACTGTCCACCGATGTGTAGAACCCAGGATGGGGACCTAAACCACCAGGACCTCACCGCTGGGATCACCACCTATCCTCTGTTACACTTACTTGAAGTTCGCTTCGTGGCTCCGTCCTCCACTCTGTCGGCGACTGCGGAAGTGGAGCCGCAAAGCAAACTTCATGTAAGTGTAACATGGGATAGAAGGTGATCCCAGCGGTGAGGACCTGGCAGTTTAGGGATGCATGCGCACAGGACAATTCTGTTCATTAACTTAAATGAATAATTCACACAAAAAAAAGACCCTGTCTTATTTAAATGAGAATTGTAATGGAGGCAGGAGCACTTGCTCCTGTCTCCCTTTTCTGCCCCTAAGCCTGCATATCGGTAGTTTCCACACCGCAACCCTGCACCGATTCAGTGGCTCCTGTCAGTTCCTGTGAGCCCGCTCCTTCCTCTCACCCATGTGCGCAAGCACTATATATGCTGGAACCCACAGTAGCCAAACCATATGTAACTTTGTCAGTGATTGGTATCTATCTAATTTTCCAAAACAACTGAAAGTTCCACAACATTTTACTTTAACATACTGGTAGTGTTTGCCCATTGACATTTGTGGTTTTTGCGACTCCCCCTCCTCCTTGTTCAAGGCTTGCAATCATAATCTGATTATTTTGGCAATGCTGTTAGCAACCACCCTGTCCAACAATTACTGTGATTTCAGCTTGCAAACTTCATTATTATTAATTCATTTCATCGACAACAGCACTTACAGTGCATATTTTCAAATGCGTCACTTTTCCGTAAGGGGGGTGATATCGGGTTACTATACTTTTAAACAAAACAAGCAACTTAATACGCAGCTTATTGTTCTAATTTAGTAACCTCGATGACGCATCAATAAAGACGTTATAATGGATCCAGACGTTTTTTATCCCGATTCCATTTGGCTGTGTGTGTGGAGAGAACACCCTGGTGGAATGCTGAAGTGAGACTGGTTGTTCTAAAAAGTTCTTTGATTGGTTTAGTTAGAGCCAAAAATGATAACAGATGAATTAGTTCAGGCAACAGGAACACTGGAAGCTGCAGCCTTTCAAGAATACTTGAGATATTTTTTTTATTTTATGTATTTCATCTTTCCCCCCCTCTGAAGTGTAGGTTACTGTGGGTTTCGGCATATGTTTAGCTTATTGTAGTCCAAGCATATATTTAGTGTCAAGCTGGCCATACACACAAAGATACTCATTGTACAATCCCAATACCACACATAAGTCCAATGAAGAATATGGATAATGATTATCCTATAATGTACAATTTAGATCTTACATCTAAAATTAAATTTAAAAAAAAACTAGAGCAATTAAATAAAAAAAAAAAAACGAAAGCAATTATTGTTGTAAATCTCCTCTCGCTTATCTAAAACTACAGGCAGAGATGGATTAAGGCCTTATGAGGCATGTCCACCCCACAGTAAAGTTTACACATTGAACAAGGACCCCTCCAAACCCTAAAATTACAATAATTTGGTGCCTGGCTCCAAGTCTGTTGGCCCTTCTAATGGTTTGCACCTTTAAAAGTTATTTTTGAGCTTTTGCAGCCACAAATGAGAAAATTTGGGTAACATTTAATAGTCATTGCCCTTGGCATTAACATCATGGCCTAGGCTAACCTGGAAGGAATGGGGTAGAAGAAAGACCAGCAGACTTTAAGATGACAATGCAGAAGATCTTTACCATTCAAGTAACAAAAACTAACTGAATATGTTAGTCTGTTTTTGACACATAAAGTGATTATCAGCCAATACAGTGTGTCAACCATAATTTTGGTCCTTTATGGCCAATATCAGGCACTGCTGTGATTGGTTGTTACTACAGGAGGGCATATAGTCCTTTATGGAGTGGGTTGTAATCCATGAATAAATAATTTTGCATATAAACAATAACGTTTGGGTCAGGTGAATAACAAGAAGGTTTTCATATTTACACCCAAACTGTTGTGCTTCTTTAATTGCATTATCTAGTCGTAGTCAGAAATCTCCATCCTCTTCACCAGAGATGCCATGCAATAATTTAACATGACTACACTGGCACTATTGACCACTGTCTTCCTTTTTTGATGTAGAAACAAATGAAGCAGGAGATGTTTTTGGGCTCGCTGCACAGATCGATCACAAACTCTTTTTTCTGAAGATGAATGTGCCAGACAATATGACCTTGATCCTAATTGGTCATTCAATTGGATGTTACATTATCCTGGAGATGATGAAGCGAGTTGTAAATCTTAAGGTAGGCGAAAATTTGCTTAATAGTAAAACAATAGTCACAAATAAAATTTAACTGGGGTTAAAATAATGAGACTTCCAATAGAGTCCTGCAAGGCAAAACTTTTTTCATGACCTGTATTACTGTATTTTTATTGGAAGCCAAGAGGCCTCATGGAACAGAGTTTTAAACCCGTGTGAAAGCAAGAATAAATAAAAGTTAGGGCCACTTGTTAAAAACCTTCAATTTCTATTGTCTTTTGCCAAAAAACTGTGCATTAGTCTATTCTGAAAGGTGATCTAAAACTTCTCATTGCTAGGATCTACTGGTCCTTTAAACAAACCACATGTTTTTTGTCCTAAAAACAGGGACAGAGAAAGACATTTTCTAGCTACAACAGTTCTTATTGAACTGGACTTACAAAGCTGATTGATTGAACACGAACAGAGCTAATTTGCAGGTGAGCCCAGGGCGCCACAACCATACCGGCTTCCAATGCTACGTAGCTTGACCATAACATAATCTTCCCTGAAAAACTAAAAATTCATTTGATATTAAGACTAGGCTTTTAAACTGCTTTATGTTTAATTATAACATTTTTATTTTAATGAGGACTGGGATACTATAATAAATTTATTAGTTACACTCCTGTTCCTTCTCTAAAACTGTTGATTATACTGCTAGCTCCTACCTATGGAGTAATCTGGCAAACACTAATAGTAAAGGAAACCATACCATAATTACCTCGGGGAATAATTAAATTATTCTCTTTTAAAAAAGATTAATTAGCATTAAAATAATTTAGATTGCATTTTAGGGACCAAATACTACTAAGGCTCAAAAAAATAGAAAAAATAGCGCTGCATGTGATTAGGGCAGCTTGCCGAGAGGACCAAACATAACGACCCCTAAACCGTAACGCATTACACAGCGGACATATCGCGGTCCAAAGTCGTTTCGGCAGCCGAAGCCTTAGTCATTAGATGCTTAGGCCTGAAACGTGCAGACCAGTTGTTCACCAGTTCCAGACAATGGTAATGTTTTTAAAATAACTTTTGAATAAAGAAATGCTTTTACTTTAAGATATTGGAAACTATGCTGTCTGCTGATTGGATATAGAGAAGAGCTCTAACAGTGCAGCAGCTATCTTTGTCTATATTTATGTAGCTACCCTGCAAGTTGGTGTGACGGATAGGAAGCCCCACTACCGCAGAACGCGTGATTGGAGGGGAGCCAGATCGGAGAAGGTGCACACGGGTAGAAGGGAACCCATTGAGTTCAAATACTACTAGAACACTGCTTATTTTCTGAATATCAAAGCACAATGGTTGCATTAGTCATTAACCGCATCGGGCTTCCAAGGCATTATGATTGATTTCCTATTTAATAACAGCAGCCACAACTTGCTGGATACTTTTACAGTTAAACACAAAGAATTCAAATTTACCATGTGGTGTTCTGTAATCGTCAGTCAAGAGTTTTATATCCAAAACTGATCAGAATGCAAATGAAGAACATAGTAAATACACGTATGGCTAACTTTCAGATAGCTTCGTGGGTTTCCTCCAAGCACTCTGGTTTCCCCCCTTAATCTTTAAGACGTAATGATAGGTTTATGTGTCAAAAAATGTGCGTTATTGTAAGCTCTTCTGGCAGGGCCTGATGTGACTGAATACATTAATTGTAAAGAGCTACAAAGATTGGCGCTACATAAATCCACAATAACAAAGTAGCACACAAGCATGTATTTACAAAAACACATTAACTACTTGCCCCTGTACAGTATAAATACTTAAATAAGCCCTATTCCCATACTAAGAGTACAGAACCAATTTGTGTTGCTGACTACCCATAGTGATAACAAATCACCCTGAAAATAAAATACACTTGTCCTGAAACTTTTTTTAAATAAAGAACTCTAAAGTCAAGTTTTGACTCTGCGTGGTTCCCTGACAAAAGAAGAAGACTATTTCATTTGAATCCAATGCATGAAGAAGTTTGATACACTGCTCTCTAGAGTACTATTCATTCTGCACTCTGCTGTCTAATGTACAGTATGAAAGATAACTGGAGGATAAAGAACACTTTAAACTGGCAACATCTCTGTCTACACGTGCTTTCCCCTCCTTTAATTCTTTTTTTTTAACGCAGAGATAAAGACCAGAACTGAAGATATAGAGGAAGACCGTGTAAAATACAAAACGTTAAAAGTGTGGGAGCCACAAACTTGATATAAAATAGGAAAAACACATAATTAGATGTTAACCTGAAGCTCTTCTGGAAATAAACTTTAACTTTTGCCTTAATACAGGAAGTTGTAGTTTGAAATGACAATTATATGTACCTTAACTACATTTGGGACTTTTCAGCAATGCATACCGTACTCTTGCCAGAAGGTTTTTCTAAGCAAGTCTAAAAAATTTCATAACTAAAAACCGCTGGTGATGGAGCTATTTACCTTTAGTGCACAATTGTTTTGTTATGCACCTGTTAAAATGTTTTTTCTTTCTGTCAGCCCTAGGCCAGTTTTGACCTGTAGTTTTGTTCACTGTATGCTTCCCAGTCAACAACTAGCAATTTAGTATCTCTATGTAATTAGGGGAGGAAGAGAAAAGCTCCATACACATGGTTAATTTGCCATAAAACGAACGATTGCCCATTTCGTCATTCCCCAATCCGCCATGTGGATCACCGGACCGACCCCCCACCGACGCGCTACACCGGACGATTCTCGTTCGCGCAGTAGTGCTCGGCCGCCGTTGATCACTCCAGAATTAATTTTGTGTGTACGAACCTTAAGTATGCTGAAAAATCAAGTTGTTTTGTTGGAAACCATATGCCATTTTTTTTTTTTCCCCTATGCACCTCCAGAGCCTAACCTTGCAGCTTGGAAGTTTGCTGACATCTTGTTTCTGCATTGCTGAATGTTTAACTCTCCCCTCTGAGATTTCCTCTGCTTCTCCTCCTTCTGAGCCTCAACAGTAGTGCCTGTTGGTCCCGAGCACGTGCATGACGTTGCAGTGCACGGACGTGTGTGCGCACGTGTCATCTCACTGCGCCGGGTGTGCATGGCAAGATGACGGCACGCGCACACGCCTGTGCACCGCATGACGTCGCGCGCGCACGCTACATCAGTGCGTGCATGAACATGTGCACGCATGGCGTTATCTCTCACCGTGCACACACGCCCCGCGATGACGTCATGTGCCGACACGTCCCTGCAATGCACTGACCAACACATAGCGTTTGAGGCTCAAAGCAGGGAAGCAGAGAAATCTCAGAGGGCGGAGCTTAACATTCAGCAGCAGAAACAAGATGTCATCAACTTTCAAGCTGCAAAGGTAGGCTCTGGAGGGGCATAGGGGAAAATGGCAACAGTTTTTTAAAGCTGCAGCTTACAACTAAACTTAAAAGGCATCTATAGTGGAAATTGACTTATTTTCCTTTCCTTTCATGTGTTTCTATAATTCTTTCTCTCAACCCCCAGAGTGTCTTCACTTTTTCCGATTCCCCTGTGTCCTGAGATACACAAATTAGAAAAAGACATGATTGCATCCTCTACTCCTACTTGGACTGTCAATCAAATCCCTGTGCGTGTCCCCCTTTTCCCTGCTCAAGTCCCTCCCTACTCCATTACACAAACCTAGAGATAAGAGCATTAGCAGGGGAAGAAGGTAGCGTTTGCAGAGATAGCTGCACTTGACCGACCCCTTAATAGCTTTTTACTGATTATGAGGGGTTACTAAGAGAGAGATCGTATTGCAGCATTTTAACTACGGTTCTCCCTTCTCTTACAACACCGTTGCTTTCTATTGGCCACTGTGCGTGGTGTGTTTTTCAGGATGTTGAACTTTTAACTCCTACTGCACATGAGAAGTTTGTTGGGCAGCCGGAGTTGAGACTGAGGAGGTAACAAAGGGGGAAGGGGGGAGTGCTTCAGGGAGATCTACCCATGGAAAAACGAGTCACTGACAGAGGTAGAGAAAGGCAGCACAGAGTACATGAATTTAACTTTGCAATGGGGCAATTGTGTTTTTCACATATAGATGCCCTTAACTTAATTTTACAGCATACTTATGCTTTAAAAAGGTTGCAATGGCTGCATGGGGTCTTTTGAAATACCCACGCAATTTGCAAATCCTGGTTAATCAGTTTAGTGTGACTTTTAGATGGGAAAAAGACTTACCCCTGAAATTGTCTAATTACCAGTTTTCTTTGCATTTACTCTGGTAGCTCAATGGGCTTTTAGAAACACAGCCCATGTGGTTACATGTTACATTGCCTGAATGTACTATGAATTTAGTTTTTTGTTTTCCTCAGTGCTTAAAAGGAAAAAAAAAGCAAGATTACTTAGTTTTTGTATAAAAAGCAAAGAATTTGGATAGGGGAACAGAGGTTATTTTACTAAACAAGTTCAATGCAATAAGAGGTTCGAAAGTTTTTCTTAATCAGCAGAGCCAATCAGATGTTAGCTTTTCACTGGATTACTGCAGTTAGATTTCGTCTGATTAGTTGTTACATATTAATAGCATGGGTAAGCATTTACATTTTATTGCATCACGCCCCCATATGTGTATAAAACATTTTCCATTACTTATTTAAAGGAATTATTGGTAAGTGCAGAATGCACTGTACCTTAATAATGATTTGTCAAGATCCAAAAAGCTAGCCATACATGGGCTGATAGTTTTTCTCCATCGGAATTCGACAGAAACAATTGTAAATCCAATAGGGAGAACATATCAATTGTAAATCCAACTTGGAGAACCTATCCTTGCACCATCTTTCGTAGATTTCAACTTGTAATGGGGTTGACAGAAAACCGATCGATATCACTGTCAGTTTATAAAAATATAGAAAAAATGTCTTCGATATTCCGATCGATTCAATCAAATTGATCGGAATTGGAGCCGTATATGGGGAACTTAAGTATTAAAATATATCACATTAATGCCCACCTGAGACTGACAGGTCAGATATTTAATGACGCCTATACAACAAATTACCATGCAAAATGGGCGTTCATTGGGTAGACATCCATCACCGGTCACATGATCGCTCACACACGTGTACCTAGCTTTAATTGTTTAATTTTCAAGGCAGGCAACTCTGTCCTGATGTGTCCAACTCCTTCCAGTCCTGTTCCTCCTCAACATAAGTCCCACCCACACTTCCCAGTGTGCTAAATGGTTTATGGGATTTATGTTTGGCACCCCTGAGATAAAATATCTGTTAATTATTATAAGTGGAACATGCATCAACCCTATGCACTTGATATTGGGATATGAAGCAAGTTGGTACACTTGCCTTGAACTATAAATATGTTCATCATTCTAAAGACATTTTTTATTCAACTACAACTACACCCAACTACAAAGGATTTAAAGAACTGGCAACAGAAGGAATTTCCAGATCAAATAATTCCGTTAGCTTTGGCTTGAGAGGAGCATCTAAACATGCAAAGAAATATAAGACCCAAATAATATTTCTAATTATGCTCTTGATCTGAAAAACACAACTTCATTAGTTTATTTTCATACAAATACTGAGGGCTTTAATGTTTTCTACAGGTTTGCTATGGAAATAGAGCCAAGATAAAATACCCTTTACAGAAGAGTGCTTCATATACCTAGGCCAAATTAAGTAATCAAGGGGCACTTTGGGGATAGTGATAAATTGAAGTGAGATAAATTTACTGGAAATGATCTAGCTAGTGTTCCATACTGCATCTATAATATAAAGCACTGACACATACAGTTAGTCAATGCCACTAGTTTACTAGATTATAAGGAGTAACTGAAGTGAATAATATCATAATTAGCCTTTTCTTTCTCCTTTCCTTAATGACAAAATGACATGCATACCTGTGAATATTTGAATAAAACTGCATTAACTGCTAAGTAACAATAAGCAAGTTTTTTTGTATCAAAGCAAGGAATTTGGAATACTAAACAATACTAACAATTTCATATTGTGAAATATTTTCACACATGCCTTAAAAGTTTTAAATGAGTTTGGAGCAAGAATTACCTAATTAGATGGCAATGTTATGGCTGCTTTAGTCTACCCCTAAAAAGTTAAATGGATATACAGTCTAATTTAGCAAGACGTGGTGTGAATACATTCTTTAAGTTAAATAAACCACAATTATGATATTAATCAGCACCACATAGGGGCATATTTATAAGTTCAGCAACGTTAACAATTCGCCGCTGTTTTTTTTACCAGAGAATTGCCTCAAAATGATTGTGATTAGAACATACTTATTAAGTGGCTCTTTACGCAACAATAAGTATGATTGGTTAATGTGTGATCATATGATTGCAAGGATGAATATATTAGGCAATCATTGGTTTTTTGTCTTTAGAATCCTACATAAAATGCAAACTCTTAGGGACTAAGAAGTCATCGAGTGATGATGAAAGATAGAAGACTTTCGGATCAAGATGCTGGCGACATTGATGTCATCGGCAACAGCAGTGTCACTGGCAGCCACCGATATCCAGCTACCATGGAGAAAAGAAGATGCCAGAGACCATATAAATGCTGGGGAGGGTGTCCCAGTTTCAAGCTGTGGGGTCCCCAAAGCCCCAAAGACACTTGTCATTGCCCTTTATGGGGTGCAGGGTCCCTGCCTGTGGAGTGGGGGCTTCCCTGCTAGTGCCACACCCCCTAGGGGGCATGTCACTAGCAGGAAACGCCCCCTCCCGTGCTAACTTTGGCCATTTCCGCCACCCCCCGAAGTTGGCAAATTTAAACAGCCGAACCTACTGCGTGATCGCCATTACCACTGCTTATAAATACAATCGGGAAGAATAATGTTGGGGTTGGGGGCAGGTAACTGACAATTGACCATTTTTTGTTTTAGGGTAAATATGCCCTTTAACACCTGTTTTAGATATTTAAAAAAAAATTTCAGTTCATGCTGCTGAAGTTAATTACAGAGACACAAAAACTAATGTTTAATCCTACATAGCTAATAACTAAACATATTTGGGCAGTTTCATTAACACCCCTTAGCCACAATGCAATCACACCTTGCATTCAGAGGGTCCCGAACACCTGGCTGTGATATGCTAATGGGTATTTTCCAGGGTACATAATTGCCAAAGATTCTTGTACAAGTCATTCTGAATTGAGAAAGCCAGTCGGATGACTAGCGAAACGTCTTCAAGAACTAAACTTCAAGTCCAGTTGATTTAATTGAATATAACAGATATACCATGACCTGGATGAATGAGAACCTTCACAACATATAATATGTCACCATAATCAAAATGTTACTTATTAGTAATTAAAGACGACGGCACTGTAAAAACATTTATTTAAATATGAAAAGTGCGTCATATTAGGAGGAATTACCATCCCCTGCCTCTCCATCCCAGGTACTTCTCATTTTAACTATAGTCCATTTTATATGTACTACAGATCTCTTTATATAGATCTCACTTTAGGGATATACAGACTGCAGCAAGCAGGTGTTTTGAAGATAATAAATGAACCTGGAAGTGGTTCCTAAAATTAAATAATTACTGTTATTAGAACAATGACTGGTCATAAGCAATGAAGGAATATTGGGGTCACAAAGACTTTTTTTCCTTCATAATATATGATTTGCTCATGCAGAAAAGCAAAGAGATGTGGGTTATCTATGTACACAGATAAAGGGATTCTCAATGGAATACAACCCTCAATCAAATTATTTAAAGACACTATCCCCAGGCCTAATGCTTTTCAGTCAAAAAGTGTTCGTCGGTAACCGGGTCTTCCCAAAGTCAATGTCAGGGACACTCCACTCTGACAAAGGCAGGCATATGTTAATGGAGGAGCACAGACTGAGGGAGGAGCAGAAAATTGAGTGTAGTACATAAAAACCTGGTCTAGACTTTCCTTCAATCTCCAATCTGTGTAAATGTAAAATTTCCCCCTAATCCCCCCCCAAATGTTTTTCTCTCACAAGCAGGATCCCCCAACCCTTTTTTCCACATACATACTCAACTCCCCAGTATTCCTGAAAGATGTTTAAACCACTGGACTTCTTCTTCTCGTGTCTGCCTCCTTTAATAGCCTTAATAACAGAAGCTCACACAGCTGTAAGGAGAAGCTGAAAGAAGAAGGCAGACCAGTAGACTTAAGGACAACTCCACCCTCACAGAACATCTTTTAGATAAATGGCCACTTTGATATGTGTGATATATCATACTTTGTACAATGAATTCATTACTGTATGCCTGCTATGCTTCTGGGCTTCATGGAAACTGGGCCATTTAGAAACCTGTACTGAGCCTGTACTGAGCCTGGGCATCCTCAGAAGAGGCAAACAGGGATTAACATTCAGTCATTGGCTGTGATGTCAACTGTCAATCCATAACTGACAGTTACTAACTGGAAGAACAAGGAAGCAGAAACAGGGGAAACGGACACTGTGCAGGATTTCAGGTTACACTTATACAGTTCACTTTCAAACTATTACCGTTTAGGGTTTTTGGGTGTTATTTACTTGTATGTATTTTTTATTTTAAGGCTGGACTTGCCCTTTAAAGGTGAATTTCTGTGAACTGGACTCTTGAAAGAACTAAACCTCACGTCTAGTTAATCTAACTGAATACCATGGTGGAGTATTGCAAGCACTTTAAACAAAATATATGAAGTTACAGTAAGATAAGCTGGCAGCTATAAAAAAGGGCAAAACAGATGATTCCGAAGTCTAACATGGCCATCAGGCAGAGGCAACTAGGCAGGCACCACCTGCCAGGACCAAATGTTTGAACAGGTTTATATATCCAAATACCATTTTGCCTTCTAGGCATTATTATTTTTTAAATAAATAGTAATAAATTCAGTGCAATAAAGACACCTTACCGGTAACAGTTCTACATTTTGCCTAAATAGATCAACCATCTCTAACTGTCTGCTAATGCCCCGTTACTGAAACCTCATGTTCCAGAGATGGAGCTGCTTTTGATTGGATAAGCACATCGAAAATTAAACACTAATATGTGACCCTTTATCTACAAAGAAGCTGCAAATCATAGGTATTCTGTAGAGCTAGGGGACTGAAAGATTGAGTTAATTCATTTGTGGCAAAAAACAGGATTAAACCACCTGTGATGTGGTTCGGTTATGGCTTCTCTCCCAGTTTTTAGGATTCCTCTGCCTGTTCATTAATTGCTAATGGTTTTTAACTGAAGGTCAGGTTTTAAGTGAAGGGAAGCTTCGGCAAGTTTCACCTTCCAAGGTCTTTGTTGAAAAGATAAGGTGCTAATATAATGTGCCTATATTCCTATGTGCATGCTCCCTGGTGATAAGGATAAACAATAGGTTACCTTTCATCTTTCTTCTACGGTTTTCTAGTTGAGCTAGTAGAGCTCTTTTATACAGTATATTAGGGAACTTCACCAAGAGCCACAAGCTCTATCCTAAAGCTATTTTAATATTGTAAATTCCTAACTCTTTGTGTGATCAGCTAAATGCAGTCATTAAAGTATTTACAACAAATGCTGCAAGCATATTTAATTGCTTGTGGGTTAAAGTGGCACTAACCTAGTAGTCAGAATTTAATGTTCTAAGTTGAGTCTCATTCATCGTAGATGAAGGCCCTTATTGTCCTTAAAATATTCACTCGAGCTAATTTGGAGAGGTTATTGCTAGAAAGGTTCAGCACTATTACTTCCTGCTTCACCTTCCTGTTTTTATCCATGATGAGTTGTAGTTATGTCATCACGCCTCTTTTTCCCCCAGGTACTTCCTTTTCCCCAGCATTATGCTTAACTGAGACATAAGGGCGGAGGGGCAGGGCAAGGTGAAGTGGATTCACTGAACCTACTAAAAGCAGGAAGTCTGAACATTTCATGCAGCAGAGGGCCGGACAGTGTGGCGGAGGAAAGAGGGAAGGTAAGTAAGATCGGGTACTTCTGGACTTAATAATGCGGTTGGGGCTGGGGAGGAAGCCCTACAACATATAAAAAGTGACATGCCCTTTAAAGGAAATACTGCAGGCTTTTATTTAACCTGAATTTGTTTGGAGACCACAGTTGCCCTTTATTTCCCAATTGTGTTTTGTCTGATCTAATCTATTTCTCATGGGTAGTTGCTAGGGTTCAGTGTATTTTTATTTTTATTTTTCTTGTACTGAGCTGAACATGAAATGCAGTGTTTTACAGTCATTGTATTGGAGATCTTCTAGTTTGTGGTTGTGTGGTAATTGTTACTATTCATACAGTAAAGAAGGTTTTTTTCCTCCAGACAACAACCTTCGGCTGATTAATTTCTTCTTTAAGTAAGACATAAGTATATGACGTCTTGTCTCGACACACCGACCAACATTAAAGGACTTTTTTGTATGTTCCCCAACCACTAGCAACACTCCCCAATATCACCAATTTCTCTTCTTCCTCGGAAAATATTTAGGTTAAACCAACTGCTCCTGAAATTAAAAAAAACACAATAGCCACAGTTCAACCCACAGAATAAAACAGCTTTAGAGATTTTTATAACTGACACTAAACACATTATGAACTTACTAGCAAACCCCAGATTTCCAGTGTATATATCTGTTAACTTTCCCATTACTGAACTATAATGTGTTTCCAACTACGATTGTACCAGTTTTTGTTGATCTATCCCCTATTTCTTTAGATATCCAGTCTAAAGCTAGGTACACACCTACAATTTTTCCTCCTGACGACCGTTCGATACTTTCGACCAGTCCGGAAGGACTGTCGTCGCGGCAAAGCAGCCGTCCAATGAGGACCGCACGCTGACGCTCGGACGAGGTTTTCCACCATGTCCGATCGTCCTTTCCTCCTCCGATTCGGACGAATGGTCGGTCGGCACTTCTGTAGCTGGAATGGTGACAGTTGGTACGTGAACTGGATGGTGGGAATTCGATTTCACAATGCTGCCTCATAGGGATTACTAAGCATTCTTGCCCTCACAGAGAGTCATGGCAGGGCTCTGGGGGGCTGACTTAAGCAAACCATGTACTGGATTGAAGTCATGCAGCAAACAAAAACACATCAGAGTAAGTGCTGCTTACACGTATTGATTTATAGATTGAAATGAGGTCATTTTTTCAGTGTACAATTCCTAAAAAAATCGCAAATCCACTGCCACGCTAGCCCTCTTGCAGGTCCCCACCCTCTACCCCCTCCCGGGCTGGTGTAATCTTTTCGGTTAGGGCATGGCCCCACTATAACGCACTAAATCACACATGCGATCTTGTGCTTTTTACGTTGTGCGTGTGCGTTTTTGCATTTGATTTTGGCTTTTCCGTTTGGAAACGCATCGTTAACGTGCCAAAAATGGTGAATGCCATGCATTACCAAAACGCGAATGGACTTGCAATCACATGTGCATAGGAAATCACAGTTCGATTTCCCGTGATTTCTATTATAACCAAATCGCATCGCAATCGTGAGCGCAAATGCGTAAGTGGGCCTAGCCTTAAGTTTAGGATTTCTTCCCATTCTCTTCAGCATCACCTAACACCATTCCGGGTACTGCAGTGGGTCCTGCGCCTGTGGATTTACATCTTTCTCTTAGTATAAGATAACCAGGGGGATTTAGTCTTTATTTTGCAAATATGCTATAGATTAACATATGATGGCTTCTGTTATTACATGTTGTAAAGGACTAACTAGACGTATCCCCATTTCTAGAACCACAAGTATCCTTAAGGATAACTATTGTATATAAAGTTATTTTTAAATACAGTTAAAATGAAAAGTACCAGAGTCGGGATATAGACTGGTAATTCCTACCCTCCAATATTGTTTCTGTAGGAGCATCAGCCCAAAGAAACTGATTCTGACAGTCTTCCTCCTGGCTTCAGCATCTTTAATACAGGATTAATCCAGGACTAACCTGGCAAATGAAAACTTTTGGTGCTGTAGCTCCTTAACAAATTGATATTGTGAGGTAGGAATAATCAATCCAACATCCCTGCCCCAGGTACTTTCCATTTTTAATAAGTTATTTTTATTTGTATAGTTTACCTTTAAACTATGCAAGAACTAAAATGATATTAATATATTTTACCATTAAACTAACATCAACTATAACTTACCGTTATTTTAGTATTTAAATGCAGTTAATGTTTGTTTTTTCTGGAAGGTAGGAATCATTCTTACACTAGATCTGGAAGCTTCAATGACATGGCTTGTTATTCTACTATTATGTTTCCTCAACCCCCCCCCCCATACATACAACAACACCATTCTCTTATCTCCAAACTATGGCTATGAAGCTATTATTTCCAGGAATCTATCTATGAAACTGACATTTTCAAATCCTTGATCTGCTAAATCAGCAATTTTCTGAATAGTCTCAAATAACAACACATCTAATTCTGCACCGTCTGCCTATCTAACTTTATCAAATTCAGTTAACAATGACACAGTCTCTGAAGTGTCTAAAGGTTCTAGAAATGGAACACAACCTCTGTCTTCCTTCCAACTACTAAGTGTGTGTCCCTATGCAACCCGGAACGTCTAATTTTTTAGTCGGTTACATAAGGTGTTACATTTCTTTCTTTCTAGGCAGTATTATTAAGTTAAAGTCAACTGAGTAAAAGTGTAGCTAATCTTTTAAAAATACATCAACCCAGTAAGTTCAGCCTTACAATACCTTATTTATATAATCAGTTAGGCTGCAGACTCTGGCCATAATTGATTCTATTTCTGCTTGGGACATTAAGATAAAGGTCTATTATTCCGATCAGTTTTGTCTGCCATAAAGTATGCAAAAAGAAATAGGCCTTAAGGGCATGTTCACCTGCAAAATAATTTCGTAGGGGCACCCTATCCCACCCCAACGGCTAAGTCCGTTTTTTTCAAAAAGCTTCAGAACTCTATTTACAATCCTACGATCCCCCAGCACTCTGATCTCGTCCCTCTGCCTGCCGGAACTACAAGCAACCGGCAGACGTGTCTATGATTGGCTGTGAGGCAGCCAACAGAGACACGGCTGCTGCAATACAGAATGCGGGGAACCAAGGATTGTAGTGATTTCTGAAGCTTTTTCAAACAACTGACTTAGCGTTGGGGGTGGGATAGGGTGCCCTACCATATCTTAAAAGGTTTGAGTTAGGGCACCCAGCAGCAAAGAGGGCTACAGAGGGATCGAGGTAAGGGAAAGGGCTCCCCTGCACATGCCACTGTCCTTTAAGAGGAAAAGAAGGAGGCGGAAACCTTTCACAGAGGAAGAGCTCCTACACTCCTGTTTAGGTAAGGATTTTTAAACACTACACACGTGGGCCAAACAGGGTTAATTTTAGGTTTGGGGTGGACATGTCCTTTAACTGATCCCAACATAGTCTGAATGTCAGATGAAAAAATGTGCAGTGTTGCACTTGACTAGAGTAACGTTCTCAAGAGCTCAATTCTGGAAATTCCCAAAACATTAACTGGCTTTTCTGAAACATTTTGTCATTAACAAAACAAGTCTTTAATATAATAAAACAGAACTAAAGACCAAATTATTCTTATGTATCGATATGTTAAATCATGTATTACTTTCTTTATAGACAAGGCATGTATGAAAGGACAATGAAACATTTCTATAAAAAAACACCTGACATCATTGCAGTTCCTTAGTCTATAAATGGGGAGATTTTTCATATGATTAGCTTGAATTGAATTAGTTTTCATATGATTAGCTATTTCTTCTTAATGAAACTGATGTGGATTAAAGTGAGCGGAAGGCTGGTCTTGTGTGATCACAGATCAAGCACAGACATGCTCATATGAGTGGAGATAACATTACAATCATACGGATGATAGACATTTAATCAATGAGAGAAGAAATATTTGGTGCAATTAATGTGCATTTTCTCAAGTGCTCCTCAATTTTCCTTTTATAGCCCCACTTGGCTTTCCTAATTCATTTCTTGAAATTGTCCCTAGAAAATAGCAATGCTTTACAGGAATTTGTTACAAGACCTGTAGGCATTATTACGGTTCATCAGGAGAATTTGAATTACTTTTATCGCCCAGGGTACTGTATATAAAAGAGCACAGTTGACATTTACTATTTTGGTGGATAAGTATTAAAAAATAGAAACAAACTTAAAAAAAGCCAATTGCATGCCTTCCAGCACTGGAACTGGGAGAGGACAGGGCCTATGTATACTTCCCCCGAGATACCCAATTATCTCTGACTATGCCTTCATAAAGCCCTGGTCACACCCTGGAATTCCCAAGCCCTAATTCTGCAGGACAAAGCTCAGTGTTCCAGGACACCAGGACAGGTCCTTCATTTGGGTATGTCCAAACCAAATCGACACACGTATGGGACATGATAATGCACCTTAACTACATAGCAAGTATGGAAAACTTTAAAAAAAAAAAATTTACACAGAATTTCAGACTAACTTCTTAAGTAAATCACGTGAATTCATTTTTATTTGACATGTAAGTTCGCCTTTAAGGGGAGCTGTTTGGCAGCGTGTGACAGTTTTCGGTATCATAGTTTTATACATCCATGATATAATTGTAAGACATAACTCAGGCAAACTTACTGTTTACAGGAGATTATTATGATGAACAAGTAATAATACAATGGCGTAAAATCAACATAGTTTCTAACAGTTATTTTTGATTTGTATTGCCATAGAATCATCTAGAAATCCATTTCAAGCAGAAACAAAAAGAATGAACACACGTTTTTCATTACTAGATCCCGTTTGCTGTCCAAGTTAGAAGTTAACATTTATTGGCAGTAATATGGAGGTTGCAAAACACCTTGTTTGATTAAATATCTATTGTCAAAGTAAAACTCAAACAAACCGTGTAGTACATCCATCAACCACACAAGAACAGTCTCATTTTGCCATAGGAATTTAGAAAACTGATGTTCTAATGATGTAACCTTACAGCCAAATAAAAAAAAATAGTTAAAGGCTAACTAGCATCAAAAGATTGTTTTCTTATTTATACACAGTGAGCAGTGATGAAGCCAACAGGTACTATTTAACTCTATTTAACTACAACTCCCAGCTTGATCTTGTACAAATACATGGCAGCCACTAAAAAAGGCATATTCCCAGACCTAACATTTGATGACTACGACACTAAGGGGCATATTTATAAAGGTTTGTTATCTTTTCGCCATCTATTTTCCCGCCGTTTTCGCCAAAATTGCTAATAACGTGATTTATAAAAGGAGGAAAACGGCAGGCGAAATTTATGCGGCGAAAAACTTATGAGGCGGAAAACCACCGCCGTGCTAACATCGCATCAGCTATCGCTCGCTTCTATACAAAGAAGTGGTAACTGCTCTCTGGCTTTAACATCGGCCGAAGACGGCCAATGTCCCCCCCAGAGAGGGCGGGGGTGTACGCCACCCCACCGCGGGTGGTCGCATCCGCCAAAGGGGCGTGGCGGGGACTGCTGCCCTCGCCTGTGGGGGAAGGGCAGGTGGGCGTACACTTGGTTGCTATGGTTTGCTAGATCAGGTAATTTAAACCCGTCTTCAATTTAAATTCGTCTTATATTTTTAACCCCTCTTTGAACATTCTAATGCATTGACTGTCTAAAGGGTTTTTTCCTAGCCCCATAGAATAGACCCAAAGGCTAGTTGGTCAATACATGTTTTTTCCTACTAGTAAAGCATCTAAAGCACAGAATAATTAAAATCATTTAAAATGACTTCAAATTAACACATACCATATTCCAGAAATTTCTATTGACCATATTTATCTTAATTAAATGGCCTATAACTAGAAAACCCTGTCCTCAAATATCAGGAGCACCTAACATCACTGCAGCTACTTATAAACCTCTTACCCATAGTAATCTATATGTAGTTAGTCCCTCTATGATATATGAAATCTAAATACATAATTCAGCTAAAAAGAAGCCAGTCGGATGACTAGCAAAAAGTCTTCAGAACTAAACTTCCAGTTGATCTACTGTAACTGATACAACATATATTCAGCTAAAAGCTTGGTCGTCATAGTGGGAATAATCATTGAAAAGCCTAGGTTTAAAACTCTGTTCCATGAGGCCTCTTGGCTTCCAATAATAAACTTCAAATTACACATACCATATTCCAGAAATTTCTATTGACCATATTATCTTAATTAATGCCTATAACTAGAAAACAGCCTGTCCTCAAATATCAGGGCACCTAACATCACTGCAGCTACTTATAACCTCTTACCCAGATGTAATCTATATGTAGTTAGTCTCCTAGTGATATATGAAATCTAAATACATAATTCAGCTAAAAGAAAGCCAGTCGGATGACTAGCAAAAAGTCTTCAAGAACTAAACTTCAAAGTCCAGTTGATCTACTGTACGAATACAACAGATAATTCAGCTAAAGCTTGGTCGTCATAGTGGGAATAATCATTGAAAAGCCTAGGTATGGTCAATAGAAATTTTCTGGAATATGGTATGTGTTAATTTGAAGTTTATTTTTATTGGAAGCCAAGAGGCCTCATGGAACAGAGTTTTAAAAACCTAGGCTTTTCAATGATTATTCCCACTATGACGACCAAGCTTTTAGCTGAATTATATGTTGTATTCAGTTACAGTAGATCAACTGGACTTTGAAGTTTAGTTCTTGAAGACTTTTTGCTAGTCATCCGACTGGCTTTCTTTTTAGCTGAATTATGTATTTAGATTTCATATATCACTAGGAAGACTAACTACATATAGATTACATCTGGGTAAGAGGTTTATAAGTAGCTGCAGTGATGTTAGGTGCTCCTGATATTTGAGGACAGGCTGTTTTCTAGTTATAGGCCATTTAATTAAGATAAATATGGTCAATAGAAATTTTCTGGAATATGGTATGTGTTAATTTGAAGTTTATTTTTTTGGAGAGCCAGAGGCCTCATGGAACAGAGTTTTAAACCTAGGCTTTTCAATGATTATTCCCACTATGACGACCAAGCTTTTAGCTGAATTATGTTGTATTCAGTTACGAGTAGATCACTGGACTTTGAAGTTAGTTCTGAAGACTTTTTGCTAGTCATCCGACTGGCTTTCTTTTTAGCTGAATTATGTATTTAGATTTCATATTCACTAGGAAGACTAACTACATATAGATTACATCTGGGTAAGAGGTTTATAAGTAGCTGCAGTGATGTTAGGTGCTCCTGATATTTGAGGACAGGCTGTTTTTAGTTATAGGCCATTTAATTTAAGATACTATGGGTCCAATAGAAATTTTCTGGAATATGGTATGTGTTAATTTGAAGTCATTTTAAATGATTTTAATTTATTCTGTGCTTTAGATGCTTTACTAGTAGGAAAAAACATGTATTGACCAACTAGCCTTTGGGTCTATTCTATGGGGCTAGGAAAAAACCCTTTAGACAGTCAATGCATTAGAATGTTCAAAGAGGGGTTAAAAATATAAGACGAATTTAAATTGAAGACGGGTTTAAATTTACCTGATCTAGCAAACCATAGCAACCAAGTGTACGCCCACCCTGCCCTCTCCCCCCCACGGCGAGGGCAGCAGTCCCCGCCACGCCCCTTTGGCGGATGCGACCACCCGCGGTGGGGTGGGCGTACACCCCCGCCCTCTCTGGGGGGGACATTGGCCGTCTTCGGCCGATGTTAAAGCCAGAGAGCAGTTACCACTTCTTTGTAAATAGAAGCGAGCGATAGCTGATGCGATGTTAGCACGGCGGTGGTTTTCCGCCTCATTAAGTTTTCGCCGCATTAACTTTTCGCCTGCCGTTTTCCTCCTTTTATAAATCACGTTATTAGCAATTTTGGCGAAAACGGCGGGAAAATAGATGGCGAAAAGATAACAAACCTTTATAAATATGCCCCTTAGTGTCGTAGTCATCAAATGTTAGGTCTCTCTGGGAAATATGCCTTTTTTAGTGGCTGCCATGTATTTGTACAAGATCAAGCTGGGAGTTGTAGTTAAATAGTAGTTAAATAGTACCTGTTGGACCTTCATCACTGCTCACTGTGTATAAATAAGAAAACAAATCTTTTGATGCTAGTTAGCCTTTAACTATTTTTTTTTATTTGGCTGTAAGGTTACATCATTAGAACATCAGTTTTCTAAATTCCTATGGCAAAATGAGACTGTTCTTGTGTGGTTGATGGATGTACTACACGGTTTGTTTGAGTTTTACTTTGACAATAGATATTTAATCAAACAAGAGTGTTTTGCAACCTCCATATTACTGCCAATAAATGTTAACTTCTAACTTGGACAGCAAACGGGATCTAGTAATGAAAAACGTGTGTTCATATCTTTTTTGTTTCTGCTTGAAATGGATTTCTACGATGATTCTATGGCAATACAAATCAAAAATAACTGTTAGAAACTATGTTGATTTTACGCCATTGTATTATTTACTTGTTTCATCATAATAATCTCCTTGTATAACAGTAAGTTTGCCTGATGTTATGTCTTACAATTATATCATGGATGTATAAAACTCATGATACCGAAAACTGTCTACACGCTTGCCAAACAGCTCCCCTTAAAGGCGAACTTACATGTCAAATAAAAATGAATTCACGTGATTTACTATAAGAAGTTAGTCTGAAATTCTGTGTAAATTTTTTTTTTTTTAAAGTTTCCATACTTGCTATGTAGTTAAGGCTGCATTATCATGTCCCATACGTGTGTCGATTTGGTTTGGACATACCCAATCTGAAGGACCTGTCCTGGTGTCCTGGAACACTGAGCTTTGTCCTGCAGAATTAGGGCTTGGGAATTCCAGGGTGTGACCAGGGCTTTATGAAGGCATAGTCAGAGATAATTGGGTAGTCTGGGGGAAGTATACATAGGCCCTGTCCTCTCCCAGTTCCCAGTGCTGGAAGGCATGCAATTGGCTTTTTTTTAAGTTTTGCTATTTTTTAAATACTTATCCACCAAAATAGTAAATGTCAACTGTGCTCTTTTATATACAGTACCCTGGGCGATAAAAGTAATTCAAATTCTCCTGATGAACCGTAATAATGCCTACAGGTCTTGTAACAAATTCCTGTAAAGCATTGCTATTTTCTAGGGACAATTTCAAGAAATGAATTAGGAAAGCCAAAGTGGGCTATAAAAGGAAAATTGAGGAGCACTTGAATGAAAATGCACATTAATTGCACCAAATATTCTTCTTCCCAGATAAAGTCTATCACCCGTGATTGTAATGATTACTCACACATTATGAGATGCATTGTGCTTGATTCTGTGACACACTAAGACCAGCCTTCCGCTCACCTTTAATCCACATCAGTTTCATTTAAGAAGAAATAGCTAATCATATGAAACTAATTCAATTCAAGCTAATCATATGAAAAATCTCCCCATTTATAGACTAAGGAACTGCAATGATGTCAGGTGTTTCTTTTACTAGAAATGTTTTCATTGTCCTTTACATACATGCCTTGTCTATAAAGACAAGTAATACATGATTTAACATTATCGATACATAGAGAATTAATTCTGGTCTTTAGTTCTTGTTTTATTATATTAAAGACTTTGTTTTGTTAATGACAAAATGTTTCAGAAAAGCCAGTTAATGTTTTGGGAATTTCCAGAATTGAGCTCTTGAGAACGTTACTCTAGTCAAGTGCAACACTGCACATTTTTTCATCTGACATTCAGACTATGTTGGGATCAGTTAAAGGACATGTCCACCCCCAAACCTAAAATTTAACCCTGTATTGGCCCCACTGTGTAGTGTTAAAAAATCCTTACCTAAACAGGAGTGTAGGAGCTCTTCCTCTGTGAAAGGTTTCCGCCTCCTTCTTTTCCTCTTAAAGGACAGTGGCATGTGCAGGGGAGCCCTTTCCCCCTTACCTCGATCCCTCTGTAGCCCTCTTTGCTGCTGGGTGCCCTAACTCTAAAACCTTTTAAGATATGGTAGGGCACCCTATCCCACCCCCAACCGCTAAGTCAGTTTGTTTGAAAAAGCTTCAGAACTCAACATACAATCCTTGGTTCCCCCGCATTCTGTATTGCAGCAGCCGTGTCTCTGATTGGCTGCCTCACAGCCAATCATAGACACGTCTGCCGGTCTGCTTGTAGTTCCGGCAGGCAGAGGGACGAGATCAGAGTGCTGGGGGATCGTAGGATTGTAAATAGAGTTCTGAAGCTTTTTGAAACAAACGGACTTAGCCGTTGGGGGTGGGATAGGGTGCCCCTACGAAATTATTTTGCAGGTGAACATGCCCTTTAAGGCCTATTTCTTTTTGCATACTTTATGGCAGACAAACTGATCGGAATAATAGACCTTTATCTTAATGTCCCAAGCAGAAATAGAATCATAATTATGGCCAGAGTCTTGCAGCCTTAACTGATTATATAAATAAGGTATTGTAAGGCTGAACTTACTGGGTTGATGTATTTTTAAAAGATTAGCTACACTTTTACTCAGTTTGACTTTAACTTAATAATACTGCCTAGAAAGAAAGAAATGTAACACCTTATGTAACCGACTAAAAAATTAGACGTTCCGGGTTGCATAGGGACACACATTAGTAGTTGGAAGGAAGACAGAGGTTGTCGTTCCATTTCTAGAACCTTTAGACACTTCAGAGACTGTGTCATTGTTAACTGAATTTGATAAAGTTAGATAGGCAGACGGTGCAGAAATGAGATGTGTTGTTATTTGAGACTATTCAGAAAATTGCTGATTAAGCAGATCAAGGATTTGAAAATGTCAGTTTCATAGATAGATTCCTGGAACTAAATAGCTTCATAGCCATAGTTTGGAGATAAGAGAATGGTGTTTGTGTATGTATGGGGGGGGGGTTGAGAAAACATAATAGTAGAATAACAAGCCATGTCATTGAAGCTTCCAGATCTAGTGTAAGAATGATTCCTACCTTCCAGAAAAAACAAACTATTAACTGCATTTAAATTACTAAAATAACCGGTAAGTTATAGTTTGATGTTAGTTTAATGGTAAATATATTAATATCATTTTAGTTCTTGCATAGTTTAAAGGATAACTATACTAAAATAAAAATTAACTTATTAAAAATGGAAAGTACCTGGGGCAGGGATGTTGGATTGATTATTCCTACCTCACAATATCATTTTGTTAAGGAGCTACAGCACCAAAAGTTTTCATTTGCCAGGTTAGTCCTGGATTAATCCTGTATTAAAGATGCTGAAGCCAGGAGGAAGACTGTCAGAATCAGTTTCTTTGGGCTGATGCTCCTCACAGAAACAATATTGGGAGGTAGGAATTACCAGTCTATATCCCTGACTCTGGTACTTTTCATTTTAACCGTATTTAAAAATAACTTTATATACAATAGTTATCCTTTAAGGATACTTGTGGTTCTAGAAATGGGGATACGTCTAGTTAGTCCTTTACAACATGTAATAACAGAAGCCATCATATGTTAATCTATAGCATATTTGCAAAATAAAGACTAAATCCCCCTGCGTTATCTTATATACTAAGAGAAAGATGTAAATCCACAGGCGCAGGACCCACTGCAGTACCCGGAATGGTGTTAGGTGATGCTGAAGAGAATGGGAAGAAATCCTAATACTTAAGGCTAGGCCCCACTTACGCATTTTGCGCTCACGATTGCGCATGCGATTTGGTTATAATAGAAATCACGGGAAATCGAACTGTGATTTCCTATGCACATGTGATTGCACGTCCATTCGCGTTTTGGTAATGCATGCATTCACCATTTTTGGCACGTTAACGCATGCGTTTCCATAACGGAAAACGCCAAAATCACATACGCAAAACGCACACGCAAACGTAAAATGCACAAGAATCGCATGTGTGATTTAGTGCGTTATAGTGGGGCCATGCCCTAACCGAAGGATTACACCAGCCCGGGAGGGGGTAGAGGGTGGGGACCTGCAAGAGGGCTAGCGTGGCAGTGGATTTGCGATTTTTTATAGGAATTGTACACTGAAAAAATGACCTCATTTCAATCTATAAATCAATACGTGTAAGCAGCACTTACTCTGATGTGTTTTTGTTGCTGCATGACTTCAATCCAGTACATGGTTTGCTTAAGCTCAGCCCCCCAGAGCCCTGCCATGACTCTCTGTGAGGGCAAGAATGCTTAGTAATCCCTATGAGGCAGCATTGTGAAATCGAATTTCCCACCATCCAGTTCACGTACCAACTGTCACCATTCCAGCTACAGAATGTCCGACCGACCATTCGTCCGAATCGGAGGAAAGGACGATCGGACATGGTGGAAAACCTCGTCCGAGCGTGCGGTCCTCTATGGACGGCTGCTTTTGCCGCGACCGACAGTCCTTCCGACTGGTCGAAAGTATCGAACGGTCGGTCAGGAGGAAAAATTGCTAGGTGTGTACCTAGCTTTAGACTGGATATCTAAAGAAATAGGGGATAGATCAACAAAAAACTGGTACAATCGTAGTTGGAAACAATTATAGTTTCCAGTAATGGGAAAGTTAACAGATATATACACTGGAAATCTGGGGTTTGCTAGTAAGTTCATAATGTGTTTAGTGTCAGTTATAAAAATCTCTTAAAGCTGTTTCTATTCTGTGGGTTGAACTGTGGCTATTGTGTTTTTTTAATTTCAGGAGCAGTTGGTTTAACCTAAATATTTTCCGAGGAAGGAAGAAATTGGTGATATTGGGAGTTGTTGCTAGTGGTTGGGGAACATACAAAAACGTCCTTTTATATGTTGGTCGGTGTGTCTGAGACAAGACGTCATATACTTATGTCTTACTTAAAGAAGAAATTAATCAGCCGAAGGTTGTTGTCTGGAGGAAAAAAACCTTCTTTACTGTATGAATAGTAACAATTACCACACAAACCACAAAACTAGAAGATCTCCAATACAATGACTGTAAAACACTGCATTTACATGTTCAGCTCAGTACAAGAAAATAAACATAAAAAATACACTGAACCCTAGCAACTACCCATGAGAAATAGATTAGATCAGACAAAACACAATTGGGAAATTAAAGGGCAACTGTGGTCTCCAAACAAATTCAGGTTAAATAAAAGCCTGCAGTATTTCCTTTAAAGGGCATGTCACTTTTTATATGTTGTAGGGCTTCCTCCCCCAGCCCCAACCGCATTATTATTAAGTCCAGAAAGTACCCCGATCTTTACTTACCTTCCCTCTTTCCTCCGCCACACTGTCCGGCCCTCTGCTTGCATGAAATGTTCAGACTTCCTGCTTTTAGTAGGTTCAGTGACATCACTTCACCTCTGCCCTGCCCCTCCGCCCTTATGTCTCAGTTAAGACATAATGCTGGGGAAAAGGAAGTACCTGGGGGAAAAAAGAGGCTGATGACATAACTACAATCTCATCACATGGATAAAAACAGGAAGTGTTCAAGCAGGAAGTAATAGTGCTGAACCTTTCTAGCAATAACCTCTCACAAATTTTAGCTAGGTTAGTGCCACTTTAACCCACAAGCAATTAAATAATGCTTGCAGCATTTGCTTGTAAATACTTTAATGACTGCATTTAGCTGATCACACAAAGAGTTAGGAATTTACAATATTAAAATAGCTTTAGGATAGAGCTTGTGGCTCTTGGTGAAGTTCCCTAAATATACTGTATAAAAGAGCTCTACTAGCTCAACTAGAAAACCGTAGAAAGTATGAAAGGTAACCTATTGTTTTTATCCTTATCACCAGGGAGCATGCACAGTATAGGAATATAGGCACATTATATTAGCACCTTATCTTTACAACAAAGATCCTTGGAAGGTGAAACTTGCCGAAGCTTCCCTTCACTTAAAACCCTGACCCTTCAGTTAAAAACCATTAGCAATTAATGAACAGGCAGAGAAATCCTAAAAACTGGGAGAGAAGCCATAACCGAACCACATCACAGGTGGTTTAATCCTGTTTTTCTGCCACAAATGAATTAACTCAATCTTTCAGTTCCCCCTAGCTCTACAGAATACCTATGATTTGCAGCTTCTTTGTAGATAAAGGGTCACATATTTAGTGTTTAATTTTCGATGTGCTTATCCAATCAAAAAGCAGCTCCATCTCTGGAACATGAGGTTTTCCAGTAATCGGGGGATTAGCAGACAGTTATGAGATGGTTGATCTATTTAGGCAAAATGTAGAACTGTTACCGGTAAGGTGTTCTTTATTGCACTGAATTTTATTACTATTTATTTAAAAAATAATAATGCCTAGAAGGCAAAATGGTATTTGGATATATTAAACCTGTTCAAACATTTGGTCCTGGCAGGTGGTGCCTGCCTAGTTGCCTCTGCCTGATGGCCATGTTAGACTTCGGAATCATCTTGTTTTGCCCTTTTTTATAGCTGCCAAGCTTATCTTACTGTAACTTCATATATTTTGTTTAAAGTGCTTGCAATACTCACCCATGGTATTCAGTTAGATTAACTAGACGTGAGGTTTAGTTCTTTCAAGAGTCCAGTTCACAGAAATTCACCTTTAAAGGGCAAGTCCAGCCTTAAAATAAAAAATTACATACAAGTAAATAACCCCCCAAAAACCCTAAACGGTAATAGTTTGAAAGCTGAACTGTATAAGTGTAACCTGAAATCCTGCACAATGTCCTGTTTCCCCTGTTTCTGCTTCCTGGTTCTTCCAGTTAGTAACTGTCAGTTATGGATTTGACAGTTGACATCACAGCCAATGACTGAATGTTAATCCCCTGTTTGCCTCTTCTGAGCATGCCCAGGCTCAGTACAGGCTCAGTACAGGTTTCTAAATGGCCCAGTTTCCATGAAGCATCCAGAAGCATAGCAGGCATACAGTAATGAATTCATTGTACAAAGTATGATATATCAACACATATCAAAGTGGCCATTTTATCTAAAAGATGTTCTTGTGAGGGTGGAGTTGTCCTTTAAGTCTACTGGTCTGCCTTCTTCTTTCAGCTTCTCCTTTACAGCTGTGTGAGCTTCTGTTTATTAAGGCATTAAAGGAGGCAGACACGAAGAGAAGAGAGTCCAGTGGCTTAAACATCTTTCAGGAATACTGGGGAGTTGAGTATGTATCGTGAAAAAAGGGTTTGGGGGATCCTGCTTGTGAGAGAAAACATTTTGGGGGGGATTAGGGGGAAATTTTACATTTACACAGATTGGAGATTGAAGGAAAGTCTAGACCAGGTTTTTATGTACTACACTCAATTTTCTTGCTCCTCCCTCAGTCTGTGCTCCTCCATTAACATATGCCTGCCTTTGTCAGAGTGGAGTGTCCCTGACATTGACTTTGGGAAGACCCGGTTACCCGACGAACACTTTTTATGACTGAAAAGCATTAGGCCTGGGGATAGTGTCTTTAAATAATTTGATTGAGGGTTGTATTCCATTGAGAATCCCTTTATCTGTGTACATAGATAACCCACATCTCTTTGCTTTTCTGCATGAGCAAATCATATATTTTATGAAGGAAAAAAGTCTTTGTGACCCCAATATTCCTTCATTGCTTATGACCAAGTCATTATTCTAATAACAGTAATTATTATAATTTTAGGAACCACCTTCCAGGTTCATTTATTATCTTCAAAACACCTGCTGTGCTGCAGTCTGTATTATCCCTAAAGTGAGATCTATATAAAGAGATCTGTAGTACATATAAAATGGACTATAGTTAAAATGAGAAGTACCTGGGATGGAGAGGCAGGATTGGTAATTCCTCCTAATATTGACGCACTTTTCATATTTAAATAAATGTTTTTTACAGTGCCGTCGTCTTTAATTACTAATAAGTAACATTTTGATTATAGGTGACATATTATATGCTTGTGAAGGTTCTCATTCATCCAGGTCATGGTATATCTGTTATATTCAATTAAATCAACTGGACTTGAAGTTTAGTTCTTGAAGACGTTTCGCTAGTCATCCGACTGGCTTTCTCAATTCAGAATGACTTGTACAAGAATCTTTGGCAATTATGTACCCTGGAAAATACCAATTAGCATATCACAGCCAGGTGTTCGGGACCCTCTGAATGCAAGGTGTGATTGCATTGTGGCTAAGGGGTGTTAATGAAACTGCCCAAATTATGTTTAGTTATTAGCTATGTAGGATTAAACATTAGTTTTTGTGTCTCTGTAATTAACTTCAGCAGCATGAACTGAAATTTTTTTAAATATCTAAAACAGGTGTTAAAGGGCATATTTACCCTTAAAACCAAAAAATGGTCAATTGTCAGTTACCTGCCCCCAACCCCAACATTATTCTTCCCGATCGTATTTATAAAGCAGTGGTAATGGCGATCACGCAGTAGGTTCGGCTGTTTAAATTTGCCAACTTCGGGGTGGCGGAAATGGCCAAAGTTAGCACTGGGAGGGGGCGTGTCCTGCTAGTGACATGCCCCCTAGGGGTGTGTGCACTAGCAGGGAAGCCCCCACCTCCACAGGCAGGGACCCTGCACCCCATAAAGGGCAATGACAAGTGTCTTTTGGGGCTTAGGGGACCCCACAGCTTGAAACTGGGACCACCCTCCCCAGCATTTATATGGTCTCTGGCATCTTCTTTTCTCCATGGTAGCTGGATATCGGTGGCTGCCAGTGACACTGCTGTTGCCGATGACATCAATGTCGCCAGCATCTTGATCCCGAAGTCTTCTATCTTCTATCATCACTCTGATGACTTCTTAGTCCCTACAGGTTTGCATTTTATGTAGGATTGCTAAAGGACCAAATCCAATTGTTATTGCTTAATATTTCAATCCTTGCAATCATATGATCACACATTAACCAATCATACTTATTGTTGCGTAAACGAGCCACTTAATAAGTATGGTTCTAATCACAATCATTTTGAGGCAATCTCTGGTAAAAAAACAGCGGCGATGTTAACTGAACTTTATAAATATGCCCCTATGTGTGCTGATTTAATATCATAATTGTGGTTTATTTAACTTAAAGAATGTATTTTTGCACACCACGTCTTGCTAAATTAGACTGTATATCCATTTAACTCTTTTAGGGGTAGACTAAAGCAGCCATAACATTGCCATCTAATTAGGTAATTCTTGCTCCAAACTCATTTAAAACTTTTAAGGCATGTGTGAAAATATTTCACAATATGAAATTGTTTAGTATTCCAAATTCCTTTGCTTTGAATACAAAAAAACTTTGCTTATTGTTACTAGCAGTTAATGCATTTTATTCAAATATTCACAGGTATGCATGTTCATTTTGTCATTAAGGAAAGGAGAAAGAAAAGGCTAATTATGATATTATTCACTTCAGTTTACTCCTTATAATCTAGTAAACTAGTGGCATTGACTAACTCTGTATGTGTACAGTGCTTTATATTTATAGTATGCAGTATGGAACACTAGCTAGATCATTTCCAGTAAATTTATCTCACCTTCAATTTTATCACTATCCCCAAAGTGCCCCTTGATTACTTAATTTCTGGCCTAGGTATATGAAGCACTCTTCTGTAAAGGGTATTTATCTTGGCTCTATTTCCATATAGCAAACCTGTAGAAACATTAAAGCCCTCAGTATTTGTATGAAATTAACTTAATTGAAGTTGTGTTTTTCAGATCAAGAGCATAATTAGAAATATTATTTTGGGCTATATATTTTCTTTGCATGTTTAGATGCTCCTCTCAAGCCAAAGCTAACGGAATTATTTGATCTGGAACATTCCATTCTGTTGCCAGTTCTTTAAATCCTTTGTAGTTGGGTGTAGTTGAAGTAATAAAAATGTCTTTAGAATGATGAACATATTTATAGTTCAAGGCAAGTGTACCAACTTGCTTCCATCATCCCAATATCAAGTGCATAGGGTTGATGCATGTTCTACTTTATAATAATTACAGAATATTTTATCTCAGGGGTGCCAAACATAAATCCCATAAACCATTTGTAGCACACTGGGAAGTGTGGGTGGGACTTATGTTGAGGAGGAACAGGACTGGAAGGAGTTGGACACATCAGGACAGAGTTGCCTGCCTTGAAATTTAAACAATAGTAAAGCTAGGTACACGTGTGTGAGCGCATGTGACCGGTGATGGATGTCTACCCAATGAACGCCCATTTTGCATGGTAATCTGTTTGTGTATAGGCGTCATTAAATATCTGACCTGTCAGATCATGGTGGCATTAATGTGATATATTTTAATACTTAAGTTCCCCATATACGGCGTCCATATTCCGATCAATTTGATTGAATCGATCGGAATATCGAAGACATTTTTCCATATTTTTTATAAACTGATCAGTGATATATCGATCGGTTTTTCTGTCAACCCCATTATCAAGTTGAAATCTACGAAAGATTGGTGCAAGGATAGGTTCTCCAAGTTGGATTTACAATTGATATGTTCTCCCTATTGGATTTACAATTGTTTCTGTCGAATTCCGATGAGAAAAACTATCAGCCCATGTATGGCTAGCTTTTTAGGATCTTGACAAATCATTATTAAAGGTACAGTGCATTCTGCACTTTACCAATAATTCCTTTAAATAAGTAATGGAAAATGTTTTATACACATATGGGGGCTGTTGCAATAAAATGTAAAATGCTTACCCATGCTATTAATATGTAACAACTAATCAGACGAAATCTAACTGCAGTAATCCAGTAAAAAGCTAACATCTGATTGGCTCTGCTGATTAAGAAAACTTTCGAACCTCTTATTGCATTGAACTTGTTTAGTAAAATAACCTCTGTTCCCCTATCCAAATTCCTTTGCTTTTTATACAAAAAACTAAAGTAATCTTTGCTTTTTTTTTTCCTTTTAAGCACTGAGGAAAACAAAAAACTAAATTTCATTAGTACATTCAGGCAATGTAACATGTAACCACATGGGCTGTGTTTCTAAAAGCCCATTGAGCTACCAGAGTAAATGCAAAGAAAACTGGTAATTTAGACAATTTCAGGGTAAGTCTTTTTCCCATCTAAAAGTCACACTAACTGATTAACCAGGATTTGCAACATGTGCGTGGGTATTTCAAAAGACCCCATGCAGCCATTGCAACCTTTTTAAAGCATACGTATGCTGTAAAATCAAGTTAAAGGGCATCTATAGTGAAAAACACAAATTGCCCCATTGCAAAGTTAAATTCATGTACTCTGTGCTGCCTTTCTCCTACCTCTGTCAGTGACTCTGTTTTTCCATGGTGTCAGATCTCCCTGAAGCACTCCCCCCTTCCCCCTTTGTTACCTCCTCCATGTCTCAACTCCGGCTGCCCAACAACCTTCTCATGTGCAGTAGGAGTTAAAAGTTCAACATCCTGAAAAACACACCCACGCACAGTGGCCAATAGAAAGCAAGCGGTGTAAGAGAAGGGAGAACCGTAGTTAAATGCTGCAATACGATCTCTCTCTTAGTAACCCATCATCAATCAGTAAAAGCTATTAAGGGGGGTCAAGTGCAGCCTTATCTCTGCAACGCTACCTTTCTCCCCCTGCTAATGCTCTTATCTCTAGGTTTGTAATGGAGTAGGGAGGGACTTGAGCAGGGAAAAGGGGGACCGCACAGGGATTTGATTGACAGTCCAAGTAGGAGTAGAGGAATGCAATCATGTCTTTTTCTAATTTGTGTATCTCAGGACACAGAGGGAATCGGAAAAAAGTGAAGACACTCTGGGGGTTGGGGAGAATTATAGAACACATGAAAGGAAAGGAAAATAAGTCAATTTTCCCACTATAGATGCCTTTTAAGTTTAGTTGTAAGCTGCAGCTTTAAAAAACCTGTTGCCATTTTTCCCCTATGCCCCTCCAGAGCCTACCTTTGCAGCTTGAAAGTTGATGACATCTTGTTTCTGCATTGCTGAATGTTAAGCTCCGCCCCTCTGAGATTTCCTCTGCTTCCTCCTGCTTCTTGAGCCTCAAACGCTATTGCCTGTTGGTCAGTGCATGCAGGGACGTGTGCGCACATGACGTCATCGCGGCGCGTGTGTGCACGGTGAGATAACGCCATGCGTGCACATGTTCATGCACGCACTGATGTAGCGTGCGCCGCGACGTCATGCGCATGCACAGGCGTGTGCGCGTGCCGTCATCTTGCCATGCACACCCGGCGCAGTGAGATGACATCGTGCGCACACACGTCCGTGCACTGCAACGTCATGCACGTGCTCGGGACCAACAGGCACTACTGTTTGAGGCTCAGAAGGAGGAAGCAGAGGAAATCTCAGAGGGGCAGAGATTAACATTCAGCAATGCAGAAACAAGATGTCAGCAACTTCCAAGCTGCAAGGTTAGGCTCTGGAGGTGCATAGGGAAAAAAAAAAAATGGCATATGGCTTCCAACAAACAACTTGATTTTTCAGCATACTTAAGGTTCGTACACACACTTAATTTCTGGAGTGATCAACGGCGGCCGAGCACTACCTGCGACGAACGAGAATCGTCCGTGTGTATGCGCTCGGTCGGGGGTCGTCCGGTGATCCACATGGCGGATTGGGGAATGACCGAAATGGGCAATCGTTCGTTTTATGGCAAATTAACCATGTGTATGGAGCTTTTCTCTTCCTCCCCTAATTACATAGAGATACTAAATTGCTAGTTGCTTTGACTGGGAAGCATACAGTGAACAAAACTACAGGTCAAACCTAGGGCCTAGGGCTGACAGAAAGAAAAATACATTTTACAGGTGCATAACACAACAATTGTGCCACTAAAGGTAAATAGCTCCATCACCAGCGGTTTTAGTTTATGAAATTTCTTTAGACTTGCTTTAGAAAAACCTTCTGGCAAGAGTACGGTATGTCATTGCTAAAAGTCCCAAATGTATGTAAGGTACATATAATTCGTCATTCAACTACAACTTCCTGTATTAAGGCAAAAGTTAAAGTTTATTTCCAGACAGGCTTCAGGTTAAACATCTAATTTATGTGTTTTTCCTATTTTATATCCAGTTGTGGCTCCCACACTTTTAACGTTTTGTATTTTTACACGGTCTCTCCTCTATATCTTCAGTTCTGGTCTTTATTCTCTGCGTAAAAAAAAAGAATTAAAAGGAGGGGAAAGCAACGTGTAGACAGAGATGTTGCCAAGTTTAAAGTGTTCTTTATCCTCCAGCCTTATCTTTCATACTGTACATTAGACAGCAGAGTGCAGAATGAATAGTACTCTAGAGAGCAGTGTATCAAACTTCTTCATGCATTGGATTCACAATGAAATAGTCTTCCTTCCTTTATGTCAGGGAACCAACCGCAGAGTCAAAACTTGACTTTAGATGTCTTTATTTAAAAAAAGTTATCAGGACACGTGTATTTTATTTTCAGGGTGATTTGTTATCACTATGGGTTAGTCAGCAACACAATATTGGTTCTGTACTTCTGTAGTCATGGGAATAGGGCTGATTTAAGTATATTATACTGTACAGGGGCAAGTTAAGTTAATGTTTGTTTTGTAAATACATGCTTTTGTTGCTACTTTGTTATTGTGGATTTATGTAGCGCCAAAATCTTTTGTAGCTCTTTACAATTACATGTATTCAGTCACATCAGGCCCTGCCCCGAAGAGCTTACAATCTAAGCACATTTATTTGACACATACAACCTATCATTACGTCTTAAAGATTAAGGGGGGAAACCAGAGTGCTTGGAGGAAACCCACGAAAGCTATCTGAAAGTTAGCCATACGTGTATTTACCTATGTGCGTTCATTTTGCATTCTGATCAGTTTTGGATAAAACTATTGACTGACGATTACAGAACACCACATGGTAAAATTTGAATTCTTTGTGTTTAACTGTAAAAGTTATCCAGCAAGTGTGGCTGCTGTTAATTAAATAGGAATCAATCATATGCCTTGAAAGCCCGATCGGTTAATTGACTAATGCAACCATGTGGCTTTGTGATATTCAGAAATAATCAATGTCTAGTAGTATTTGAACTCAATGGCGGTTCCCGTCTTACCCGTGTGCACCTTCTCCGATCTGGTCCCCTCCAATCACGCGTTCTGCGGTAGTGGGGCGTTCCTCTCCCACACAACTTGCAGGGGCTCAAAAATAGAAAAAATACTGCTGCACTGTTAGACTAGATCCATATCAGCAGACAGCATAGTTTCCAATATCTTAAAGTAAAAGCATTTCTTTATTCAAAAGTTATTTTAAAAACATTACCATTGTCTGGAACTGGTGACAAACTGGTCTGCCACGTTTCAGGCCTAAGCCATCTAATGACTAAAGGCTTCGGCCTGAAACGCTTTGGCCGCGAATCGTCCGTGTGTATGCGTTCGGTTAGGGGTCGTTCGTTGGTCCTCTCGGCAATCTGCCCTTAACAGTGCAGCGCTATTTTTTCTATTTTTGAGCCCTTAGTAGTATTTGGCTGCCTTTAAATGCAATTTAAATTAGAATTTAATGTTAAGTTAATGCTTTTTATAAAGAGAATAAATTATTATTCCCGAGGTAATTGTATGGCTTTCTTTACTATTAGCTGTTGCAGATACTCCATAGTAGGAGCTAGCAGCTAATAATCAACATTTTTAGAGAAGGACCAGTAGGTGTAAATAATAAATTTATAGATCACCGTCCTCATTAAAATAAAAATGTTATTAATTAAACATAAATCAGTTAAAAAGCCTAGTCTAATATCAAATGATATTAGTTTTCTCAGGAAGATTATTTTCTGGTCCAGTTCTAGTAGCATGGAAGCCGGTCTGGATGTGGCCCCTGGGCTATACCTTGCCAATATCTCTGTTCGTGTCAATCAATATAGCTTTGTAGTCCAGTTAAATAAGCAACTTTTACTAGAAAATGTCTTTCTCTGTACCTGTTTTTTAGACAAAAACATTGTTGTTTTGTTTAAAGGACCAGTAGATCCTACAAGTAAAGTTTAATTAGTGCCTCCTTTCAGAATAGACTAATTGCACAGTTTTTTTGGCAAATACAAAGTAAATTTGAAGGGTTTTTCATCCATGTGGCCCTCCTTTTCTTTATTCTTGTCTTTCACACCTAATGATGGAAACCTTTGTAGTCCTGATGATGTGCACAATAGCCAGCACATGTGAGTGTCATCTGGAGATGCTTTCAACAACAAATGTTTTACCTTGAAGGAAGATAAATGGAAAGAAGATGCAGGCTGCAAGATTTCAAACCCTTTTCTCTGGTTGGTGCTTTAGTTTTCCCATCTGTCAATGGCACAGGGACGGGGATAATCTTTTTTTTTTTTCAGATTCAGAACATATTTTAAATTACAAGAAAATTACCCTTGCTCCTCTTCTTCCACCGATTAGTATTAGGTACTCACCCCTGGGTACTTAACTGCCCTCTTCTTGCTTGTCTCTGTAGGCGTTGATGTAGCAATGGTAAGACACCTCTTCCAAAAAGTCTTAACCGATGATGCAGTTTCCCCATGCTATTGGGCTGAGTAAACAATAAACAATATTTCCGAACAACCAGTTGCTTCCTGAAACGTTGTGTTAGTAACATACTAGATACACCTTATGAGTGTGCTACTTCTCTGTAATTATTTGTAGACAAGTTGTCTATGTGTAAGTGGTCTATTGCAACTCTCGGACAGGTGGCAAATTCCCTATGGGACCGTGCAATCGGTCGATGCGAACTGATAGTCGCAGCTACTTTTGTTGCTACCTACAGTGAATCATCCTGGCCGACTGCTGACTAGTGGTGAACGGTCAGCCAGGACAAATCTTATCCTGTGTGAACCATACATGCTGGCCATACATTAGGCATTGTACAAGCAGTGGACCTAAGCTTGAGATAATCCAATTTGGCCTATTAATTTTGTGATCACAAGTTGATTGCATAAAGGAACAGGCTAGGCGTCTCTTAAATAGATTAGACATTCATCAATAGATGAAAGTCTTATTTATCTTTTAACTTAAGCCTCGTACACACGTGCGATCGTGAACGTTCAGCAACCGTCTGGTTATACACTAGTTCTGCCAACGACACCTGTACATACATCGATGATAGTTGACGTTCGGAATATCACGTGATCTCGAAATGTTGCACATGTGTATTTCATTCAATCTTCCATTACACTCTACTCATAATCTGCCGACTATGTACAAACGACAATCGGCAGTACGAATCCGCCAGGCTGAAAATTATCTGAAATGTGTACGAGGCTTAAGTAGTGTTTGGGCACCTTAAATCTGCAAAAACCAATCAGATGTTTTTTTTAAACTGGAGTAATCCAGTAAAAAGCTAGCATCTGATTGGCTGCAGCAAATTTAATAGCACTTTTTGGGGGGGATCAACCCCTTTGCCGCTAGTGCCTGTACCATTAACAGGACATTAACATTAACGGTGCAGGCCCTGCAAAGTATTAACCCACGCAAACACGTTATTACATTGGGATGCTTGGGTTTAACTCATTTTTGGATTTTATATAGAGATAAAAATGTAGAATAAAAAACAAATAAATAGAAATCAAGTGCAGATAACAATATTTATCAATAACCAACAAATATTTCCTAAATCCGATTGCAATTACTAGATGTGAACTGAATTATCTGCATTGCCTTTAGTGTAACCCAAACAACTTGTCTTTCAGCAGATTTTGTCGACAGACATCTGTTGTCATTAAAGATTTTTTTATTGATTGACTGTTAACTATTAGAAGTGAGAATGGCTGGTCAGCTACTGGTTCTCATTGTGTTGTCTGAAAATATTTGCCTTTTAAGACATTTACACATGATTTATGCCCTCCTGATAACATTCATTATAACATTATTATAAATTCTCAGGTTATTAAATAGTCATGTTGTAATGAGATTGTGTCTTCAACCAGTATGAATAACTCACAAAAGTCAAAGGGCCTTCTTTACCAAGAGCTGCTATCACTCGGCTTCTGCCTTAAATTCACAATGTGTGGTGACTGGTAACTGTGTGGTAAGCTGCTTGGGCTTGTTAAGTCACCCATGCTCTCGACACAAATTATTTCAATCAAAGATGCAATTGAAATATTATAATATTATTATGTACTTGTGATTGTTGGCTAAACAGTTAAACCTGGAGGAAACCAAGGCAAGCAAATGGAGAACATACAAACTCCATGCAGATGTTGCCCGAAGGTGGGTTGGAAGTCATTATTATATCCACCTGCAGGCTGGTGAAATTTTGTTGGTGAAACCATAATTATATTTGAAAACAGAAATTTTGCAGAAAAATTGTCAGTTTTGGGATAAAATTTTAGCAGTAGTTTAGACAGTGAAATTTCAGGTATTCCCATTGTTGTGAATGAATATTTTTTTTTAAAAAAACTACCATTAAAACCATTTCTCTTCAAAACCAAAATTCTGCATAGAAATGTCCATTTCGCAGAAGTTTTGACAGAAAAATTTTTGTTGATAAAAGCAGTAATATTTCTGGAAGAAATTACAGCTTTGTCTAACCATTAAATGTTAAAACATCCTTTTCTTGTTGTGTAGACAGAATATGGTGACTACTGTACATTGATTATTGTAGATTGGCATGATATTAGAAATCTATGGCTTCATTGAAATTGTTCTACATGCATAGGTGCTAGTCATTTTCCTTGATATATTAGCTTGAATACATATTTTTCCAGTACAATTACGTTAGCGTTTTATTCTGAACTAACAATGTTTGGTTGGTGCAAGCATGATACTAAAAGAGGGGAGATTAAATACTTTTCTGCGTAGCAATAATTTATCTTGACGGAATGAAAGCTAGCCAACAATAACATGCATGTTACATATCTATAGTCAGGAAATTTCTTGGCCTGAAGATTGTCTTAAAATGCAACTATTTAAGCTGCCAATCCTCAATAATCTAAAATTCTGAGGGATGTAAGGAAAAATTAATCCATCAAACTATTAAAGTCTTGCCTTAAGGTGAAAAAAAGATTATACATACTGTAGGATCATCTTTTCAATATTTTGCAAATGTGTTTACATTCATAAAGTTTTACTTTTCAAATATCAGCATGAAATGTGTTCTAAAATCACCTAAAAGCAAAGCGAGAGAGCATATTCAAGGTTCTTTGATGCTGGAATTAAAATGATGTCTGCACAGCTGTGTTACTAAGGCAGTGTACGTGTTTCCTTGACCTTACAGATTTTGCTTGCAGAATACTAAAAGCTGAGTATTAGAAATTTTGATTAATGTGACACACTGTCACATCTGGATATAGATTACTATTAAGTGCCTAGTTATGTTATCTTTTAAGAAACGAGACGGTTTTGCTTGACAGATAATAATAGCCTTTTCTTCCTACATTGGAATATTGTGTAGAGAGTGATAAACGAGTTGAATAGAAATATTTCAAAGCAAGTGTTGTTTATGACAGATAAATCTGTTTAGTTTGGTGAATCTTTAACCCTTTAGCTGATCTGTGTTATGATTACACTAGAAATAGCCAATGAAAGTTATTTTTATATTTTATGGTGCTGTGTAGGCTACTTAAAAAATGCAGGAAAATAATCAGTTATTCAATTAAACTTAAAAACTCTTACAATCAACTAATGTTTCTTAATAGGCAATTATACCAAAAAAGGTACACAAGGTGAGGACCTAAACTTCTTGGTCCTCTGGATTTCGCCTTTATCCCCTGTACCTCTGTATTGGAATCTGACGTGTGTTGTCTTACATTTTAAGTTAGTCATTTTTAATCATTTTAGATCCTTGTAATTACCGAACTATTATTTTTTATAATGTTCTGACACCTGAAACCTTCATACAGCACAGGCAAATGTTGCACACATTTTATCAGTCCCAATATGTTCTGTTTTGCTTTTTATTTACAGTAGCTTCAGTTCATCCATAGTTCCTGCATTTATCCTGGGTGCATTGCAAGTAATCAAATTGATATCCGTCTTTTGCCCTCTAGTGGTACCTTGTCATCTTATCAGGTTACTTAACTGTCGTACATGCATAAATCTTACCTAGTTTTCTCTATAATATTAGAACTTTATTATAAAGTGCAGTGGTGTCCCAGAATATTTTAGAAATTGAACTGAAATATTGTATAATTTGTAGGGGGAAAAGGCAAAATATAAGTTGTACTTAAAGGAGCACCATAGTATAAATTAATATTGAAAATAGTCCTCAAAGTTTACAGTGTTCAAAAGAATTTTGCTTGCAAAGTCAATTCTTACACATTGCTGTCAGCAGCTGATTTTCCAGAAAGTAGAACAAGCAGTTGATTTAATATTTCATCCAATCACAGAGAGGGGAACTTGTCTGCTTCCTGCTAGCTTTACTCCCATTTTACTGCTTTACCTGGTCATGTATCTGTGTAGAAACCAAATTCTTTATAAAAGAAATGTGCTTTAGAGGGATAGTTTTTTAAAGAAGTGTAGGAAAGTACTCTCCGAACTGAAGTCTCTCACTGACTTGCTCCACTCTCTGCAAGCTCTCTATTTTAAAGATGCTGCAGATCACAATGCGCTCTCCAGACATCAAGTGAATGGAACAGCCATGTGCCCGACAGTGCTGATTGGTTGCTACAGTGCAGCACGAGGGACCTTAGAAAGGTGAGTATTTTCCTACACTACTTCACAAAATTACCCTTATGTTCCCTTTTTAAAGTGTCTACAATTAAATACAAGCACTATGGCTCTGTTTATAAAAACTACCTGTCACATTTTCTTACTTTGTTAATCTCCATGGCTTTTTCAGGTGCTAAAGTCTATACTGCTGTTTCCGACAATTGAAAGGATGGCCCAGTCACCGCAAGGCAAAATAATGACTCCTTTGTTATGCAGTCTTCGCTATGTTTTCTATATTCCTCTATACCTGCTGTCTTTTCTACCGGAGAACATAAAGACTACGTTGGTCAGGGTTATCTTGCATGGGATTAAATCTGTGGACCAAGCCTCAGTAGAAGCTGCTCTAAACCTATTTAGAGTTGATTGTGCTGGTGAGTTTCTATTTACGGTATTTCGGTATTTGTTTATCTGGTTAAGTGTCAAAGAGTTGGTAAGGACTGGATACTAATAGGGTGATTTACGAAGAGCCACTACCAGTTCCTATATTTATAATGGGTGCAATACCTGGTCCTCAAAGGAGTAACTCTATAGTAATCTTACTACTGTAAGAGTGGGGTCAACTTGTGTGACAGTTAATGACATAAATAAGGGATGCCTAATAGGAACTCTCTAGCTTGTAAACTACAGCTCTAGTTTTTACACAGTCTTCATTTTGGCAATGGCATTCTGGTATTTTGTCCCCCTCTCCATATTGGGGCCCAATATCATATCCATCAGGACTTGATTATGATAGGTTACAATGCTTCTTTCTAAAAAAAATGTAGAACTTGATTGATACATTATCTTCCCTGGTACCAAGAAAAATTTTGGTTTAATGAGAAAGAAAAAATACTTTTTCTTACTCTTGAAGAAATGGAGAGCAGTGAAATTGAAAATAGACCTATAATAAGCAATATATATGGACAAAGAATGGTTAAGACTGATAGAGAGTTTAGGGTTGTGTAAGGGCACAAAAGTTTTATCTAAAATGTGTCTTTAAAGAAGAAAGTGACAGAACTAGACGTTTGTAACCTGTTGCTGGAAAATCACTGGCTCATAGCCTGTAATTCAGAATGAGTCACAAGCACCTGTGGAATGTTGTCCTAGGGCTCTGGAAAAAAAAAACAAGGAGAAACCTTCACATCTTTATTAGTGAATTTACTTGTAGAGCTCATTTTCATCTAAGAGTTGTTTTTACTCTTCTATCTTCTGGCAAATCTCTCATTATTTTTCTAGCATTATATTTTTAAAAGGTCTACTCCATTTTGCAGTTGAATTTTTAGTCTGTGGTCATTTTATTAGGTTAGTTTCCTTGGCAATAAAAAAAAAGTGTTTGGTCTCTGCAAGAGGTCCACTATTGCTTCTAGGTGAACTTTCTTCCCTTCCTGTGCCTTGTTTATTATCCGTTTCCAGTGACAAGTTGAGGGATAGGAATCTGTGCCAACGCTTTTCTCAGACAGCCTCCTAAATTCCATTTGGTAAATAATTCTTCAGGCCCAAAGCCAAAGAACATCTCAAAAATGACACAGATCTGGGCAAACTTGTACAGGATGCTGTTCCATTGATAGAAAAGGTACACAGCTAATTTAAGTGTTACAAATATTGATGCAGCTATAGAACGATCTCCTTCAACATAAATATAAATGCTTGTAAGATGTTTTCGTGGGCTAGTAAACACGACTTTTGTGGCTTCGCAAAATAATTGGTTTGGCTCATCGAGCTGCCTTTTTAAATGCACATTTGTTTATTATTTTTTTTTGTGTGTGGTATAAACATAGCTTATAACAAACTGTGGTTTACTCTTTTTTTCCACAGGTACATGCTAGCATCCGGTTTGTTTGCATATTGTTCTTATGTGCAATTCAAAAAAGTAAATAGATTTTTCATTATTGAAAAATGACTTTTTTGGTCCATGGGGATTTATTTTTCACTGCTGGAGTGTTTATATATTGGAGTGAGTTCTGTTCCTGCAAACAAAATTATGTTCGGGTAAGAATGGAAAGGTTAACATTTGTGAATAAAATGTATTTTCTCCATTACCCCCCTGGTGGGGATTCATAAGAAGTGTAGCTTTCCAGGAGGGCTTGAGAGTCTTTTTTAGCATTTATCTCTCTTCTTCTGATGCTTCACTTATAGTTCCCATTAATAAGTGGATAAAGGGGAGAGCCACAGTATATGACTACACCTTGGGGTGTATAAATTGCTGTATTTTTCCCATAGTGCTGCACGAGTGATATCTAGATGGCCTATTCCAGCCTGTGGAAATCACAATATTGTGACTGCAGTCATGGGTTTTTAAGCTACCTCTGCCATACTATTCCCAAAATGGCAAGCAAGTCAAGTCTGCTACTTTTTTTTCTATATGTCTCCATGGCCATAGCTGTTTCTAATAAAGGACAAATGAAAAAATTAAGAGAAAGGTATTGATTTGCATAATGTTTCATAAGAAAAATCTCATTGGAGAGATGCTGTGTTGTTAGGACACTAATGTAATCACAGATTGGTTTGAAGAACTGCCCTCTCTATGGACCAGGCTGCTGGTTTCAAGGATTCCATAGACAAATGCATTGAGTTAAATTTTAAAAATAAAAACCTATCTGGCAGCAGATACTTCTTGTTTCCCAACGGTAGCCATGATGTAGAACCACTGAATTAATGTGAAAGATAATTATTGGGTTTCTGTGGATATGGTGAAGCTTTTAGCCCTTCTTGTGGTCTCGTCGTTGGTTTCCAGAAGAGTCTTGTATTTATCTAGCCAGTCAGCTGGCGTGGCCCTTGGAAGAGAGAAAATATAAAAAGTCTAGTATTGATTTTTCCAGAATTAAGGAAAGGGATAGTTCCTTTCATTGTAATCTCCAAAGTGAAGTTCTCCTTGCACACTTATTATAGAAACTTGGGTGGTGCTGTGTCCTCCTGCTAATCCACAAACAGCAATGTTCTGTAGTACAGGAAGTATGGCTAGGAACGCACTCACTTTAAAATCTCTTTGAGTCCTTTAGGAGAAAAGCGCTTTACAAATGTTATTGTATTGTATAAACTTTAAACTTTATTGTGACATAATATGTGCACCACGCTTCGGGGTTTCCCCCTTTCATTGTAGCCTAAAAAGGGAAGCTTTTCAATTTAAACATACACCTCAGACAGATTTTCCCCCCTAAATTTCCAGAATCCAATGGAGTATTGTCATGGTACAAAGACCAGCTCTTTAGTCCGAATGCAGGGTTAAAGCCTCAGTGAATAGAAATAATCTCTTTCTTGTAGGAAATGCACCAGTAGGATGGAGAACAGTGCTGGTCATAAAGACATTGACAGATCGAGTTTGGGTTATAAATAAAAAGAAAAGTTGTCTGAAGCTACACAGCTTTGTTCCACAGTTATAGTCTATGGAAAAGTGGGATGTTTGAGGCAGTCCGTGTAATGTAATAGGAGTAAATTAAAGAACTTCCAGTAAAAATTTGCCTCAGAGTTCTGGGCCTAATGTCTGCAATGGTGAATGGGTTGAGTAGCACCTACATCATTTGCAAAATTTTCTCTGAACCAAAGTGAGAGATGGCTTAGTGTGGTACCGGACATTTCCATAGAAACCTTTTCACAGGACTTGGCTCTGGAATAGCCTCCTTTGGTGTGTCAGACCACAGGTGCAAGGCGCAGGGCTCTTGGATTAGGGAAAGTGTGCCAGGGATCAGAACTTCCATAGGTACAACCTGGGTGTGGACCTAGCGATTTATGTCCTCATTCTGGGTATTTTTAAAGGGTTAACCAAAAAATTGGGGTGAGGGGAGTTTAATTGTCTTTTAAGTAATCTAGAAAAGCTAGCTGTGAGTTTGTCAGGTTGGAGACATTGCAGCTCTTTTGACTGTATAATTTTAAACACTATTAAATTATAGGTTATATTACCTTTCATGACACTGCAGTTGCAGGTCAGATAGACTGTTTGAAGTTACAAATGGAAGAAAGAGAGGCCAGACTCATAACATACATAAACTGCTTGTCTGCTGTCTGCTATAGTGAAAGCTTATAAGGTTAGAGTGGTGTGTTTAGAACTAACAAACCATTTCACTCGAGTGAAGAGAGTAAAATAGTGTGCAACAACCTAATTGTGCGTGCTTATGGGCATTGCTTGCTAAATTTTTTGTTTAGGTACTTTCATTTAGATGGTTCAAGAGGCAAGAATTGTCAGAAGTGCACTGGAAGCAGTGCAGTGTTTAAGAAATTAATTTTACTATTCTTTACCTTAGTTTTGGCTTTGGTGATTGCAGTTCTGGTGAATAGCTGCCAGGGGATGACAGAGAAAATTTCCGGTTCTAGTTCCTTCCATGGCAGTATTCATCAGAAGAATACATATTAAAATATTTTATAGTTAGTGTTTATTACATAAACAATAAGCTATGTCTCATTTCCTTACCCAGTAGGTGAATTAACCTGTGGCAGGTATCCCACCCTTCCCGGCAGTTGCGGGAGTCTCCCGTATTCTGGGGTGGTCTACTTCACTCCCATGAGACAGCTTCAAACTTCCTGGAGCCATTTTCTCGGCTCCAGGAAGGCCCCTTTTTCGCCCACCACGCCCTTGGAATGAAACAGTATGTCCCTAACTAAGCCTCCCCCCCAGATGACGTTGCCTACGACATGCCCCTTGCCGCCCCTTGAAAATTATATCGGCAGTTTATCACTGTGATTTATGCTGATATGCGGCTCAAAGCAAAATGGCTATGTTTCAAGAAAAAAATGGCCATTGATAATATCAACACACAGTTAATTGTTATTAATAGTCTAGAATAGCCATGTCTAGTGAATTCATGGATATCATTTAACTGAATGGATACAGTATACTTTTGAAATGCATTGTGACACTGTACCATGAAATGAAAAAATAAGAACATGGATAGGCAGTTGCTAGAATATAAGGCTAGGGGGCATATTTATTAAGGATCGCAGGACATCGCAATGACAAATAGCGCTATTTTCACCTTATTTATAAAAACGCTCCTTTTTGCTTTCACATTCGCGGAAAAGTATAGCTGCGGCGATGTGTGTCGATAGTTTTCGCCTTATTCATTGTGGTAAGTGTGGTATCACTGCGAAAAGAGACATCGCTCTCTAGTGTAATTTTAGAGCTACTGTCATTTTTTTATTTAAAACAATTTATAAATAGGTGAATTTTCGCCTTTTTGCCCCTTTTCTCCCTTTTGTTGCGTTTTTTTAGTTTTTCCAGAATATTCGCCAAACATCATTACTTACTGGAATGTTCCATTAACATGACTATTCCTTACACAGCACTATGGTAGGTTCCCATATTAATGGAACTGGTTTGATAATTAGCTGCAGTTTTCTGAAAATAAACAATACTAAAAAATGTCCTATTAATAAAATAGAGAAAATTCGCCTTTTGAGATTTTACACTATTTACCATATCCTTTTAATAAAATAGAGAAAATTTTAAGTGTATTCAGTGTGTATTAAAGGATAACTGTATTGCTTCAATGCATTTTTAAAAAAAAAAACTGCTTTAAAAAGAGTAAAGCTATGCAGCCGTCCCTATACATTTTTTTCCTGATTTTGAGCCTCTCTCTGCCTTCAATTAGCCATACTGTAAAGGGGGCATAACGATTCTGTCTGCCTCTAACTGTCACTCAGCATGCAAGAAAACACTCATGTACCAACCCTTTATTAGCTTGATTATGAAGGCTGTATTCTAGCAACAGGACAGTTCAAGTTTGTTTGACTGGCAGAGGAGGAGGAGAGAGGTTGTAACAGTCATTCCCACCAGCCAATGACAAGTGATATGTTAACGATGGCCCTGGGCCTTCCAGGAGGCGGGCTGTTGGCACTCATGGACCCATTGGCAGGCTAAATAAATTGGCGAATTGGAATGGCTGAACTAAATGCAAAAATACACTTTTCGCCTTTTTATAAATATGCTTGAGCGGTTACCGCAGCGATGTATGTCGAAAAGTAGCGCTAATGGCCTTTCACCACTGGTTATCGCTGCTTTATAAATAGCAAAATGTCCAAATTTGGCAAAAAGGCAGTGTTAACAAACCTTTATAAATATGCCCCTAGGTCTCGCTTGTTCTAAAAATCTTGTTGGGAGCGCAGCTGGAAAAATTGGTGTTCATGTCTAATTGCTAGAGAAATGGCACCGTTTGCATTCACGCAATATGAAACCCTGGATAGAAACAGAAGATAACCCTTTCTGATACATGTAACACAGGTTAAAAAACAAAGCCAGATGGTGGAAATTAAAGGGCATGTCCACCCCCAAAACTATAATCCCCCCCAGTAATGGCCCCATCATGTAGTGTAATAAAATCCTTACCTCACATCCCAGCTCCATATGGTTCTCCTGTAGTCCCCCCCAAAACTGCCCACCAGGAGGATAGCAGAGTCCATATAGGACTCTGCCTCCTATCTGGCCTCCGGGAGAAGTTTGGCCTGCGTGCTGCAGCCCTTCTCCCCCTCCCTCTCCCTCCCAATTAGGATTCCCTCCCCCTAGCGTAAAAACCTTAACATATTATATTCCCCCTGTCCCCCGACCCCAACCGCTATAGTTTTATTATTAAAAAGTGCCCCAAACATTACTTACCTTCCCTCTTTCCACCGCTTAGCCAATCACAGACACGACTGCCGGTCCCGCCCCTCTGCTTGCATTTTCTCGCAAGCAGAGGGCCTGGCATTGCGGCGGAGGATCGTTAATTAATTATCACTATCGGAAATCTTATAATTGTATGATAGCGAACGTAAATCTATGAACGCCCGTAGAATATCATTACGGTAGTTTACAGCATGGTATACTACTGCCATGGTTGTACAGTAACGAAACTCTGTGGTATCGCTAGTTTTTAAATATGGCCCTCCAACACTTAAACAATACATTGCAGGTGAAACATACAAAGACACATGCCTGTAACTGTGGATAGTGCAGGATTATTGCAATACATGCGTGCTACATGTTTCTGACCCACTTGTCCTTCCTCAAGTGCTTGAGTAGGTCTGAAACATGTAGCACGCATGTTTTGCAATAAACATGCAATATTCACAGCTACAGACCTGTGTCTTTGTATGTTTCACCTGCAATTTATTGTTTAAATATCGGATTTGGTGGAGTGAAAGCCATAGGTGAGACATAGATTATTTCAGATCCGGACACACTAGATACCCAGACCTATAAACATCACACTACAACACTGCTACTAGGAAAGGGTTAATCAGCTGCACCACCAATTTGAATATTGATGATGTAATATATTCCTACATCAAAGGGTTAAGAGGTGGGAGTGGAAATCACACAGGTGCAGAAAATGTAATCAAGGCAAAAGTACTGGCAGGCAAGGGAAAATGTCAGCTTCAGAGCCTAAAATGAGCTCATAGAGGTAAAGGAATGGCCCCTGGGTGGAAACTTCCATGCTGAGAAGGATGTTGAGGCAAGTACTTTCTAACTTTAACTTTGATTTTTTGGGTTTAGTTCTCCTTTAAGTCGTTTATTTTTAAAAATACTTTCATTTCATATAGAGCTGAGGAATTTATCTCGGTTATCTTCTTTCAACACATACGCAAGTCCAGCTCCCCCTGCTGTTGGCCCAGACAGAGGTGTGGCATGACAATTTTTAATAGAGCTTAGTGAAGTCAGCTCCCAAGCTCTAAGTAGGAGGTAAGGATTCCCAAAAACCTTTAGGTAGACAGTCACACTGGGTTCTAGTTTGCTGCCTAAAGTGAAAGGCTCAGTTTTGTCTTCTTTAAAACATTTAATTAACAATTTAGAACTCATCATTTAAGTTGCTAGCAGTGCAGTCTCCTGTGAATTCATTTTTATTTGGTGGACACATTTTTGTAATTTTGTTAGGAGCTGCTTGTGAAGGTTCTCATTCATCCAGGTCATGGTATATCTGTTGTATTCAATTAGATCAACTGGACTTGAAATGTAGTTCTTGAAGACGTTTCGCTAGTCATCCGACTGGCCTAAATAGAGGTGGGGGGGTTCGACACCAACTGTCTGCCATGTACAATGCTGTTTTAACACCTTACTCTGGGCGTTCCTATAACACCTCTTGCCACTATCTAATCACACCCTTAAAACCTGGCTGTGATATGCTATTGGGATTTTCCAGGGTACATAATTGCCACAGATTCTTGTACAAGTCATTCTGAATTGAGAAAGCCAGTCGGATGACTAGCGAAACGTCTTCAAGAACTACATTTCAAGTCCAGTTGATCTAATTGAATACAACAGATATTTGTTAGGAGCTGTATAAAAGTTAATTTCAGCTACAAATTTGATGATTGCAAATATTATATATATATATATATATATATATTTTTTTTTTTAGGAATTCTCTCTGTCCAACAGTAAATCCCTAATTGGATACCAGAAAGCCATCCATGTATTAATATTAAGATATATCCATTGTTTTAACTTCCATGATGTATAACATACTTTTATGTTGTTTGATTATCCTCTCGAGCTATAGGCATTCCTTAGCTGTACATAACACCAATGCATCTGGCATCGCCTTAGCCAATCACAGGAGTGGATGCCGGTCGAGCCCCTCCTGCTTGACTTCCATGCTCGGGAAGACACGGGAGAAGTTAAGCAGAAGATGTCGGGGGAAACGAAGGCTGGTAAGTACATTTGGGGACATCTTTGGCAGCTGTAAACCTTGCGAGTTCGAGGTTTACATCCTTTTCCTAGCACATACTAAAATTTTGTTTACGGGGTGGACATACCCTTTAAAACTAAAACTCCCTGCATTCTGCAACCAAGGAATGCTGGGAGTTTTAGTTTTCAAACATCTAGTGGGACAAAAGTTAGACATCCCTGACCTATATAATTATTTTATTATTGTTATTGTGGATTTATGTAGCGCCAACATCATCTGTAGCGCTTTTCAATTACAAGTATTCATTTACATCAGGCCCTGCCCCGAAGAGCTTACAATCTAAGCACATTTATTTGACACATACAATAATGACCATGATGCAAGGCTGATCAGTATCCCCATTAGAATATGAAGGCTGCATGAGTTTAAAGGGCAAACCTTATAAGTATTGGTAAAAAATGAATAATAATTAATTAGGAAAAGTAGAGCACATGTCATTTTCTCAACCACCAAATTTCCCCGTCCCGTACCACCTAGCTACTTTTTCATACCACCTGTCTGGAGAAAAAATTCTGGGGAGAACGCTGAATCTTTAATCTTACAACGTTATATGATTCCTGGCCACTTTAGTCAAAATTCCTAAACCTGATAAAGATCCCCAGTAAACATCCAGTTATAGATCCTTTTCTTTCTTCAATGCTGATCTGAAACTGTGTGCGAAATTTTTAACGACTCATTTGCTTCCTATCTTACCTTTCTTAATACACTCATCAAGCTGGTTTTGTTAAAGTAAAACAGGCAACCAATAATACTATAGAGATGTAAATCTTATGCAATTGGCTGAAAAACATGAACAATCTGTTATCTTACTCACTATTGATGCTGATAAGGCATTCGATGGAGTCCACTGGCTAGATCTATCCAATATCCTGGATAAATCTGGATTTGTTGGAACAATTAAAAAGGCAATCATGTCTTTGAACTCCATACCATCGGCTAAAGTATTACACTCTGCAATGTTTTCAACCCCCTTTGATATTACAAATGGCACTCGGCAGGGATGTCCCCTCTCATCTCAGCTTTTTGCTCTCACTATTGAATCGTTAGCAGAATAAACATTAAGGGTATTCTAATAGGAAAAACTGTGCATAAGATTTGTCTTTTTGTGGATGATATTATTCTGTCACTTACCAACCCAGAGGTATCATTAAATTTAGTTATAGATTTAATAAAAGATTTCGAAAAAGTTTCTTACCATAAAGAAAAATAAATCTATTTTTGGTATTAATTTATATCATTATACAAAACCCTGTATCCTTAGGAGATGTAAATTTAAATGGTCACTAGATAAAATCAAATATCTAGGTATCTACTTATGTTATCCAACATCATCCACTATTTCCCACAACTTGGAACCTTTATTACATGATACTCAAGGACATTTTCTCTAGTTGGAATACTGCCTAACTGTCATTATATGGTAGAATCTCAGCTATAAAAATGTTAGTACTCGATATCTTAAATATTTTAGAAGTGTGCCAATATGCATCCCAAATCTCTTCTTTACACGTCTGAACAAAATATTAATGATTTTTTAATTGAGAAATAGTTAACACAGAATAGATCTTAACACACTGATTTAAAGTTAAAATGTTGGGGGCGTGGGCATGACGCTTTTTCAAGACTACTATGAGGCAATTTATGCTCCAGTCAAATATTGGTGGCAAAATGATAGGATCGACCATTGGTACAATTAGAACAAGATCTATTATTAGACACCCCACTACGTATTCTATTGGCCGCTATTCTGTCTTCTCATAAACCCAAACCCACTAGTTATTCTGTTATTTTTACAGCTACTTCGATATGGCATATAACAATTACGGTATTCATTATAAGAAATTGATTAAAGGACAATTATACTTACCATTTCCCGGATCCACTCCTGCAAAGTACCCAGGGTGAGGACCTAAAACGCTATGTCCTCACCTCTGGGTACTTTACAAAAGTCCTGCACTACTTACTTGTAATCTCCCTCGTCGCTCCTGTCTGATCCTCCCCACTGGCACTGTCAGTGACAGTCTGGGAGGCAGCCAATAGGAAGACACGCCTCCTTGCAGAGCGCGTCTTCCCATTGGCTGCCTCGTGACCTGTCACTCAAAGTGCCAATGGGGAGGATCGGACCGGAGCGACGAGGGAGTACTTCAGGACTTTTGTAAAGTACCCAGAGGTGAGGACATAGCGTTTTAGGTCCTCACCCTGGGTACTTTGCAGGAGTGGGGGGAAAGGAACGAGGGGGAGGTGAGTATAATTGTCCTTTAACCTTAAATAATATACTCACCTCACATCTTTAGAAAGCTTGATTCCAGAATTGTCTCAGTGATCTTGGAAAAAATGGAAGGATCTGTTGATTGAAAATATTACTTGTGACAACTAGATATTCACATATACTACAAATTAAATACGATTTGCCAAATAACAAATTTTACCTAGATTTTCAAATCCATGGTTTCATGCTTACTAACCTAAAATACTTGACAGAAACTTCTGTTCAAGACACTTTTATAAACTATATAACAAATAATAATAGTTAAAGGGGGGTTCGATAATACACAATTAATCACAAACCTCAACTTACCATATTACCATGTATGAAAAACTGGCAAAGAAATTTAAATACTATTTTTTCTATTGATCAGTGGAAAGCACTTTCCTCTCCGTACTTATATTCTAAATGTACAAATAACTGGTAGATTAGAAGGAAGATTCTCCTTGGAATATGCTATTATCCAGAATGCTTCCTTCTGCTGAATTTGTGCTGGAGGGGCTGTGGTTCTAGCGGTACTTTATTTCACATTATTTGGTTGCGCCCTCCCATCCTAGATCTCTGGAGGAAGTTATTTTTATTCATTTATTTATTATATCTCTTGTATAGCAGGTTAACCTTTACTAGCCAAGCACTTTTTATACGCACTATACTATTCCATCTCATTCCATCTATGAGAACTAGTATAATGGCCAACTGGAAGTCCAACAAAATGCCATCATTCCTAGAAATCAAAATGCAGTGTCCATGAATATGAGATATAAGGAGATGTTTAGCGTAACAAACTGTACACATCTTAATAAAAAGATGGGTATTGTGGAACTCATTTGGTATAATGGATATAAATGTGTATGTGTCATTTTATGTACAGTATTTGACTTTTCTTTGTTGCTTGTACACAATCAGGGAGATGTAATAAAAGTTCTTATTGTTAAAAAAAGGTGCTCATTTTGTCCCAACCAATCATATGTTAGCTTTCAAATGGTAAATAACATCTGATTGGTTGGGGCAATGTTAGCACTATTTTCACCAATAAGAACATTTATTACATCTCCCTGCATGTATTTTTGAAAAATTGATACTTCTGTACTCTGTATGCCATCTTTTATGTTGTTCTGTTTTATTATATGTTGAAAACTCACAATAAAATGATTGTAAATTAAAAAAAGAGTCCAGGTGCCAGAGCAATTGGGTTGGTTTTATGTATTTGATTCAAATTAGTCACTTAAGCTGGCAATATGCTGTTGGATGTACTGTACATTATTAGACTATGCGCTGTAAGATTGACTTTATATCAAGCTGACAATTAAAAGATGAATCGATCTAATGTCTGTTAGTTTATAGCCAGCATTAAATTAAATAATGATAGAGATAAGTTAATATTGCACTGTGCTGCTCTTGAGACGAAACATACAGATAGATTCAATAAAAGTTCTTATCGTTAACAAATCAGATCTTATTTAACATTTCAAAGCTAACATCTGATTGGTTGCGGCAAAATTAGCACCATTTTTAACAATAAGAACTTTTATCTAATCTCCCTGATAATATATTAATGTAGCAGGCTAATGTTGACCTACCTACATTATTCAGTATAAATGTGTACATAGTTATTACATTCTATTGAGACTCTGCATGTGGTATTTTCTGTCCAGTCTGTTGTTCCTCCATCACGGCAAGTGATAGATTGCCAACTCATTACAGACTTTTATATTATTCATTTTATATATTTGCAGCAAACGCCATGTACATGGGGAGTCAGGAAATGGTGAAGGTGTTGGAGCGAGACAATGAAGCTATCAAGCAACATTTAAGCAAGGTAACCCACATTATAATTTAATAATAATAATATAATATTTTAAATAACATTTGGCGTGATTAGCCTTATACCTAATACTTGTTTTAGTCCCTTGCAGTCTTCCATGTTAGGGAGGCCTTAATAAGTTAGCACAGAACAGTAACATTTATAATACATTTTTAGTTAAATTCTCAATATACTTCTATTGCATATAAATTATACGGTAGATAGATAAACAAAGGAATGTTTAAACCATTGCACCTGTATGCCTCTTTTTCCTCTTTCTGGCGTACTATTTAATGTGTAGTTTAAAGACAGGGCAAGTGGGTTGAAATTATAGGGGTTGGAAGTTTAGAAAAACAAGTAGTAAAACCCAAGTTGCTTTACAGTTGGCAAGTTACCACTTCGAGAAATTTATAGTGTTTAGTAGTTATAGTGATCATAAGTTAAAAGCCAATCTTAACACCTGGTTGTGCCAATGCCTGTGATTTAGAAAAGTTATTGCTGGATCTTGTTTGCATCTTGCACTCAACAGCTGATGGAAGATGAGGCATTAAATTATTCCAGCCTCATACTGAGTGTAGCTTAAGAAATAATTTGTGCCGGGCCAGGCAGTGACTGACAATATTTCCTTTGAGACTTACTTACCCTTAATTAATTCAATCTATGGCCCTGCTGTGAATGGCAATTCTTTATTTTACATTAAGGCAGTTTTTATGAATAGCTTTACTAGATTGTATTGATTATTTTCTATGCGGCCTTTATATTGTACACTTACTGGGGATCCTGCAGGGAACTGCAGCCTTGATGTTGGGTGTGGGGCTTAAGGTTCTGTCAGGAATCACTGATCTACGTAACCTTAAGCTTAAGTTGAGGGTAAAGCTTGAAGTCAGACATATGGTAGCTATGCTGCCTAGGTTATTCCAGTAGCTCTAGCCTGTAAAACTGATAGGGATTCTTGCAAGGCCCAGTCTAATAGACAATTTATTATAATAGTAGACAGGGCTATCCATTGATCACCTCTTTTTAAATTCTGCAAGAGGCTACAAGTCTAGACCAATCAGGTGAGTTCAGACAAGGGGAGTCTGACAGAGGGTATTGTGAAAGAGTTTATTAACTTCCACTTTTGTGTAAATGTCTATCAGGAATGTAGGGTCAGGAATGCTCCGTGAAAATGTACCATGTCAAGAAAGCATTGTTGTGGATGCAACCTCAGAAAGATTTGACCTGAGAGCAGGGGGTGTCTGTCATCAAATAAATCCTAGAACCTGCTGGTGGGCATCAGTGGGTAAAAGACTATCCACTAAAATAGAGGATAATTAAGAAATGTTAAGTGTTAATTAAGAAATCTCTCTGATTGAATGGACGGGCAGTGAATGGTTCAAATGGTTACAGCAAAGACTGTGGCTGAAGTTAAAGGTCAGGCACAGAAAAGGATTGAAAAAGCCAGATAGAAAGACTGATAAACCTTTTTAGCACCTCAGGAGGAAAAATCTAGACCTGGCATAAGCTGTAATTAGCTAAAGTGTGGTGCCAAATATCACAAGGGATATTGTTAAATTATGGAAATACTTTCCACTGATAAATGAAGCAAAACAAAGCAAAAAAAAAAATCTGAGCTGGCTGCATGCCTATTGGGGCCAAAACATCTATTTGTACATCATTGTATGAACGGATCATGGATAGTGCTCCTCGTCCTTCCCCATCTGTATCTAGGGGCATCCACTGGTGATGGCATAGATTATTTCTGGATGAATCTGGAGGTCTATGGACTATGTCTAAGATGGAGAATCATCTTAGCTGTTTTGGGCTTTTAGGTATTCTGTTAATTAATGTTCTATTTCACACAATAGGCACACAATGCAAAAATGTGATTGTAGCCACCATAAAATAATATTGATGGGATCATGTAAAAGCCAACATGCCAATAGTTTAATTCTATGCATTTAGCTGGGGTAACACCATTAATATCTCAATGCTTGGAAGATAAAATACAGTTTTGTTGATTTTTCTGGAGATCATTCATTTTCATCAGCTAGAAACATCCCCCTGTGGCTGTTGACTGTTGACCCCAGTTGGCGAACACATTGCACTGACTTCAGTGGGAAGCCCAAAGAGATTGGATCTCATCTGCACATTATGCAGTGATAGCTATTGCCAGAGCTGTTTGTAGCATGACATGAGATTGTCGTACAGGAATGCTCCAAACCCTGTATTTGCTAGTGGCAATCACACTCTGCTATTTTGTGTTTTTTAAGCCCTGTTGCTCCTGGTCTTAAAAAAATTGCAATACTTTACTGTAATAGATAGAATTTAGGTTCCCATTTCAAACCACATCCCCATTAAACATAATAAGATATTTTTGTTATGACAAGCATTTGAATGTATTGATTTAATTTCACTGATGTTTGCTGTTCGTTTTGGCTTTTTAATCTGCTTTAGACCCCCCTATAAAAATAAAAAAAAACAAGCTAAATTAAACATTGCAGATGGACTGAAATTGATGCATTATAACAGATTATCCATGTAAGCAGCTGCTAATATCTTACTAATGTATCATAAAAATTATGGGCAACATCTCTCGGAACATCTGTTTCAATATTTGCTTTTTTATGCTTTTCTTCAACTATTTATTGGTAAGGAGCATTTCTGTGCCTCATTCATAGTAACTTGTTTCCTGTTTGTCAGAGCATGTTACCTTTTAAGCTGGAGAAATACGTGGCCGATAAATTCTGTTGGATCCAACATTTGGCCTATCCTGTCCGTCGGTCGCGGCAAATTTGGAATTTGCAAATGATCGATTGTGCGGTCCCATAGGAAACCGCACAATCGATTGGAATTTACAGACACGTCCGATTGTTTGTTTGTCTGATCCAGCCGGCCGGCCCACACCAGCAGATATTTTCGGGGCAACTGACCGAAAGTGCAGTGAATCAGTCAGTCGGCCGAAAATATCTGCTGGTGTGTACCCAGCCTAAAATGGGAGCCAATAGCAGATGCTGCTTTGTGTGCCCACCTGAACAATCTCCCTATACAGCGTGAGATAGGATCCGTAATGTGTGTATGCAGATTCTTATAGAATATATCATCATATCATCTAATACAAATCTACAATGTTTATACACAGCCATGTGCCCACCAAAGTGGAGGGGCTAATTTTCTCTGACTTGTCCATTTCCTGACTCTTCCATGTAGACACATCAGTCATTTGCATGACAGAAGTCCCAGCCAATAACTAGCGGTTCTACCGAGATGTTTCTTCACTGAGCGCAATAGGTTCAGATGAGCATGTGCGAAAGCTCTCAGATTTTCACTAAGTTCATTAAAGCTTGGAGATCATGTGTAAGGATCAGACTGTTTAGGTGCACTTCTGGGCAGTGTAAGCATCATGCTGAATATAAAGTTGGGCCATACTGTCTTTATGTTTTGTGTATGAAATTAAGCTAAAAAGTTGCTTATTTCATTGTTTATAAGAAATCAGTCTCTTATATTATGTCTATTGCTGGGAACAGGAACACAAGTCCATTAATGAGGGGCCGTAAACTTTATGGTGAAAGATCTGCATATTTCTAATGCCTGTAATTTTTCTTTCATTCTCTTATACCATATTAGCTCATTTTCTATTATGGAGCTACAGACAACTGGTGTCCTGTCCAATACTATGAAGAGATTAAGAAGGAGTTTCCAGAAGGCTACATCTTGCTTTGTGAAAAAGGATTCCGACATGCCTTTGTCCTCGACTCCAGCAAAGAAGTTGCCACAATGATCGTCCACTGGTTAAAAAAGAGATTAATCTCTTGATAGCATTTTCATATTATTATTTTTTTTGTTAAGTTGTAACTCAGTTTTATGTGTCTCCCGTTCTGTACATTATACAATGGCAGTTTTTATGTAGTTAAGATATAGTTTAAGATGAATTACAGCTTACAACTCTAACTCCAACACATTTGATTTCCTGCCATTGAAATGTTGGCTGAAAGTAAGCACCAAAACTGTCACTCGGGAAATGTGCAAATCTACATTGGGCGGGGAGTTTTGGGAAGGTGAACCCAACTCAAAAAACAACTTACAAAACCAGGAAAATCAAGATTTATGCTTCCAAACAGAAAGCTGACAGCTACTTGAATGCTGGGCCCAGATGTACAGTCATCTGTTGAGCTTGGTGTTTTATAATACACTCAAATACACTCAAATGTCCAAACACCAAACTGCCCTCATTGAAACTGGTTTTAAGGCCAAGCAGAGAAGCCATTGGCTCTGGTTTCCACCACTGTGAAAATGGGTTAAAGGGAAGAAATGACAGATTGTTACAATACCTGCAAAATAATTGGTAAATATGATAGCAATTTCCAACAATAGGTTGGCTTTCCCTGGTTTGAGTATTTTTGTAAACAGTAATATGTTCCGGCATTACCACCCCTATATTTTATAGCAGACTGCATTGGAAGCCTTTCTAAGAAGAGCGCAAAATAATACAAACAACTAAGGTGGGTGATGGGAAGGCCAGTTCTACTCAATCGCAGTAGTCCAGTTGTGATAGGATGAGTGCTTGGGATAAAAAAAACTTATTTATTGCAGACAGTTGCCTACAATATCCTGGAATTTCCCTAACCTATTTACAGCTACAGTAAATGTAAAGTAAACAACCTTTCTCCTATGGAAATTTTTGTGTGACCATTCACTACAAACTTACGTTCCTGCTATGTTCAGACGACTGCCTGCAGTTTCAGCCGGGTGGCATGAAAAAGTAGCCAGGTGTCGTGGAGAAAATGAAATGTGCACTATTTTTATAAGTCAGTTATTATTTATTATTTTCCAATGCTTTTAAGTTTTGACGTGCCTTTTAAACTCAAGCTCAATTACATTCCTTGGCTGCAGAATGTGGAAAGTTGTAGTTTTAAAACATTCGAATGCCTGTAGGTTGGATATAGGTGTTTGGTTTTAATGGAATATAAATATATAAAGGAAAGAGGCATTCTCTCTGGTCAAACTTTAATGTGGTTTTATATTTGTGCTGACAACACACAAAATTTTGGGAGGCACTGCCCCCTTCCTCGGGTGTGTTTTCTCACCAGTATACGTATGCTTACCTGTAAGGGGCACAGGTTCAAGAATTCACCTTCAAGTTCGGAAAGGGTTTTTCACTGTGAGAACGGTAAAGTTATGGAACTGTCTTCCAGTGGACGTTGTTATGGCAGGTTCATTGGTCAGTTTCAAAAGAAATCTGGATGAGTTTCTGCAAACAAGGAGTGTTGCCAGTTACTGGTATTGATACATAAAGTAGAGTTGATCCACAGATACTTCCGATTGCCACTTGGAGTGGGTTTTTTTTTTTTGCCTTCTTCTAGATCAACAGTTAGGCAGGAAATGTGGGTATTACTTCTCTGAAAGTTGTAGATGTTAAATATATATATTGGACCATGCCAATAGTAACAAATTGTTTTGTTCCCTTTTTTCTGGTATTGCATTTGGTAACACATCTTACTAGTGGTATAAAAAGTGACTGGTACATTTGTGATTTCTGTGAAATACCTTCTACTGATTATCAGATGTTTCAATGCTGAGAGTAATCAGAACTTTATGGACCCATTCATTACTTCCCCTTAGAAGATAATTGACCCAGGCTTTTTCCCAGAACTCCCATGCAATTTCTCAAACAATACAACTATTTCCTGGGAAGAATTAGGTTTTCATGTTTTAATTGATCTGCTCATAAAATGTACATTTAAGCTCTATTAAAGGCAGTAAATGTATTACTCATAAATTGTCTTTTAACTCTGTCTACTTTCAACTTGTTTGGGGCTTACAGATCACAAAACAATACCATATGATGCCCAAAAGGTAAACAAATCATTTTTCTACCATGTAAAGCGTGGGAAATAGCTTGAAATCTGCATAATGGCTGGTATATAAACTTCTATTGTCTACCATGTGTTCCTTATGTCCTCAGAAAAGGTTGCGTCACAGTTCACAGTAATTAAATTGGATTTATCCTCCGAGCAACTTCTTCTCTACTTGGAGTCTGCATAGCGATTCCATAAAGACAGGATGTTTGAGAGAACATTGAGTTGAACATCGGCACATGTTAATAGTGCGGCAAATAAAACATAACCAATGTGAAACAGACCAGACCAAATCCTGAGCTTAACTGCAAACAGCAGGCAAGGGGGTGTGTGGTTGAGGCTGATCATTTCCAAGTCAATATAAATGATTAGTCCCTAATAGTAGATTTTGTGGCAGGTGGAATTATTTTTAGTGTAGCAGGTGCAAAAACGTCACTGATTGCTTAAAATTGATAGTGCTCGATTACAGAAAAAAAGAGATTCATTCTTCTACATAGACCTATCTTTAGTTTTATTACTGTAAAGCTGTTAAAGGACCTTTAAACGTTCAATGATGGCTATTTACTGGGTTGTTGCAGTTAAATCTGATTGGTTCCTGCAGGTTGATAACATCAGTAAATTTTTGCATCAGCCCCTAAATCATTGCCATGCTAGTAAATATTGGAATGATAACATTATATATCTGCCTATCCAAATGAACTTCAGAAGCCAAACCTGAAAATGTGGAGTGTTGTCTCTATTAAATGGCAATTATGTCCAACAAAAACCGTAAAGGGCATGTCCACCCATAAATCTAAATTTTACATATAGCTGCAGGACTCCCCCAAACCCCACTTCCATTTTACTTACCTCTTCCAAAGATGCTTGTGAAGGTTCTCATTCATCAAGTCATGGTATATCTGTCGTATTCAGTTAAATCAACTGGACTTAAAGTTTTAGTCCTGGGGGGTATTAGCATTCTCACTGGGATATATAGCCCAGGAGGAAAGCAGTGGTGGGTTGAAAGGGGGGTGGGGCTAGCATAGGGGAAAGGGAGGCATGTGTATTAAAGTGTATGAATAAATTACAGGATCATAATCTAAAATGTATGTTTGCAAATGCAAGAAGCCTGGCTGACAAAATGGGTAAATTATGGCGATGAATGTATCGCCATAAAGTATGATGTAATAGGTATAGCAGAAACGTGGTTGAACAGTTCTCACAATTGGGCTGTAAATTTAGAAGGATATGCCTTGTTTAGGCAGGACAGAAAAAAGGAAAGGGGGAGGAGTATGTGTTTATGTTAAAAAAGAATTGAAGCCAAATGTATATATATAACTGGAGGCTTAGGGAATAGTGACCATGAAATAGTGTCGTTTGGAGTATGTTATCGAAAGGAAAAGTGCGCTGGGTTAACAAAGACTTAATTTTCCCAGGTTAAAAGTAGCTCTTAAGAAAAGAAAGTCGACTGGGATAAGGTATTATCAGGTAAAGGAACAGAAGTGGACTGTGTTTAAGGGGATTTTAAGCAATTTCACATCTAAATTTATACCCTTGGGAAAATGTAAATGTAAAACAAATAAATCCGCGCCCATGTGGCTGAATTCTGATGTAAAGAGGCAAATGGAAAGGAAGAAAAAGGCATTTAAAACCTTAAGCCAATGGAAAGGGCCTTTAGGGATTATAAAAACTGTAAGGAGTGTAAGAAATCAATCAAACTAGCTAAAAATAATAATGAAGTTAGGATAGCTGAACAAAGCATTTTTTAAGTATATTAATAGTAAGAAGATGAGGACTGAAAATGTGGCACCATTAATTATTGTTGATAAGTTAGTTACGGAGGATGGCGATAAAGCAAATGTCTTGAATATTTTTCCCTCTGTATACACTATAGAAGATCCAAGTACAGATATCATAGAGTATAGTAGCAATAATGGTATAAGTTAGAGCACTTTGGTTAACTGAGGATATGGTACAGAAAGAACTAAATATGGTTAATAAATAATAAATCTCCTGGACCGGATAAAATACATCCTCGGGTACTTAAGGAGCTAAGTTCATTTTATCTAGGCCATTGTTTCTTATTTTTGCTGATTCCCTCATGTCCGGTGGTGTGCCTCTGGATTGGAAAAGGGCTGATGTTATTCCAATATTCAAAAAGGGTAGTCGTTCACAGTCGGGTAATTACAGGCCTGTAAGTTTAACTTCAGTGGTGGGGAAGATACTGGAAAGTTTAATAAGGGAACATATTCTAGAGTATGTTTCAAGGACTGGGCAACTCTATCAACTTTAAAGATGTGATGTACCCTGTGTTTCTTAGTACTGCTTGACCTGAGGAAGAGTGCAGTATATCTCTCGAAAGCTTGCCTGTAAAAATGAACTGTTAGTCCATAATAAAAAGGTTTCACTTTATCCTACAGTACTCACCTCTTAGTATATGCTACTGGACTAAAACCGCTACAACCATTTTATCTTTATTCAACCTCAAACACTATAACTTAAGATGTTTTGCTAGTCATCCGACTGGCTTTCTCAATTCAGAATGACTTGTACAAGAATCTGTTGGCAATGTATCTGTTCCACAGATGCAGCTACAAGACCCCCAAGAACTTACAAGACCCAGTCCCTCACCGCTCTGCTGCATCTCTACTCTCTGTTTCCTTGTCGCGGCTGTCAGTCAAAGGCACGACAGTGACATCACACTTAACCACTGGCAGCCGTGAGCAGGAAGTGCCTCGCTGCTGCTCTTGTTTGAAACAAGCTCGCAACAGCAGCTGGGGCAGTACCCAGGCGGCGAGAGACTGGGTCTTGTAAGTTCGTTTAACTGCATCTTTGGAAGAGGTAAGTAAAATGGAAGTAAGTTTGGGGGGGGTCCTATACCTGTGTGTAAAATTTAGATTTACGGTTGGACATGCCCTAATCAATGAAAATCCTACATCCTAGAGAGGTAGAAAATTGTATTCCCTCCTCGCTGGATAGACATTTGCTGGAGCAGTGAGCTGTAAAATGTTTCTAATTTCTATTTTTCCCCAACAATTTTCTGTCAGTGCTTCTTATTACTTTTTTGTAGTAAGAAACAAATGAAAACCTTAAGATTTTGGAATCTTGCTAATTTAAGCTAATTTAAGCAGGTAGAGCATATGGTCAGATTTTCACTGTCATAGGGGGCATAGTTACATGTTTGTGATCATAAAAATGAAAAGCTATCCAACCACGTCAAGGTAACCTCGGTTTGCCTTAGGTTATCTCATTGGCAGAGTACTATGGTACTCTGTGGTTTTTTGAATGTGCATTAGTAACATTTTTTGATAGACCCCACTGGAGATATTTTTAAATTCACAGTGGTTGGAGCTCCACCTACTTCTGCTGTTGTAAATACAATATCTAACACTCATTCGTTTGACTGATCAGTGCTTCGTAGCCTAAAACTTGCCAAACTATGGCTATTTTCATTTGGTTCATTTTGATTATATCACCTCTATAGCTGATTGGGCAGAGCCCACCATATGTAACCTTCCCCAAACCAGCCTCCCCCTTGATAAAATCCATTGTGAGGACCTAAATTGCGAGATCCTTCCCCCTAGATGTCCCATATCAGTCCGTCTGGTAGTACCGGTCTCTCTCTGGGTCCTCCATAGTTCAGGGATGTGTCCATTGGAAAATGTGTTCTTCAAGGAGTGCGGTGGGGCTATACTGGCACTACAACACAGATTTTGACAGCCCATTATGAGCTTTCTAGAGCCAGCCCATGGGTGAGCACTTAACAGTATAGGTACCAACTATTATTATTGTTATATATAACAAGGATAATTCAGAACAAGCATTACCCAGGAAATCACCTGTGCTTACATTAGAAATCCTTTAAAATACATTTAAATAAATACAAATATTGGCAAAGGGATTTCCTGTCTGCTAAATAAAGTCCAGGTGATTTCACTCTGTAGTTTCCTCTTTCTAACATGTACATTCCAGACTTAACACACATTCTTGTAGCAAATGGTTTACCGCAGTTCCAACTTTCCATTCTTTATCAGTCTTTGTAACAATGAAATAATTATTTTTCATTATATACAAACAAGAAGAAAATGTAATTAAGAAACAACAGTGGTATCTTGCTGCCAGGGAAATGATTTCTTCCAGGCTTTTGAGATATTTGACAGGAGAAGGTGAACATGTGCCAATTCATATGCCAGTTTTAATGGACTTGAAAAATATTTTCAGAGTTTAAAGTCCACCTCCTAGAGAGTTAGGAAATCCAATTCCATCCTCCCTGGGTACCGCTAACGCTACTGGTGAGATGTCAAAATAGCGCTTACGTAGTGGCTGACATTTCACTGATTTCTGCTCTTCATCCAGCGCTTTCCTATCTAGGAGAAATAGTTACGCATGTTCAGCAGTGAGCTGCAACCCACTGCATTTATTAGGGCCACCCAGGGAGGTAGAAATAAGCTTTCTTATATACCTGGGAAATGGAATTTTGAAAGGCTTTTAAAATCTTTTTGCACATTATAGTGGCTCTTTAAGAATAATCTTCCACTAGTTGTGCATAGAATAAGATATCGCTTAAGAACGTTTTCCTACAAATGTCTTACCTTCAAGCACTAGGTCAGTTCATTAAGTGATTTTATTCAGAAGATATGGGTCTCAAAAGGTTTATTGTTTCTCGCTAAACACCTGACCTGGAAGAGGACGTGTTTGAAAGCAGATTGCACAGCATTAGTTCCAGCCCCTTTAATGCTTGATACTTGGGGGGGAAAAAAGAGGCCCAAAAAGCATATTTGTATGGCCTCAGCCTTTGTGGGTTCACTTCACACTAGTGGCCTATTATATCATTCCTTGTAGAAACGTACTGGAGCACTGGCAGGAAATGGGAGTCATGCCATGGAGGACCACATGGTGGCAATTATAGTGTCGGATTGGTGCACAGAGTAACGGAAATCCCCCAGTGGGCGTACAACCCATTCACACAAGAAAACAGAAAAATTTAAATGCAGAGCCTAAGAGACAGTACGAAATGCAATAGGAGTCAGTAGGAGTAAGATAGATGTGTAAATGAGTGATAATTGAGATATGAAATGTTAGGTGGGCCCCTAAACTCATCTTGGTCTCAGATTTCCTTATGGGCCCCAACAGTCCAGTCTGCCACTGATTATTTGGATTTTTTTTTGTTCCACTTGACTTTATTTAGCACATTGTGTTAACCATGTTCTCTAGGGGAAAGATACACCAGTAACTCACATTATTTAGTAGAGGATGTTTCAATGTTAACCAGATAAAGTTTCAACTTCAGGTTACTATTGGCTTTGTGGTGAATACTGCCTTAGGAATGACAAGGAAATTATTAAATATAACATATGGGGGGTCAAACAGGAAACAACAAGGAACAAGAAAAACAAAGGTTGATTCCCAAGACAGAGAGTGATATCTTAGCCACTTGACCAGAATGGAGAAATGGGCACTAAGCAAATAAAATGCCAAACAACCTCAGACCATGGGATATTTGTATCATTCTATGACACTGGACGATCAATGAGATTACCTGCACAGCTGACAATAAGTCCATAGCTTTAATATGTTCTGAATCTCACAACTCTTGTGTATGGCATCCGTGGAAAAATGATAGGATATAAATCAAAGGCAGCCCAATAATGCATCTGTTCCTCATAGTGAACAAGCCTTGCCAGGCATCCTCTTATTGTTTTTAAAGGAAAACTAAAGAAGAGCTAAAAGGGATGATCGTTTTTGAAAGATCGGAACTGGGTTCATACTTCTTCATATGTTTTTAGGGGGCCCTGCGGTGTTTGAACTGCTTTAAGTTACCTTTCGGTTTGTGTGAGCTCTTTTACTCTGTAACAAATTATTTAGGCACTATGTAATTCATTCATTCTAAAACTCTGGAGGGTTATTATTAATACCAGAGGTTCCTACATCGCTGACTCATGTTTGTGGTATACTTGTACACTTGCCCTTTAAGTCAAGGAAACCTTATCCTTTTTAATGCTAAAAAATTTGCTCTTTCTTTTTTATTTTTATGATCAATTTGTATTTTAACCATGTGTTCTTTTAAATGCACAAGCTGTTCCTTTCAGGGGATAATTGGTGATTGAATCATTTGGTAATAAGATATTTGCACTTAAAACTGCTTTGTGCAACTTTGGAGACATCGGTTTGTGACCTCTGGACACTTTCATCTTATTAAAATGCGATGTTTTTGTTGTTGTTATTGCTGTAATCAGAAAATTCCTCACCTGATCACCGTTGGTTAATGCTCGTCCTCTTTAAGTAAAATCTGTTATGTAGTATTGCTTATTGGGTTAGCATTAATAAGGGCAATTTGATTCAGATTGTAGATAGGGAATTGATTCTACTGTGGTCTTCTGAGGAACAGGTCTAATCAAATGTGTGGTCCAGAATAATTCCCAGGGAGTAATATAATTATATTAAACAAGCACATGTACCCTGTTACTAAACATACAAGGTTTGGTCTTCCCTTGTGGTCATTTTGCCTTCATTTAGGATAAACTGTGTTGGGTATTAAGATAAATCCAACTATGTTGCTACAATTAACTTTTTTTTTAGTTTTACTATTTTGTGTTAAATTTTCCAATGAACCTATCTGCAGTTGCAGTATTGAAATCTATCCAAGCTAGTTGGTGGTTAAATTCCATCAGAACCTCCAGATCGCAACACAGTCTTACAGCCATTGAGTGTGTATGGTATGCCTAAAGCTCTGATGGAATTCACCTTGATTGGCTGATAAACTTTTGAAAGGATGCTCCTATATCTGTATTTCACAAACCTTTGCTGTAAATTAGAAGTCAGACAACCCGACTTAGCATCTTCATTTTATTTAAGTTGTTTTTAGATATTTGCACAGGGAGATATCTGTAAAAAAAAACTTTAAAAGGTGGCCTGTGGAAACTGTGGTCGTCATACACATGCCAAACATCTTATACCTTTCAAACAAGCTTAAGGTGATGTCTCTAGCTTTTCTGGATCTTAGGTTATGGGTTTGTAAAGATACTATACCGTTTTCCTTTTCAGACTGGTGGCTGGCTTTAAAAATGATTAATAAGTTTGGGGGTGATGCAGCTGATGATGCTCTGTCCCAGCGGTGGGCATTTTCCAACCTTAAACTTGGTGCTGCTCACAGTGCTAGCAGGGGGAAAAACACTTTTTATACTGCTGTAACTTTGGATAGACTGCAGCTAGAAGCATGATCCTGTAGTAATTTTAAAGGTAGGTTAACGAAGAATCACTTGTATGTAGACCACAGTTCCCCTTTAAGCCGGGTATACACGAGTTGGTATTTCTGTTGGAAACATTTTGAGTCCAAAAAACCAAAGTGTGTATGGGCATAAGTTTTACTATTTTGTGTTAAATTTTCCAATGAACCTATCTGCAGTTGCAGTATTGAAATCTATCCAAGCTAGTTGGTAGTTAAATTCCATCAGAACCTCCAGATCGCAACACAGTCTTGCAGCCATTGAGTGTGTATGGTATGCCTAAAGCTCTGATGGAATTCACCTTGATTGGCTGATAAACTTTTGAAAGGATGCTCCTATATCTGTATTTCACAAACCTTTGCTGTAAATTAGAGGTCAGACAACCCGACTTGCAAAAAAGGCTCAACGTGTTAAAGACTTTAGAAAATATTTAATAAAAGTTATCTGTACAAAATATTTTGGGGAGGAAAAGGGGTTAAAGGAGGTTATATAGGAATGTTTAATTGACAAATATATATCATTATAAAGTATAGTGAGAAAATAGAGTATAGTTTACATTTAATTTACATTTCAATATGTACAGTTTGTTTAAACATCAGAATACATACATTACAATGCATTTACATCCTCTCAATCCCTTTGATTCCCTTAATGTATACATTTCAATGTCCAGGGAAGGTTTAAAAAAAAAAAAAAAAAGAGGAATATATTTGTTCAAAGTACAAGTTTGTATTGAAAAATAACAAGAGGAACAATATAAAAAGTGGAAGATGTAACATTGTAGATGTGTTTACAAAAATATATATATATATTATTCCATACAAACTGCACTGGGCTTCAAAGAGCCCCACTTTATAGCAAAATGATTTTTACTTAAATAAATAAACCATATTGTATGATAAATATGTGTTTGCAAGTTTCCTCTCCCTTCTCATGAATCACCACACAAACGAAAACATTAATATACACACATGAAATGTGATGGTTGCTACAGAATTAAAGTGCCCACTTAGGGGGGAGGGAGGGATGGGGTAAATGGTTGACTTATCCAGTTGTTTCTGGCCAAACTGAACAACCTTGCAGGAGTCAATAATTTAAAGGGAAACAATAGTCTAATAACAAGTTAGGTTTGGATGATATTCTATTTAATGAGGATTTGATCTATATTGTAAACTATAAAACCACTATTGGATATCTTAAAAACAATTGTGTCTTGGACACTTTCCTTGGTAGGTAGTAATTTAAACTCACCTAGTTAGGTCTAGGCCACTCCACCATATTTTACCGTGCGATCCACGCGGTGCACTGCAATCCAGTTTTCATGAGATCAACATTTTTTGCAGATTGCAAGCGCTCCTACAGCGCTGATTGCAGCACAAATTGGCATGCACTTTTGCTTGCGATACCATTGTGCGTTGCCGTGCGCTGTGATTACACAATTGGGGTGCATGTGAATGTGCAAAAGATACAGATCGCATGCACTCCAATTAGCGGATCACACCGCTACGCAAGGCAGCGCACCTAATGTGACCTCAACAATTGGCCAACACTAGTGTGCGGATCGTGCGTTAAAATATTTTGGTGTGGCCTAGCCCTAAAGGAGACACTGATAAAGAAGCGGAGCAGAAACCACAATCCTGTCATTTCATAGGAAACCACTAGAATGTACTTTATTATTAAACGTGTTTACACTTATAGAGGGACCCCCATCAACACACGTCTATGGGGAAGATTTAATAAGAGGTGCAAAGTTTTTCCTGTGCTATTAATTTGCAGCAACCAATTATATTTTACCTTCTTACTGGGTCTACTGCAGTTCGATAACATCTGATCGGTGGCTGCAGATTAAAAGAAGAGACCAACCTGTTCACCTTGTATTGCACCAACCCCAAGGATTCTAAACAAATTGCTGTTAGTGCATATATCATTGGTGGAAATGGTCACTATGTTACTGATATATATATATAGCACATGTCCCATTGTATGCAACCAGTCCAGACACAGCATCAGTAGCGTAATGAATAGATCAGGCAGTTTCTCCGAACACCATGTGGACACTGAAGTTGAGAACTCATTGTATGCCCAGCATTAGGGAGTGATTCTACAAAACTAGACTTCCTATGTATTTTTGTTGCAAAGTGCATATAAAACCCATGGCATTGCTGTATCCATCTGCAGGAGACAACAAAATAAAGCGTATCCCTATTATCATAACACAAAAACATTTATCAATAGAAACAGTATCAAACAGTGCCAGTGATCTTATCTGTCCATGTGCCCATGGTTGGCCAACTGGCATTTGATGGCCTTGTATTACTTACATTGTTAATGATTTTCTAGAATCCTGACATTTTTCATTCCCTTATAATTTACTAACCCACGACAGACGTAAAGTCTTCCACTGGCAGGTCAATATTGTCCCTATAATTTAAACTGTCAGTATTGGGTCACCCCTTGTGTACTTTGGAGCAGAATATGGTTAAAATGTTCTTGCCTGACTTATTTCTAAACCAAATTATTCCTATAGAAAGACTTTTCTCTGTGGATATGGCTTTTGATACCACAGATAACTGATACGCAAACTCCTAAAACAGGTAATATTTCAGTCTTATCTGTGGCCATCCCCAGAACCATCTCTTGTATTTGGAAATTTGCTTTTACTGTAGCTAGAACCAGATAGAAACATACGGAGGTGCAAAGTGACCCTAGCCCAACAAATGTAAATGCTGTAACATGCTGAGTTTTGTACAGGAAAGAAATAGAATAAACTATATCCTTCTACTTGCAAGCTGTTATAATAACATATCATACCGCTAATTTCCATACCACTGCTGTGTGGTCAGTTTTCCTGTCCATTGACTCTGTCAATGTCACCCATCATTGAGAGGTCATAAGCCGACTGGTGAAAGGCTGGCACACACGCACACTGACGAATACAGGCAGATTTTGCTTCCAACCAATGGTACAATCAAATAAACGTGGCTTATTGATTTTGCACCCTTCTGGACTAATAATAAAGTGGTGTGCAGTGGCTATTACTCTCTAAACAAATATTAGGCTGAGTACACAACATCCACCGATATGAGGTGTTATGGTCGGTTGGGCCGAAAAATTGGATGGCCATTTGTGGGCAGCCGTGACCAATCTCTGTCCCCGATCGGCTATGTTGGAAAATAACTGTTGATCGTGCAGTCCCCTATGCAGTCTCCTATGGTCCGCAGCTACGTTTGCCATTACTGGTAGTGATTTGTCCTCGCCCACTGCTCGCTACTGGTGAATGGTTAAGCTAGCTTTTGACATTTGTAGTGATTTTGATCGGATCACTCCAAATGTCGAAACCCGTTTTCCGATCGACCGATCAACAAAGTCAAGCAATTTATCGGAAAAGCAAAGATTTTCCACCAACCCCATCTTCTGTTCCAATCTCTGCAGGTTTCAAAAAATCTGAAAATCTGCAGAAAGATCAAGGACTCAAGCTGTTCTTCCAATCGGATTCCAGATTGTTGCCCTCGATCGGAAATCCAATTGGAAAAAATGTCTTCCCATGTATAGCTAGCTTTAAGCTGGGTACACACATGCCAGATGTTTGAAAGATTTTTCAAAGATCAGGATACACACATTCCCGACTGCTCTCCCTAATCATGGGACTGTGTTTCCCACTACCGCAGCTGACTCCCTCTATAGGGATACTACTGCGGCCAAGTGAAATTTTTGGGATAGACGCTAGACACACTGATGATAAAGCCCCGATACCGTTGGATCGGTATCGGGGCTTTATTGTTAGTGTGTGTACCTAGCACACCTTAGCTGATTTCTGACCCCTGATCATGACTTACACCCGCTTCAGCCAATAGTCATGCGTGTGTGTGCATTGGGTCTGGGGTCATCGATCCGCCTGGTATACGTGTGTTTGAACCTTTAAGGCTTGTACACATGTCCGATGTGTGCAGCGAACAACGACCCCCAATGCCGATACATCCGCACGGCGAACCGGCATTCCGGGTGAGAATCGTGAGTGTGTATTCGTTCAGACAGGGGTTGTTTGGCAGTCCGCCAGGCGGAATCGCGCTAGTGTATCGGCATCGGGGGTCGTGGTTCTGTGCCAAATTGTACATGTGTACGAACCTTTAGTCTGAACAAAAAATTTGATGTAGTGCATGTACCCAGACTTATATCAACTGTGTTTCCTACATATAGAAACCTTAACTTATCTTGCACTGTGGATATTATTAACACCCCACCCCCTACTCGTCTGTTTGTTATTATCACTCTGTGATGGGATTTGTACTGATAATGGTAGTTTTTCCATTACTAGGTGATAATGTACACTTCTCAGGTGATAATACAACCTGATCTCTACTGTACATATATTACCACACTTGTGACAAATAGACAATAGAATGTATATGATTAATCTCCACTTTAGTCCACCTCTTTTTGTGTCTACAGGTCACATACCACATTCAATTAGATGGTAAGTCAAGCTGGGAGATGAAGTTAACAAAAAAGAGAAATGGTGCTCTTATCTATTAATGAGATTTAAAAAGGTCCTGGTGGGGATTAGGCACATCAGATAAGAACTACATAGTATCATTTAGATGGTATTTCTGCCTTGTACAAACATTACACTCAAGTAATACAAAGCCCAGATCCCTCCCTGGGGGAACACAGATTGTGCAATAGACATAGCAACTTCCTTCTCCAATCAGATTCCAACAAACTTTCTTACTCTTTCTCTACTATCTATATATATATATATATATATATATTCATTCATCCATCCAATGACATGCCTGATAGTGGAAGATTATCAGAAGGTTGACTGGTTGTACCTTGTGCACTCTTGCTTCATGGATAAAATAACGAGCAATGCTCTTTGCTATTTTGGCCATCTTTGTGGCCAAATTGGATATATTCATCTCACACTTCTGCAGCCCATTTGCTTTGCAGAAAACGTCTTTCTCTTATAGCCCTCGTCATTTCTACCAACCTCATGCAGCAGGATTTGTGTGCCCTCATGTGGCATTCTGCACCTTATAAATGCATCCTGGATTTTGTCTGGGGACACTCAGATTAAACTGTCACTCAGGACTCTGATTGGTATCTATTTAGCTGGGTACCGATGAAGGGTCAATCCTGTCGGCCCTTTTTTGGTAGGGTGTGAACCCCTGACACATTTCCTATACATACGAATGTGCTATGGCTGGAACAGTTCCCCTGGACGCGGTGAGCTTTCTGTTCTGTTGTGTAGGGAGTTGGCCACCATCATTAGGTCTCCCTATAGTTTATATATACTTTATATAGGGAGAATGTTGGGGACCGTGTTTAGCCACATCTTTGAAAGATGATAGAATCTTACATATTGGTACTGTGTGTGCTGTGAACTATATACTGTTGTGAAAGTGAAGAATACACAGTTTAAATATCAGCATTACTCCTGGGATACAAACTCACATGCAAGCATTTTAGCCCTGATTTCATAGCTGGTTTTCTGCACAAAATGCAAAAAGGATTTTTTTTATCTCACTGCATGGACCAAACTAACAATTACCAATAGAACATTCCAGGTCAGAGTTCTCTCGTAGATGCACCAATGGTCAACTAAAACCCTGGATAGGACCCAGAAGTCTCTTCCTTATTTAATTACCATTTACCATTACAAGCTGGCTATGGACAATTATTTTGTGGCACAACCAACTCCCAGTATGGCAACTCCTGTTCATATGTTTTTACTAAAAATGAACAGAACAAAAAGGAATATAAATAAATGAACAAAACTCTGAATATAAAAGAATGTGAAATCTAATTACAAAACAGTATATTTTAACAGGGAGATTCCATAAATCTCCTTGTTATCATTATCATTAAAAATTTTGCTTATTTTGCCCCAACCAATCAGATGTAAAGGTTCGTACACACGTGCGATCGTGGGTGCCGACCCGCAACGCACGATGTGTACAAACGGCCGTTTCGGACGGTAATTGGGCCGTGTATGGACACTTATACATGGGTGGATCTCTGAACAAGCGGCTGTACACGGGCCAACTATCGGCCGAAATGGCCATTCCTACATATCGTGCGTCGCAGGTTTCAAATGTTAAATAACATCTGATTGGTTGGGGCATTAGCACCATTTTTAACACTAAGAACTTTTATTGAATCTCCCTGTTTAGTCTTTTTTTAAAAATCGACAGTATAGTTATATGTCTGCAGGCAATGCCACTTTGATCCTCTGCCCCAGGAGAGTTGGGATTCAATCCACAGTGGACAGTGGAAGAGGCAATAGTTCAAAACTCCACAACCAACTAACATTCCTTAATGGCAAATGACTCACAAAATGTCTCCTGTGCAGCTGCCACAGCCAGTTCAATATTACGTGACTGTAAATAAGCCCATAAGTGTATCACTACATATTGGAATTCTATAGTACTATTTGGCACAGAGTTGTCTTTGTTTACAGTTACTGAGTGAATTTTTTATACCTATATTTCCAGTTTTGAAAACATGAATGAAAAGTAATGAAAAGACTTTAGAAGTTTAATACAACGAGCAGTATCTACACAGAGAGTCAAACAATGGACAATTCGTTTGAAGATCTGAAAGTGTCAATGCTATTGGTGTAGGTGTGTGGACAGCCGCTCCATATTTTATGCGTCTATTTATTTTGGAGATCTAATATATCCAGAGCTGTTAATATTCAGGCAATTAGATCTAACTATAGACCTCAGACGTATTTATTTATGATTTACTATACTATACCTAGGAGCTCTTTGTTAGCCTATGCTATCAAACTGCAGTAACCCAGTAAAATACTAACATCTGATTGGAATACTGCAAATCAACAGCATGGCAAAATGTTTGCACCTCTTAGGCTGAGTACACATGGGCAGATTTTTTGGCCCAATCAACTGATGCTTCTGATGTCGGTCGCCTGTTCGTCCGAATCAGGCGAACGGGTGATCGGACAAGTTGGTAAATCACGGCTGATCGTTCGGTTCCTTATGGGACCGCAGGATCAGTCACACGAACTGTCGGCCATGGCCACTAATGCTCACTCATAGCGAACACTCGGTCGGGAAAAATAGTCCACTTGTGTGTACCCAGCCTTACTGTATCAGCACCGAAGTGCTATCACATATAACACTAGAAATCCCAACCTTGGATTACTAAATAATATTTCTTTTTTTTGCAAAGACAGATAACCTTGCCAATCTTACAAAAAGCAATAAAAAAAGAGAATAAAATCAAATTAAAATACATTTACCATAAATGTTCCTTCAGGCAGCAGCACAAAATATCTAATATTACAGTGTATTTTTTTTCCATGTATGAATAAATACAATGAAATCATACTATATACAGGCTTGTACTGGGAACATTATAGAATGGCGGATAATAAAATAACATTTCTTTTACAAAATCAGTTTCAATGGATGGTCGGGTTTTTTTGTTCTTTTTTTTAAGTTAGAGAATGCAATGGGAATGTGGGCTATACCAGCTTGGAACATACAATATTCACCAGTGAGCTCCAGCTGTCAATAATCAGCTCCCAAAATTCCATGACCCTCCCCCTGTTTCAGGATGACTACAGATGGGCCAAGCTTAATTGATACATAGTAAACACAGAAGCAATTTTCCCACTGAATGCAACAGATCAACCATAAAGAACATTTACTTGTATAATGGATCCCTCCTCGTGATCATTTCTATTCTCCTGAAGATTTATTTGCTGGCCTTTGAGAGGATCATGAGGATTGATCCGGGAAAAGATAATTTTACAGGTTAAGGCTGGTTAAGTGGGTAGGTAGCACACATGTAAATGAGCTGAAAGAAGAATTTAAAGTGTGCAAAGTCTCTTAGACTTTAGGGATTACTGGGGCTATGTGCTGAGAGCAACTATCACTCCCTTTTGCTCCCTTAAGGCAATGCACAAAGCCAACAGCAGCTATCTGTGCATAGTGAATAGGGTTAACCCCTACCGAATCTTTAGCCGTCAGCGAGAGGTCAGCCAGGCTGAATGACTGTCAGTTGCATCTGACAGTTTGCAGCGACCGATAGTGAGTCCCATTGAATACCTGACAATAGCCCAGGATTCGGGCGAACAGACTACCATCATTGGTTGTGGTGGGCCTCATGTCGACCAACCAATACATAGAAATATTGATCGGTCACCCCGAAAAATTGCATGGTGTGTACCCAGCCTAAAGCTACATTTTGGCCCTGAACGATCAAAACACAGTGCATCTATTCTGCATGTAATCTTAAATCATGTAGCTCAAGCCTTCTTTTTATTTAATTCCATCCCATACTATTTAGATTTTTGATCTGCGCCCAATCCCTGTATTGTATATTTTCCTTAAGATCCTTTTTCAAAAATTGTGCTACAGATGCCCAGACCCAGATGAGAGGACCTGGGACAATGAAGGGCACTGTGCTGCTCTTCTTGACAACACCCAATATTCAAAGCTGAGTATGATGTTGGTAGCTGATAGGGAGTTGCAGTTTGGATACCCTAATGTAAACACTGAAATGATATGCATGAATTGGTTTTCTAGCCAAGGCACGCTGAGGCTGATGGCGCTGGGCAAATGCCCTCTATACTGGCCATGGGCATTACTATTTTACATGTACATTAAAAGGAGATGCTAAAGACAAAATAATAACACTAGGCAAATTACCCTCGCCTTAACTTTCTTTAAGGTTAAGGAATACACCAAACATTAACATAAGAGCAACTGCTACCTACAACCGCAGCTTTCAACCACCATATCCTCATATTGTTTGTAGACAACATTGTTGCCCGAATCTATATATAAAATACTGATAGGGCTAAGTTTTGAAGGAACACAGCAGCTGGGAGGTGTGGACTCTGGGTCCATGGAGTTCATCAAGGTCTGTATAATTGCGTGATTGGTAGGTTCAAGGTGGGACCTCAGTGGGAAATCACACATCCCTTCACAATGATAAGCTTCATAATCCAATGGAGCTATTATCCAATCATCCCAACCTAATTCCTTAAAGTTGACATGAAGAGGCTTCTTGCTGCATCTTGTTTTAGACTTCTTCCCATGACCTTTGCCATTATTTGTCCTAGTGGGGAGAGCTGTCCTTTTCCTTCTTCTTTTGGGAATGGACTGTTGACCTGAATCGGGTGGCTCCAAGAATTTAGGATTTCCCATTGACTTAATCTTTTCCCTGATCTCTTTAAAAAGATTTTCCCTCCTCTTGGAAAGGGAAGACACCACCAGTAAAGCCTTTTGATGAGGTGGTTGTCCCTCTCGGCTAAATCCAAGTTGCACTGGCTGCAAAAATGTAGATTTCAGATCAGATACAATCTTCAGCATAAAACATAACAGTTCTCCAGAATGTTTTCTGCTTTCTACAGCCTTCCAAACACTAAATATCTCCCATCTGGTCATCAATGTGTCAAGGAGGTCTGCAGGTCTAGAATCTAGAAGCTTGGGATGTTGCGACCCAGTGGGGCAGGTGTACAGATTGAGATGGACCAGGTTTTCAGATTCATATATGGAACTTACGTTTTTTGGAAATCGTCTCAGGATCTGTAGCTCAGCACCCACTACTTCATCCCTCTCAGGCAAACTCCTTGTATCAAATAAAAATTTCTGCAGTGAAGGATCGGGAAGGAGGTCATCTGGAACACATAAATCAATCAGCAAATCATTCATTATGGTACCTTTTAGGCAGCAGCTATTACTGTATTATGCCAGGGCCTATGTGTAGTAAACTGTTTCTTAGATGTTACCAATGTGTGCTCAAAATCAAATAGACAGTAATGGCTGGGAAGCAGTTTGAAGCTCGTAAATCATTTGCGCTTGTTTATTGGAAGTGTACTTGTTGCAAGATTCACTTACATTAAGTTAGGACAGAGAATTTATACTAAAAAGAAGATTGCAAAACGTAAACTGCTGATTGCAACAGATTGCTACCTAGAGGTCTCCCAGAATCCTCTTCTGTCTTAGATTGTATGGGTAAAGGGCACAGTGAGAATAGTGAAAAGAAAAGCTTGGTGTTTGTCTACTAAAATACTTGCAACAAACAAGAGTAATTAATGTGTGTGTGCGTGTGTGTATATATATATATATATATATATATATACTAGCTGTATTAAGCCCATTACATGCTAGAAGTGTCCCAAGCCCAGTATACTCACCTCCACCCCATTCCAATGCAGCCAGCAGTCAGTAGTACCCAGAGTAAGGACCTAAACTACCTTGAAGTTTGCTTCGCGGCTCTGACTCTACTTCCACCGGCCAATGGGGAGACAAACCCGGTGGTGAGTACCTGGCGGTTTAGGTCTTCACTCTGGGTTCTAACCATCGTTCGGCAGTGGATAAGGTAAGTGTAATTGTCCTGCATCTGTGAGGCACAGATACAGCAGTCAGGGTTTTATTATATAGGAGATTATAATTAATATATTATATATATATATATATATATATACGGACTCATAATGCCAGAGCACTCCAAGGGCTTGATCATAGAAGTGTTTATTCCAAGTGAGTAGGTCTGAGTCATACTCACTTGGAATAAACACTTCTTTGATCAACAAGCCCTCTGAGTGCTCTGGCATTATGTGTCCATGTCTATTACATTCTACAGCAGCACCCAGGCAGTGTTATTACAGTACGGAGTGCGAAGGATCCAACATCGCTATATATATAAATGTATACACACATATAAAAATGTATCTATATTTTCTATTAGGTGCTATATTTTAGTATCCAACAAACAAATAATGGCAGACTACGTGGATCTCTGCAAAGATATACATTGTACTTTATAGTATAGATAAACAAAAATACCCAACATGCACGTGGAGTCGCCCCCGATGTCTCCAGTATTTGAGATGTTTTTATATTTTTTTTATTATAAATAAAGTTGAATTTTTATCTCATGGAGATCTCATGGAGATCCCTGTAACATGATGTTATTGTGTTGGATGCTATGGACCATTCAGGAGACGTATACCTTTCTGGTGACCAGTAGAGAGGCTCCCTGGCCTGTGATAGAACTGCCTTCTGTTTGTATGTATATGTAATACAGGTTTATTGTCCAACCATCATATAAAAAAAATAATTAAGTGGTTTGCACATAGATTTATTTATTGATTTAAGCATCTGTAAGTAGACAAAACTAATGGAATTTTTTCTTATGCACTACCATCTCTGTTATTCAGGAGACGTACAGTAAGCAGCCTCTATCATCTCTTAATCAGAGGTGAGTTGGTTTCTGTCTGTTTCAGTTTTTAACTGGGTCTGGCGCAGACTGTCACACTAAAGATCGCCTAGAAAACATTTGGACTGGCAGTAAGCATCAGTCATTTACTGTACTGAATCCTGATATATATTCTTCAGTCATCTCCTGGTTTGAAGAGCTTGGGAAAAAAATTCCTGCCTGTTGGAGATAAGGGAACTCTTTGAAGAGTTCATCTGGTTTTATTTTAAGTGAAAACTCCAAGAGATTGGGCAGACTTCTCCGTATTAACCCATTGGAGCCAGGGAGAGTCAGGAACTACTAACAGACAAGGGGTTAACTGGTCTTTCTCCTACGCATTACCAACCCCCCAATATTATTAGTAATAAACTAAAGTCTATCACATTCAACCTCTAACAGCAGAATAACCCAGGCGCCTGCAAAATATATATGTTAAGCTGATTTTGCTATATTTTAGGTTTCTTTAGGTTGTTTACTATTAAAGACTCCTGGGGAGATGTAATAAAAGTTCTTATTGTTAAAAATGGTGCTAATTTTGTGCCAACCAATCAGATGTTAGCTATGAAATGTAAATAAGATCTGATTGGTTGGGGCAAAATTAGCACAATTTTTAACGATAAGAACCTTTATTACATCTCCCTGTTGATGTATTAATCTTTAATAAATGGGATTATCACCCCTGTCTTCTCTGGATCAATCAATCTTACATTGAAATACAACCTTTTAATTAGAGCGAGAAATGTAAATAATTGATTTCAGACTTCATCGCCCTATAAACTATACATTATAATAAACATACATTATATAATATGTTATTATAAACATATACATTATATAATATACATTATTATAAACATATACATTATATAATATGTTATTATAAACATATACATTATATAATATGCATTATTATAAACATAATAATAAAATATGTTATTATAAACTATACATTATAAATCATTATATAAAATACATTATATATATACATATATAAAACATATACATTATATAATATACGTTATTATGAACATATACATTATATATTATGTTATATAATATATGTTATTATAAACATTATACTTTCTATAATATGCGTTGTTGTAAACATACATTATATAATATATGTTATTATAAACATTATACATTATATAATATGCGTTGTTATAAGCATATACATTATATAATATGTTATTATAAACATACAGTATCATAAAAGTTTACATTAAGCAAAATACATTATTATAAATGTATACATTTTACAATATGCATTATTATAAACGTATACATTTTACAATATGCATTATTATAAACGTATACATTTTACAATATGCATTATTATAAACGTATACATTTTACAATATGCATTATTATAAACTTATACATTTTACTATATGCATTATTATAAACGTATACATTTTACTATATGCATTATTATAAACGTATACATTTTAATATATGGATTATTCTAAACGTATACGAAAAATCAGTGCGTAACGCTATTATGATGAAAAACCTTTAATGAATAGAAATATTTGGCTTATATATTAGACTATAAATGATTTTGTTTTCTTTCGCTGAAAATCATTTTTATTCATCTACAAAAAGAATCAATTAGTTTTCTATAAAAATTAAAGGGAGCACGGAAATAATTCTATTTCAAAATAGCACCTAGTTAATTTTCCTTCATAACCAAATAAAAACAAACCAAAGAAAACCCGGTGGATCGAATTATTTTTCTTTTATCGCTGTCCTGCGTTTTAACTAGACCTTCAAAACAGATGCCTCACTTGTAGAAACTCCAGCAAACTTAATTATACTTTCTCCATCAAAACTGTGATTTTAATATATAGGGGGGGAAAGTGAACAAAAAGTTATTTGCTAAAATGTGTATGCGGATACTTTGCACCCAATCGCATTTGGGATTCTTTTCAGTTGTTCGTTTATTACTGAGCGATGTGTGATTTGGTGGTTCTTTTTAGAGCGCAGCCATTTGGTCATTCAAAAATCTAAAACGTTTATTGGAAATCTGTCCCATAATACGTTACGTTTTATATAATATTTAAGGGAAATGGTTTCATCAAAATGGTTTCCATTTTCTTTACAGTGAAGTTCAGCTAGTGAATAGCCGTCCATGGGTTTTTATAAGACAAGACGGGAGATTAAAACATGTTCAGTCACATTAATTGTAATATTAGCTCATTGTCTTCGCTGATTGCCCAAGTGACCTGGTGACCAGACTTTAAAGGAATCAATAAGATGACATCATTTCTATGACAATATTAATCACCTCATGGAAAGAGAAGGTTAAGGGGAAACAAAGACAATTCATACAGCACTTTTACATTTAAACTCTAAAAGAATCCCTGTCTATGTCCACAGAAGTGGTCACTCAAAAGTGACTCTCCATCTGCAATAAACTTTAACTCCCACCATGCACAGCCAGACCTTTTTTTTTTGCAGTTCTCAAAACAGCTGGAGAGCCACACAGGTGGAGAACCAGTCATTCAGGGGTTGGAAACAGTAGCAGAGAACTGTCCCCCCTTCTCAGTGGAGGTTATCTGCAGAGGAATAACATGCTGGTGGGAATTCTGTGAGTCCTCTCACTCACCATGGTTACAAAGTGCGGCTTTATAGGCATCTTACCAAAAAAAAAAATCAACTATTGCAGTAGAAAGCCAACAGGAGGTGCAGCAGGTCAGCCCAATTCCAAAGGGCAAGGATTTTGGAAGTTTATTAAGGATACATCAGGACCCAATAGTCCCAATATAACGGTACCTGCATTGAAAGGATGATGGGCTCCTGGGTTATGCAATCTAAAAGTTTTTACTATTAAACATCTAACTTCTACTCTGCGCTTCATTATATACCCCCCCTCACACACACACACACATACTTGCATTTACTAGGCTGATAACAGGTTTATGTCTATACACTCACAGTACACGTGTAGCTAAACCAATGCATATAGATTACACATTTAGTACCAAAACTATGGAGCTGCCAGTCATGGCTGAAATTAGACATAAAGCTATGAGAACAGGATGTACAGGTGTAAATACACCAATTACTTTGCTGGTCTGTAGGAATTTTATTGGTGACAGGGCAGACAATGTTAATGGGCACTTATATGGGATATGACATTACTCCCTGAACCTCCACTACCCTAAAAGGTGTTTGGGACCATTGTAATGAATGAAAGCCACAAATTCCATAGAGAGGAAGGACATGTATATATAGTATATATATATAAGATATACAGAGGGTTCTATGTGTGGATCCGGACCAGAACATCCAGTGCCAGGGATATAATAACCCTGTAGGTAGGCAGTGAGCTGTCATATAATATTTAGCCCATATTATAAAATCTAAAATATACACGTCAGAAAAAAGAATGAATGGAGATTGACGCATTTCACTTTGTCGTGAGTGCACCATGTGAGCACATACTCAAACCGAGTGCATCACCAGACATTGCCACTTCCCTGCAAACTGGTCTATAACTAAGCCCAAAGCTCTGTAAGAGTACATAGTGCAATAGGACAAAATGGATCAGAATCAGCAGTTACAGACACTGTCTATATAAGTAATATTAACATGGACCCCACCTTATCCTTATCAGAACCATCTGCCACCTGCAGAACTGGACTTACCGTGCCCTTGGTCCACAAAGCTGGTGATTGTGTTGGCTCTTGTCTTGTTCTTTGTTAAGTTCTTGCTGAACTCCTTGTTCTCAGTGCTGGACAAACTTTTGTACAGGGAGATCATGTACTCATGAGGTACCACAGTGCTCTTGCCTATGGACTCCTTGCTGAACAGTAAGCGGTCCTTTGAGTGCCCTTGTAAAGTGACAAGTGTCTTCCTAGCACCCCCTGCCATGTTAAACCTGTGTGAGGAGGGGAGCACAGCAGCAGCAGCAGTCTGGTCAGCCCAGAACCAGGCACTCCACAGCCCCAGACACAGAGCCGCAGCTTTGCTTAGATCCATTTTATCAGTTCACTCTGCTAGGGAATGAGAGACTTGGAGGGGGTTTGATGGCTTTGGGAACTCCCCCGTTGCTTTTCTAAGATTCTGTTAATAACCTGTGAATAAGCCAGACAGACACACAGGTTTATGCGCCCTCTGCTGGAATAAAAACCTCTGTACCTGGTTTCTTTACAAAATGAAATGACAGAGCTCCCAGGTTTGCTATCCTTGCAGGCAGGGGCGTAACTACTAGGGGAGCAGACCCTGCAACCTCAGGGGGGGCTGGAAGCCGGGGGAGGTGGGGCATTTTATTTTTCCTATGACAGGTACAGCTTCCTCCCAGACAAACCTCTGTAGCTAAAGCCGGGATAGGGGCCCCATCATAATTTTGCTCGGGGTCCCACTGATTCCTAGTTACGCCACGGCTTGCAGCCGAATGACAGTGCGTCAAAAAAAAGATGTTTTTGCCAATAAATCCATGTTCGAAATGCAGAGTTTTTATTTGTTTATTTTTAAATTCTGTTTTTTTTAATTGGAGTTTAACGTTTGCAAATACGTTTATCTACAGTTATTTATTTTATTTGAGGTTGTTAATGGGAAGTACATAAGTATGTTAATAAACAAATCAGTTGAAGACTTTATTAGTTTTACAAAGGTGAACCAGTTATTCTCAAATACTTCGTCTAAATTTGCCATGTGATGGGGTTTCATAGGGAGGAAGGTTTGTATGTACCAGTGATGTTCATAAAGCAGAATCCTGTATCATATTTATCATGTATCCTAAATCGTATATTAAACAGAAGGGAGGTTTCTAAGTTCCATGTTAGTGGAGAAGACTTAATCGACAGGGTCCTTAGGGTGACTTTTTCATTCACGTTCCCTGCTCATTTTCTACATGGATGGATGAATGGGAGACTATGGCACGATGTAAACTTCCTATTGTCAGTGAAATTTAGGTTCTGTGGGTTTACTACACTCATTAATCTTTTCTGAATGTAGACTGCTACAGAAATACTGCTGGGTGTCTACACATTTTTATACATTTAAGTCATTTGAGTATTCCACAAGGTGGCAGTAATCTTTTTTAAGTAAATATGGTTGATTTACTGAAGCACTTGACAAAATCATGTGTGGCAAAAGTATGTTGTGCATCATCTTGAAATCACCATCTGTCCTTCGTGTTTATACTGCCACAAGGTCCAGTTCTACAAATTATAATAGATTTAGACCTGCAACCTTTATTCTTTAACAGTCCTACAAAATGAATACAACTTCTCTCAAGCACCTTATAGCCTTTAGTAGATGACTATTCTCTGTAGATAGGGCCAACACAGGTAGTAACATAGTAAAAATACTACTATTAAATGTAGCTGCCTCTGATATTTCCATAGAAGACCACATGATTGGGCAAAATATACCAACCTGTCTGTTTAAGCTTTCACCGAATTTTAAGAAAGTTCGACTGAAACATCTGCCTTTATTTTTACCAAAATCCAGAAATATCGGTTGGTCAGGTTGAAACATCATCTGTACCTAGCCTTAAAGGAAGCCATACATATGTTTTTACGACATTCGATCGATTCTGCCGGAACGTTCTTCTATGCGGCCCACATGTGAAAGCAAAATCCCATTCATTCAAGAACGGGAGAGGCGGTTCACGCAGGATCGATCAAATACCGTGGGGGCGCTCGGTCAGGTAAGTAAAATCCAACATATGTATGGCCACCTTTATCCTGGGTTTACACAAGCATATTTTTCATCCAAACGATTTTTCCTTGTATCAGTCGATCGGGACAAAAAATCTGTGCTGATGCCAATCTGTGCTGATGTCAACTGCCTGCTCGCCCATATAGGGCGAAAGGGCGATCGGACATTTTGGAAAATCACAGCCGATCGAGCAATCTCCTATGGACTGCATGATCTTTTATGGCAAACTGCCGGCCGCGGCAGCTTTCACTGTGACTGACAGTGATTCGTCCTGGTCTACCGCTCTCCAGCGGCGAACGCTTGGTCAGGATGAAAAATTTGTCCATGTGCACCAAGCCTTACAACAGTAACAGACAAGTAAGTGTCACACAGCTCACTATAAATAGCCCACTAATGAGAACACGTAGCATACGTGTTTCTTTTGTTTTCACAGCTCTAGTCCTGTAGTATCGTATGCTACACCCTACATCCATTTTGTGACTTTATTCCTGTACGGTGGAAACATGAGGTGTGACGTATACTGGAATTTCCAGCTACAACACCTGAGCATGTCAACTTGTATCATCAGCTGCATCATAAGTCCCACCCTGAACTTTACCCACAAGCCTGATAATATTTTTATTCTCTCCCTAAAGTGACCACAGGCAGAGGAAAGCAAAAATTGATTGCAAGACTGTATGTAGCTTTTTGGGGATGGGGCTTATGACTCATTTTATAACACATGCCTGTCACAGAGACATAGAACCAGTGCAGCGTAAGAAGAAAGATTTTACAAGCCTATAACATTGGATTGACAACAGCTATAGCCATAACCCTAGGCTTGTTTGAAAGGTATGGGAGAGCTCTTTTCCGTAGATGGCACTTGAATGGAGACTGCAATTCCACATTAAATAAAGGTAGTCATCTGGAAAATCAGCAGCAAGCCACATTTATACAGGAGCATTTTAGTCTTTTGGTTCTTTTTGTTATAACTAGTTGGTACAATAAATGAAATAAGGGAGTTTACACAAAAAGCAGCACCAAGAATCACATGGCTGGCTCCTTAATGACCTATCTTACAAGGCTGATGACCATAGAAGGGTTTGCCTTCCCATCATTTCTACTCAGTCTACTCAGGCTATTATAAGAACAGATTGTACATTGAAAGTAAAGCCCAATAATCTGAAACTCCTATAAAGGTGCGACAGGATTGGCTGAATATCAGACAGGTGTAGAGCATGTTATGAAAGGGACCAATCCCAGCAAATTATCACTGTCAGACATGGGATTGGTTTGTTTGTTTTTTCAGAAAAGTACCATTCGTAGCGATTAGGTTTCCATAAGTATAGCGAAAATATCTACACAGGTATCACACCCCTCCCGGGAGTCGCTGGAGTCTCCCGGATTTTGGGGAGGTCTCCCGTACTTCTGCGAGACCACCCTAAACTCCCGTGACCCGAACTTACCTGGAGTCTCTGCCTTCAGAACATCCCTTTTTGGTCACAACGCCTCTTTTATAGCGTAATACAGTAACTCCGCCTTTGTCCCATTGATGAAATCATTGACACGTCCCACCAGGCCCCCTTCCCCTCACCCTGCCCGAAAGCCACATTTGGCAGGGTGAACACAAACTTGGTCATTCAATGGTGCTGCATGCTGATGTTCCCCGGGGCTAGACCATTCATACTGATTGACAATTGAGTGAAAGATGACAGATTGAGGGCACATTTACATATATAAATATGTCTATATGTCTATGTTCTATATAAATATGTACTATATGATCAGTGTTACCCAGAGATGATTTTTTACAATTTTTTTTGACAGAAAGAGCGGCCAACTCCATGTTATCAAACAATAAAATTGGCATTCCTAGATAGGGAAATATGCAGCATTCTGACATGGGTAGATACAGCCAAATACTTCACATTGCTGTCAGGGTAAAGCATTCAGGTATGGCTTACGTCCACTAACTCCTTAAAGTGCATAATATCAGCATTCGAACGTTCTTGTCATTCATAGAAGCTACATACAGAGCACTTCTATTTGACAGCAACATAAAGCATTTGGCAGAATTTCCGATATATAAAGAGAAAAAACTGTTAATTGAAAAGTCAAGAATGTTTAGACTTGGAAAACAGTTTAGCGAAGAACCCTTTTATTTGCTATGGAATGTATCCTGTGTGTGATTTGGTTCAGCCAATGACTGATCGACATCTATGGCTCTCCAAAGGATTTGCTGGTGTTCCTAATAGATTTAGGGATGCCAACGTATGATTATAACCAGGCTCATAATTAGCTCTTTTAGCCAAGTTGCCAGAGTGTATTCTGTAAAGTTTCACCATTTACCATTATTTCTGTATAGAGATGGCCGAACTTTCGAAAGTTCGGTCCGTTTTCGAACTTTCGAACTATATGGAAAGTTCGAAAGCGGACCCATTAAAGTCAATGGAAGTCAAATAGTTTGAAAAGTTCTAATGAAATACAATTAAAATATCAATGGTAACTTAATGTAAATGGCTGTGGGACCTGGGAAATGGTCTGGGGAACATGTTCAAATATCCAGGACTTTCGAAAACTCGATTTTACTCTCAGGCGCTACTTTCGAGCTCTCGCGTTCGAACATTCGATAATTATCCCATGATAGACTCTATTTACTCGCATATTGGTATAATAGACAATTTACTTGCGGATTCGATATTCGATATTTACTCGTGTATTGGTATAATAGACATTTTACTCGTGGATTAGATATTCGATATTTACTCGCGTATTGGTATAATAGACATTTTACTCGCAGATTCGATATTCGATATTTACTCGTGTATTGGTATAATAGACATTTTAATCGCGGATTCGATAATTCCATATTTACTCGCGTATTGGTATAATAGACATTTTACTAGCGGATTCGATATTCGATATTTACTCGCGTTTTGGTATAATAGACATTTTACTCGCGGATTCGATAATTTGATATTTACTCGTGTATAGGTATAATAGACATTTTACTTGCGGATTCGATATTCGATATTTATTTGCGTATTGGTATAATAGACATTTTACTCGTGGATTCGATAATTCGATATTTACTCACGTATAGGTATAATAGACATTTTACTCGTGGATTCGATATTCAATATTTACTCGCGTATTGGTATAATAGACATTTTACTCGTGGATTCGATAATTCGATATTTACTCGCATATTGGTATAATAGACATTTTACGCGCGGATTCGATATTCGATATTTACTCGCGTATAGGTATAATAGACATTTTACTCGTGGATTCGATAATTCGATATTTACAAGCGTATTGGTATAATAGACATTTTACTCGCGGATTAGATATTCCATATTTACTGCGTATTGGTATAATAGACATTTTACTTGCGGATTCGATTTTAGATATTTACTCGCGTATAGGTATAATAGACATTTTACTCATGGATTGGATAATTGGATATTTACTCATGTATAGGTATAATAGACATTTTACTCGCGGATTCGACATTCGATATTTACTCGTGTATAGGTATAATAGACATTTTACTCGCGGATTCGATATTCGATATTTACTCGCGTATTGGTATAATAGACATTTTACTCGCGGATTAGATATTCGATATTTACTGCGTATTGGTATAATAGACATTTTACTTGCGGATTCGATATTAGATATTTACTCGCGTATAGGTATAATAGACATTTTACTCCCCCCCCATGGATTCGATAATTCGATATTTACTCTATATTGGTATAATAGACATTTTACTCGCAGATCGATATTTGATATTACTCGTGTATAGGTATAATAGACATTTTACTTGCGGATTCGATATTCGTTTACTCGCGTATTGGTATAAAGACATTTTACTCGCGGATTCGATATTCGATATTTACTCGCGTATGGTATAATAGACATTTTACTCGCGGATTAGATATTGGATATTTTACTGCGTATTGGTATAATAGACATTTTACTGCGGATGTTCGATATTGATATTTACTCGCGTATAGGTATAATAGACATTTTACTCTGGATTCGATAATTCGATATTTACTCTCGATTGGTATAATAGACATTTTACTCGCGATCGATATTTGATATTACTGTGTATAGGTATAATAGACATTTTACTTGCGGATTCGATATTCGATATTTACTCGCGTATTGGTATAATAGACATTTTACTCATGGATTCGATAATTCGATATTTACTCCGTTTAGGTATAATAGACATTTTACTCGCGGATTCGATATTCGATATTTATCGCGTATGGTATATAAGACATTTTACTCATGGATTCGATAATTCGATATTTACTCACGTATAGGTATAATAGACATTTTACTGCGGATTCGATATTCGATATTACTCGCGTATGGTTAAATAGACATTTACCCGTGGATTCGATATTCGATATTTACTCGCGTATTGGTATAATAGACATTTTACTCGCGGATTCGATATTCGATATTTACTCGCGTATTGGTATAAAGACATTTTACTTGTGGATTCTAATTCGATATTTACTCGCGTATGGTAAATAGACATTTTACCGTGGAGATTCGATATTTACTAGCGTATTATTGTAGTAAGACATTTTACTCGTGGATTCGATAATTCGATATTTTACTCGCGTATTGGTATAATAGACATTTACTCGTGGATTCGATATTCGATATTTACTCGCTATTGGTATAATAGACATTTTACTCATGGATTCGATAATTCGATATTTACTCTCATATTGGTATAATAGACATTTTACTCGCAGATTCGATATTTGATATTTACTCGTGTATAGGTAAAATAGACATTTTACTTGCGGATTCGATATTCGATATTTACTCGCGTATTGGTATAATAGACATTTTACTCGCGGATTCGATATTCGATATTTACTCGCGTATTGGTATAATAGACATTTTACTCGCGGATTAGATATTGGATATTTACTGCGTATTGGTATAATAGACATTTTACTTGCGGATTCGATATTAGATATTTACTCGCGTATAGGTATAATAGACATTTTACTCATGGATTCGATAATTCGATATTTACTCTCGTATTGGTATAATAGACATTTTACTCGCAGATTCGATATTTGATATTTACTCGTGTATAGGTATAATAGACATTTTACTTGCGGATTCGATATTCGATATTTACTCGCGTATTGGTATAATAGACATTTTACTCATGGATTCGATAATTCGATATTTACTCACGTTTAGGTATAATAGACATTTTACTCGCGGATTCGATATTCGATATTTACTCGCGTATTGGTATTATAGACATTTTACTCATGGATTCGATAATTCGATATTTACTCACGTATAGGTATAATAGACATTTTACTCGCGGATTCGATATTCGATATTTACTCGCGTATTGGTATAATAGACATTTTACCCGTGGATTCGATATTCGATATTTACTCGCGTATTGGTATAATAGACATTTTACTCGCGGATTCGATATTCGATATTTACTCGCGTATTGGTATAATGGACATTTTACTTGTGGATTCGATAATTCGATATTTACTCGCGTATTGGTATAATAGACATTTTACTCGTGGATTCGATATTCGATATTTACTCGCATATTGGTATAATAGACATTTTACTCATGGATTCGATAATTCGATATTTACTCACGTATAGGTATAATAGACATTTTACTCGCGGATTCGATATTACTCACGTATAGGATATAGACATTTTACTCGCGGATTCGATATTCGATATTTACTCGCGTATTGGTATAATAGACATTTTACTAGTGGATTCGATATTCGATATTTACTCGCGTATTGGTAAATAGACATTTTACTCGCGGATTCGATATTCGATATTTACTCGCCTATTGGTATAATGGACATTATACTCGCGGATTCGATATTCGATATTTACTCGCGTATTGGTATAATAGACATTTTACTCGTGGATTCGATATTCGATATTTACTCGCGTATTGGTATAATAGACATTTTACTTGTGGATTCGATAATTCGATATTTACTCACGTATTGGTATAATAGACATTTTACTCGTGGATTCGATATTCGATATTTACTCGCGTATTAGTATAATAGACATTTTACTCGTGGATTCGATAATTCGATATTTACTCGCGTATTGTTATAATAGACATTTTTCTCGCGATTCGATATTCGATATTCTTGCGTATTGGTATAATAGACATTTTACTCACGATTCGATATTCGATATTTACTCACGTATTGGTATAATAGACATTTTACTCGATCGAATCGGATTCGATATTCGATATTTACTCAGTATTGGTATAATAGACATTTTACTCGTGGATTCGATATTCGATTTTACTCGCTATTGGTATAATAGACATTTTACTCATGGATTCGATTTCGATATTTACTTCGTATTGGTATAATAGAATTTACTCATGATTCGTATTCGATATTTACTTGCGTATGGTAAATAGACATTTTACTCGCGGATTCGATATTCGTTATTTACTTGCGTATTGGTATAATAGACATTTTACTCAGATTCGATATTCGATATTTACTTGCGTATTGGTATAATAGACATTTTACTCGCGGATTCGATATTCGATATTTACTCGAGTATTGGTATAATAGACATTTTACTCACGGATTCGATATTCAATATTTACTTGCGTATTGGTATAATAGACATTTTATTCGCGGATTCGATATTAGATATTTACTCACGTATAGGTATAATAGACATTTTACTCACGGATTCGATATTCGATATTTACTCGCGTATTGGTATAATAGACATTTTACTCACGATTATATTCGATATTTACTCGCGTATTGGTATAATAGACATTTTACTCACGGATTCGATATTCAATATTTACTTGCGTATTGGTATAATAGACATTTTATTCGCATGCCTCGAACGTTCGAACATTTGATAATTATCGAAAGTCCAGAAAATATCGAATATCTGAGTCCGAATAGTTCGTCTCGAACTCGGGTTCTAGTCCATTTCTAATTCTGTATTGATACCGTTCTAATGGTGATAGTCTAGGAGTAACCGTTATTCCTTTCCCATGGCAAATAGAGGGCATGAAAGTGCTTCAAGGTAGTCCCGACATAGCACCTCACTACGCTAGTCTTTCAGTACGCTGTCCAACACACTGTACGGTGAGTGGCTGCCTAACAACCAAACAAACATAAGAAATAATGAAAAAAGACATATTGGCATTAATTTACAAAAAAAAATAGTTTGTAAGAGACGTATAAAGAATGAACAAATTCTTTCTATTTTTCTCTATGAATGACATGTGGTTGCTCAGTTATTTGTTTCTTCCCATTCTATTTCCAAGCATTTGACTGTCAGTAACTGACAGCTTTTTGGCTCCTCCCCAGTCTCCTCCAATTCTGCCAGGGAGCAGGCAGTTACTGCTCAAGTATAGCGTTCTTTAAATACCAGTGCTCGCCTCATCCAACATGAACACTTACTCAAATTAATGGTTATCAAAAGAATGAGGAAGACTCATATTTCTCAGGAACACTGTTTATTAGACAAGCAGGTTCCTATTCTGTAGGTACATTTAAAGGACACCTATACTGGAAAAAATGGACTTTGCCTCATATTTATCTAGAAATAAATACATGTATGAGGTGTGTATGTGTTGCTGCAATCCATTACTTGTTTTCTTCTCTTAACTGACTCCTCCTTCCATATGACATGACAAGTCAAGCATGCTCAGTAATCACAGAGGTAGCACTTTGAGAAAGACTTCCCTACCATGCATTTCAAACACACCAATTGTCATCATTCCAAATTACAGCAAAAATACACACAGCAGAAAAGTTTATGATTATTAAGCACTTGATTGACAGCTTAAATGTTGTTGAGATTGGATATCTAAAGAAATAGGGGACTGTTCGACAAAAAAAAAAAGAAAAAAATAGTTGGGAAGAATTATGGTTTCCAGTAATGGGAAAAATGGGGGAAAAAAAAAATAATTCCAGTATAGATGCCCTTTAAAGGAATAGTTCAACTCCCAATGTGAACTATTCCTTTAATGTATTATTTGAAGCCCAGGAGGTTAAGGAGCTATGTCTTACCTCCCATTCTTCAATTAGTAGCTCAGGATCCAGGAATGAAGATTCAAGAAACTTACCTTTTGCGCAATCCACAGTAAAATCCCAGCCACCTCCTTGTTTTACTTATGGTGCACTATAGCTGTACAGAACCTGGAAGCAGTCAGGACCTGTCTCTGTAGCGGTGGATCTTGCAAAAGGCAAGTTTCTTGAATCTTCGATTCCAGATCCTGAGCTATTGATTGAAGAACAGGAGGTAAGGTTTAGCTCCTTAACCTCCCGGGCTTCAATCAATACATACACGGAATGATTCACTTTGTGAGGGAACTATTCCTTGAACACGATTAAACCAACTCCATGATCATAGACATATATAATTTATTTTTCCTTTTAAATACATTGCTTTGAGAGCCAATGAAACGCTATCGCCAGTGTCCGTTAATACCGTTGATTCTTTACTAAAGAAAGAACAGACACAGATACGCTTCTGGTCATAACTTCTTGTAGGAAAACAAAGGGGGGGAATCTAGTTTAAGGGTGGCAATGTTTTTCTTCCATTCTTTCTTTCTCTGGTTAAAATCAGATGTTTCCTTGGTCTCCGATTATAAAAACAAAAGTCTTAGGTTTGAGAGGATATCAGTACTTGTTCATCCAACTCCTTTCTGGGTCTGTCTGTTAAGATTCCTTGAGCAATACATAAGAAAAATAAATAAATAAAACAAGCCGAGTGATTTATATTGTTAGGATGGAATGCTCCACTTTTACCCAAAGCAAACATTCCACTTAAAACAATCATTTTTTTTTTTTTAGAATTTCCTGTTCATTGGAAATGGAAATATATTTGTGGGTTAAATATCACAGGTGCAATTCATGCAAAACATGTCGGTGCCAGAGCCAAGAAAACGGTTTCCAAGCATCGTTCTGTGCATTGACATTAGAGACCTGGTGTTTGGGGTTGGATATTGTTTCCTTGAGGAACATGGATCAACGCATCAGATTAACATGTAATAAACGTGGAGGGAGGGGGGGATGTTCACTGTCTAAGATGAAAGAAATTTAGCCCAAAGGCCTCGTCAATTGTTCTGTAATAGTAACGCTTCTCTAGATCATAGTAAACTGATTCGTGCAGCTACTAGACTGACTCAAATAATTATATTAAACATAAACAGACCCCTTCACGGAACTGCTCAGAGTTCCTCTGTTGGATTCTCAGGAGTATTATTTAATCACTGGTGTTCGGAAACAATCAGTGTCTCATGCATGTTTACCAAGTTAACCAGGTACAAATGGCCACCCACTGTGCTACTTGCATTTGGTTTTCAGTAAAACAAATTCTTAAAGTGTCATCTGTTCCAAAGCCGTTAAACTTTAATATTTTAAACATCTTGTACAGTGATAATGAAGCTTTGTCATTTCCGATATAACAGAACTACAACTTTATATCTTCCAGTCACGGGAAGTCAGGGAACTATTCCAATTCAATCTCTCCTTCCTTGTTCTTTTTTGGAACAATGCCCATCAATGCAGGAAAGACTTCCTGCATAACTTGACTGTAGACTTACTAAAAGTCCTGGATTCTGCAGGACAGTCCCAACGTTTAAGCTTCATTCTCCCTCCTACAGTGCCCCACTGAAGAAGGGGAGAGGTGAGCAGTATAATGTAGACAAGTGTAGACCAAAGATGTAGCTGTAGTAGTAACTTTTTTGTATTTGTATATAAAAAGAAAGAAAGGAAACAAGTTGTTTTAAAAGTTCCTATCAAGTATAAAATCCAATAAAACATACATGTCCACCCCCAAAAGTATAATTTAACCCATTACTGGCCCCACTGTGTAGTGTAATAAAATCCTTACCTTAAATCCCAGCTCCAAATGGTTCTCCTGTAATGTCCCTGTAAAGTCCCAAAACCTGGCCACCAGGAGCACTGCAGGGAGGGAAAATGTTTCCGCCTCTGAGGCTTCCTCTCAGAGGTTTTTGGCTTGCTCTGAGCAGCCCTGCCCCCTCCCCCATCCCTCTCCCTCCCATTTTCCTCTCCCTCCCATTTTCCTCTCCCTCCGCCTAGTGTAAAACCCCTTTGGGGTACTATAGGGCTTCCCCCCCCAGCCCCAACCGCTATAATATTATGTGCAGAAACTCCCCTGATTATTACTTATCTTACCTCTCTCCCCCGGCGTTCTCCACTGCCGGCAGCCACGTCTGCGATTGACTGCCTTTCAGCCAATCACGGTCCAGCTGCTGGTCCGGCCCCCTGTTTACAGTTTCATGCAAACAGAGGGCCAGGACAGTACGCCATAGGAAAGAGGTAAGGTAAGTAATAATGGGGGGAGTTTCTGCACATAATAATATAGCGGTTGGGGCTATGTAGTAGTAACTTGACAGTTGTCATTGAGAGATTTGTACAAAAAAATTTTTTTTGGTGGAATCCAGTTCATATAGAACCTGTGCATACAAGTAATGACAAACTAATACATGGCACTGGTTTCACGAAGTTTTCCTAGAATTAATTTAGGAATGCTGGCAACTGCTGTAAAGGGGGGGGAGGTAGAATTGTATGTGTTTTACAGGTTAGCTGTTTATTTGACCCCACTTTTTTTAAAGGGAATCTATACTGATTTTTTTTTAATTGCCCATTACTGGAAACCAATTCCCAACTATCACTGTTTTTTGTTGATCTGTCCCATTTCTTTAGATATCCAATCTGAAACATTTTACATTTCTGTTGTTTTGCTGAAACTGGAATGGTGACAGTTGGTATGTACGAATTGCATGGTGGGAAATTCCCTCTCCAGTTCTGGCTTGTAGTGATTACTGAGCATGCTTAACTTCACAAAAAGTGATGGAAGGAAGAGTCGGTTAAGAGTGATAGCAGGGATACTAAGCCTGAGCAGAACAAGTACTGTATTGAAGGAATGCAGCAACACACACCTCAGATTAAACATTACATGTGTTTAATTATTAATTTAAATAACAAGTGTTTTGATTCATATTTTTATACTTGCCCTTAAATATATGTGAGGGACAATATCATAAAAATGGGATATTGTCATCCTGGGAAAAGCAGAGACTTTATATATGCAAGTAGTGATGGAATAGTTTATTGTAAAATCAGCAATTTACATGCTATTTTATTGGTGATATACAGTGCCATTAATTTGAGGCAACCAATCAGGTCATTTTTTTTAATGGGACAAAAAATAGTGGTGTAAAATTTAAAGCACCACTAGATAATGAAAATGACTACAAACAACTTGTATATCCTTACGTACCCTGTCATTTTGCCTTTTTTTTATTTGGAAAGAATACATGTATTATTCTAAGGTGGCTTTGTCAAGATTTCCAACACACCCTTCAATAAGAAACAGCACATTCAATGTTACTTACCCCCCAGATAGATCGCTTAGGTCATCACCTGGCAAAACCTAATTTTAATTAAATCCAACAAGTAGTCCTGTACTATATCAAACCAAATTACAAGTTAGTGCCCCTTACACGTGAACCATTCAGCCACTCAGAAAGCTTTTTGTTAAAGCCCTGAGCTTTAAACTTGCAATCAATAGCAGCTCAAAATTCATCAGAAATACCTTTAAAAATGTAAACCAACATTTATTGGTTGCAGTTATGGTATTAATTGGTACAGCACATTACATTGGTATGCTGATTAAATAATATAAACATTAATTCCTCGTCCATTTGTTTTCTGTTAGTTCCGTGAGTGCTAAAATGCAGTGGGATCATTTGTACTCTGTAAAGAGTATCACATATCAGTTCTTTGCCATCAATATGTTTTCTGTGGCAATGTGTTTTTTATGAACCTGGAGTTAATTGAAAACATCAAACATAAGATGATTATTTATTGTGTTGTGTGTCTGACTGCAAGAGTTGAGACATTTACTCCATATTTCTTTTAAAACATCACCATCTACTGGACAAATACAGGGATGACCCTAAGGATATTTTTACGGGAAGCACTGGTTTTAGGGTTAGGGAACAAGCAGCATTTTTCCCAGGACTCTGATCAGTGCGTACGAGTATGTTTGTTGGTTATTTTTATTATTTTCTTTATTTACCAAAGCAATTGTTTCATATTTAATCTACAGCCATAATAGTAACAGCTTATAGGAAAGAACTACTTACCCTGTAGTCAACATTCTCAATGTTAAATGTGAAAAATGTTAAATGGCAACTCTGGCAGCCCACCTCCCATTAACACTACCCAAACATAAACTTCTACTGTAGGTCTTTCTGTATCACCACATTTGCAAAATATTCTGCCAATAAACTCACGTCAATTGGTCTACTTGTGTAGGATACAATAACCCCACCATCACCCTGAGCATTCACAAAGCAGAAAATAGCCTTTAGCTGTTGCAATCTTGGGAAATGTACAGAAGTCTGAAAGACAGTGTAGCAAGTGTGTCGCTCCAATACAAACTGCTAAAAACAATTCTAAAATTTCAATAATGTTGCTCAACTTTTCCCCAGTTCAATTTTGAAAGCTGTTTAATCAAACTAAGGCAAATTCATGTTTGGCTTTGCTAGATCCCCAAAACTACAGTAAATGTTCCTAGTGAGTTATGTTCCTAGTGAGTCCTAGTGCTAGTCACTCACAGATAGTCTGTGCTGGTGCAAAATCTTATCAAAGGTAAGGTGAATACTGGTCACTACTGCCTATACTGTCCCAGTACCAGACAGCACCAATCACAATTAAGGGCTGAGGATCCACAAAGGTCTCTGGTACTGTCATAACCCATTACTAAATAGGAAAAACATACCCTGAATGTACGTAATAAATATTAAAATACTTATATAATTCTAGTAAGCCCTCCCCAACATGCAAGGGCAATATCTGTAAAATAGCTGTATCGGTAAATACAGATACAATAAGTAGTGCAGAGACAGACACTTGGAAAATCCTGCACTGCATATTGTGAGGGTGCTCAAGGCACATTAACGCAACATTTAGGCAGAGACAAAAGTCTTGCGAAATATGAAGCTGCTGCTTGGGAAGGATGTATCTACTGGTGCCAATATAAAGAGAAAAGACAGGGAGAACTGAACTTCAAATGCTGACAAATAGAGGACTTATGAAATGCCATACAATACAAACTTACCTCCCACCATTTGAGCAATTTTCCGACCCTCTTTATTGGCTCAGCGCTGTTCCCTTTGTTGGAACACCAATAAACTATAAAATCCTACTACAGTAAATTGCATTAAAGGAATAGTTCACTCGAAAAGTGAACTATTCCTTTAATGTATTGATTGAAGCCCGGGAGGTTAAGGAGCTATGTCTTACCTCCCGTTCAATCGAACAGGAGCCAGGGACAAAGGTTAAGCATATTTACTGTACCTTTTGCACAATCCACCACTGGAGAGATGAAAATCTCCAACCGCTTCCTGGTTTTAATCTCTATAGCATGCATTATTGCGCATACGCGCTATAGAGGATTACAACCAGGAAGCGGACGGAGACTTTCATCTCTCTATCGGGGGAAAGGGCAAAAAGTAAATATACTTAAAGGGCAACTGTGGTCTCAAAACAGGTGAGGGTTAAATGAAACCCTGCAGTATTTCCTTTATAATGAGCCGATAATCACATCTCAGGCTGGAGCCTGTGAGAAATTACATTGTGGTGAATGTACAAATTTTCTGCTTCCAGTAGGTTGAGAGACATCACCTGACCTTTGTCCCGCAGTCCGCCCCAGGGGAGAAGCATGCTCAGTTAAGACTTAATGCTGGGAAAATCAGGAAGTACCTGGGGAAAAAATTGACAGTTGAGAAGGGGAGCCTATTAATGCAGGCAGAGGCTGGTCAGATGACTACAAGCTGGTCACATGGCTGAAAACAGGAAGTGTTCAAGCAGAAAGTAATATTGGTAAACCTTTCCAGCAATAACATCTCACAATTTTATCTAGAGATGTGATTTAGGTTTTATTTTGAAGGTGAAATGGAAGGCTTTTTATATAATTCTTACTAGTATGGAATAATTTGAGACCACAGTTACCCTTTAACTTCGTTCCTTGCTCCTGCTCAGTTGATTGAAGAACGGGAGGTAGGGCATAGCTCCCTAACCTCCCGGGCTTCAATCATTACATTAAAGGAATAGTTTATTTTTCGAGTGAACTATTCCTTTAAAGTAAATGTAACCCCCTGAATTCAGTTGGATCAACTGGACTAAAAGTTTAGTTCTTGAAGACGTTTCGCTAGTCATCCAACTGGCTTCCTCAATTCAGAATGACTAGTACAAGAATCTGTTGGCAATATAAGTAACCTGGAAAATCCCAATTAGCATATGACAGCCAGATGTTAGGGACCTTCTGAATGCAAGGTATGGATGCATTAAGTCTAAGGGGTGTTATAGGAACTGCCCAGGGTAAGGTGTCAAAACAGCATTGTATATGGCAGACAGTTGGTGTCGAACTCCCCCCCTCTATTTAGGCTTGGTTTCTTTATTTTCACATAAATGGCCTAATTGACACCGCTTTTGAACCAGTCATTTTCCTTTGCCAAGATGTTTACATTACAATCTTCAAAGGTATGTCCTTTATCCTTAAGACGCAGGTACATGGCTGAGTTCTGACCCAAGGAATTGGCTCTTCTGTGCTGGGCCATAGGTTGGTGCAGTTGCTGTTTGGTCTGCCCCACATACAAATTAGACCACTCTTCACTGCACTGTGTATATGATGTCGCTTTTCTTGTGTTTTGGTATTGGGTCTTCTGGATGTACCAATTGCTACCTCAGTGTGTTGCTTGATTTAAATCAGACAGGGATACGTTATTTGTTGGAAAAGTTCCTTAATTTCTCAGAGACCCCTGCTACATATGGGATGACCATGTTCTTCCTCCTGTCTTGCTTTTCCCCTTCATTGTTTGTATCTGTGTTCTTTTCTTTCCTTCTACTTCTTTTGACAAAGGCCCAGTCTGGATATCCACAAGTTTTAAGGGCTCCTCTGAGATGTTTCATTTCTTTAGCCTTCGCCTCTGTGCTAGTGGGGATGTTCTCGGCTCTGTGTTGCAGGGTTCTGATGACCCCCAGCTTGTGATCTAAAGGGTGGTGGGATTCAAACATCAAATACTGATCTGTGTGTGTTGGTTTTCTGTAAACCTCTACTTCCAATTTACCATTCTCCTTAACTTCTACCAAGCAGTCCAAGAAATCCAGTGTGTTGTTTTTTACCTTTTCCCTTGTAAATATGATGTTCTGGTCTAGAGCATTGATGTGTTCTGTGAAGGCTTGTACTTCCTTCTGGTGGTCTAGGTCCCCATGCTAGTGTCAGTGCAAACCCACGTTAAAATAAGCAGAGCATAGCCCTAGGTCAAAGCAGGCAGAATATAGGTATATTAGCTACCTCAACAGGCAGGAAAGGTTACCTGTATTACGCACCCCTCATAGGTATGTTATGAGGAGGATCAGGTAACCAGTAGACTAGGGTAAATATGCTGCAAACAGATTAAAAATCACACATAGTGCAGAGCCCCTGACACGTTTCGTCCACGCATGGAGGACTTACTCATAGGGAGGGGAGCCTCTGGAAATTGCGAGCTTACATACCTATATGCTGCCTGCTTTGACCTAGGGCTATGCTCTGCTTATTTTAACCTTGTGTTACTGTGTAATTGTAACCGTGGGATATGTGGGATGTATACTTGTGTAATTGGTACCGTGTGGATAACTTATTATACTGTGTATTGTACTGTGTGGATACTGTGGGATATATAGTGTGTATTGTACCATGTGGATACCGTGAGATGGTATGCGCTGCCTACCCATGGTGCTTATAAATAAAATTATACATACATATACTGTGCATTGTAAACCGCATGGGATATATCCTTTGTATTGTCCCGCGTGGGATATATCCTTGGATTGTAAACCAACCCGTGGGATGATCCTGTATTTGTCACCGTGTGGGATATATTCCTGTGGTATTGTACCGCTTGGGATATATCCTGTGTATTGTCCGCGTGGATATAACCTGTGTATTGATACTCGCGGTGGGATATATCCTGTGTCCGTTAACCGCGTGGGATATATCCTTTTACTGTAGCGCGTGGGATATCCTGTGTATTGTACCGTCGTGGGTATCATCATGTTATTGTACCCGCTGGGATATATTCCTGTGTACGTACCGCATGAGATATATACTGTGTATTGTACCGCGTGAGATATATCCTGTGTATTGTACCGCGTGGGATATATCCTGTGTACTGTACCGCGTGGGATATATCCTGTGTACTGTACCGCGTGAGATATATCCTGTGTATTGTACCGCGTGAGATATAGCCTGTGTACGTACCGCGTGGGATATATCCTGTGTATTGTACCGCGTGAATTCCTTGTGTAACTGTACCGCGTGGGATATCTCCTGTGTACTGTAACCACCGTCTGGTATATATCCTGTTACTGTACCGCGTGGGATATATCCTGTGTAGTACCACGCGTGGGATATATCCTGTGTATTGTACCGCGTGGGATATATCCTGTGTACTGTACCCGCGGGGATTATCCTGGTATGGTACCGCGTTTGGGAGATTATCCGGTGATTGTCGCGTGAGATATATCCTGTGTACTGTACCGCGTGGGATATATCCTGTGTATTGTACCGCGTGAGATATAGCCCTGTGTACTGTACCGCGTGGATATATCCTGTGTACTGTACCGCGTGGGATATATCCTGTGTACTGTACCGCTTTGTATATCATCCTGTTTATTAACCGCGTGGGATCTATCCCTTGTACTGTACCGCGTGTATATTCCTTTGTAATGTAACCCGGCGTGGGATATACCTGTGTACTGTAACCGAGTCCGCGTGGGATATATCCTGTGTATTGTACGCGTGGGATATATCCTGTGTACTGTTACCGCGTGGGATATATCCTGTGTAATTGTACGCGTATGGGATATATCCTGTGTACTGTACCGCGTGGGATATATCATGTTTAGTGTACCGCGTGGGATATATCCTGTGTACTGTACACGTGGGATATATCCGGTGTATTGTACCGCGTGGGATATTCCTGTGTATTTGTACCGCGTGGGATATATCCTGTGTATTGTACCGCGTGGGATATATACTGTGTTTGTACCGCTTGTACCGCGTGGGATATATCCTGTGTACTGTACCGCGTGGGATATATCCGTGTACTACCGCGTGGGATATATCCTGTGTATTGTACCGCGTGGGATATATCCTGTGTACCTGTACCCTTGGGTATTCCCTGTCGTATTGTTAACGTGTGAGATATATCCTTGGTTGTGTGTTGGGTGGGGGGGGGGGGTGGTAAATTGTACCGCGTGGGATATATCCCTGCAGAATTATTGTAACGGTGTGAGAATAATACTGTGTATTGTCCGCTTTGGGATTATCCTGTGTATTGTACCGCGTGGGATATAACCTGTGTATTGTACCGCGTGGGATATATCCTGTTGTATTGTACCCGCGCTGGGATATTCCTGCTTAGGTAACGGTGTGAGATATATACTGTGTATTGTACCGCGTGGGATATATCCTGTGTATTGTACCGTGTGGGATATATCCTGTGTATTGTACCGCGTGGGATATATCCTGTGGTATTGTAGCGCGTGGGATATATCCTGCTTATTGTACGTGTGAGGATATATACGGTGGTATTGTACCGCGTGGGTAATATATCTGTGGTATTGTAACGTGCGTGGGATATTCCTGCTTCTTGTACGTGTGAGATATATACTATGGTATTGTACCGCGTGGGATATATCCTGTGTATTGTACTGCGTGGGATATATCCTGCTTATTGTACGGTGTGAGATATAGACTGTGTATTGTAACCGCGTGGGATATTCCTGTGTATGTACCACCGCGTGGGATATATCCGCTTATTGTACGGTGTGAGATATATACTGTGTATTGTATCCACGTGGGATATATCCTGTGTATTGTACCGCGTGGGATATATCCTGCTTATTTGTAACGGTGTGAGATATATAGGTGTATTGTACCGTGGATATATCCTGCTTATTGTACGGTGTAAGATATATACTGTGTATTGTACCGGGTGGGATATATCCTGTGTATTGTACTGCGTAGGATGTATACTGTGTATGGACAGAGTGGGATTTTAATGTTGTATTGTACCGCGTGGGATGTATACTGTGTATTGTACTGTGGGTGATGTCTACTGTGGAGTGTCACCGCGGGATGTATACTGTGTATTTTCTGTGTCGGGTGTATACTGTGTATTGTACTGTGTGGGGGTAATCTGGTATTGTACCGCGTGGGATGTATACTGTGTATTTTACTGTGTGGCGGTGTATACGGTGTATTTGTACTGTGTGGGGTTTAATACTGTGTTTGTACCGCGTGGGATTATACTGTGTATTTTACTGTGTGCGGTGTATACTGTGGATTGTACTGTGTGGGATGTATACTGTGTATTTTTACAACTGTGTGCGGTGGTATACGGTGGTATTGTACTGTGTGTGGTGTATACTGTGTATTGTCCTGTGTGGGGTTATACTGTGTATTGTCCTGTGTGGGATATATACTGTGTATTGTACCGTGTGGGATATATACTGGTATTGTACCATTTGGAATGTATACTGTGTAATTGTACCATGGGGATACAGTGTATTGTACCGTGTGGGATATAACTGGTATTGTACCATTGGTATGTATACTGTGTATATACCATGTGGGAATAGATACTGTGTATTGGACCTTGTGGCTTCTGTGTGGATATATACTTGTATTGTACTGTGTGAATACTGTGGGATATAAACTGTGGTATTGTACTGTGTGGGATATATACTGTCTGTTGTACCGTGTGGGATATATACCGTGTATTGTACGCAGTGTGGATATTCTGTGTCAATGGTACATGTGGGATATCTACTGTGCATTGTACCGTGTGGATCTGTGTAATAGTTACTGTGTATTGTACCGTGTTGATAGTTGTGGGATGTATACTGTGTATTGTACCGTGTGGATACTGTGGGATATATACTGTGTATTGTACTGTGTGGATACTGTGGGATATATAGTGTGTATTGTCTCATGTGGATACCGTGAGACTATTAATAGTAGTTGTGTGCGTGATACCTTGGACAGTATACTGTGTATTGTAGTTCCGCACGGATACCGTGGATGTTACTGTTAGTTGGCCGCTGTATACCAAGCGGACCTTAACTGTGTATTTGTGCCGCAGTGGATAACCGTGGGATGAACTGTGTTGTAGTGCTGCTGTGATACGCCAGGACTTACTTGTAGTGTGCCACATGATACCAGTGGTATGTAACTGTGTCGTCTTGCCGCCTGTATAACCAAGGGACGTATACTGTGTTGTGCTGTTGTGATACCTTGGGATGTTACTTTGTAGTGTGCCGCATGATACCGTGGATGTATACTGTGTAGTGTGCCGCCTGTATACCAAGTGGATTGTCATACTGTGTTAGTGTGCGGTGTGGATACCATGGGAGTATATACACTGCGTGTGTCCGCATGTGATACCGTGGGATGTATAATGTGTAGTGGTCCGCCTGATACCAAGGATGTATACTGTGTAGGGTGCTGTGTGATACCAGGATGTATACTGCGCAGTGTGCTGTGTGTGATACCATTGGATGTGTAGTGGTGCCACTGATGACGTGTGGGATGTATACTGGTGTCATAAGCCGCTTGATACCTTGGGATGTAAAATGTTCGTGGCTGCCCGCGTGGATACCGTGGTGATGTTTACTGTGTAATGTGCTGGCATGGAATACCGTGGGATGTATACTTGGTAGTGTGCCGCGTGGATACCCGTGGGATTGTAACACCTTTGTGCCCAAGTTTGCTATATAAATAAACATATACTGTATATTTGGCCATGTGACCGTTGGATATATACTGTATATTGTGCCAATGTGGACACGTGTTGGATTATACAGTATATTGGTTTCCATGTGGACAACGTTGATATATACCGTAATTTGGCCATGTGGGACCACTGTTGGAATATATACTGTATATTGTGCCATGTGGACATTGTTGGATATATCTGTATCTTGTTCCATTGCACGTTTGGATATATACTGTAATATGGTGGCCTGTGGACACATGTTGATATATACTGTATATCGTGTGCCATGTGACCCTGTTGCGATATCTACTGATATTGTGCCATGTGACACTGTTGGATATATACTGTAATAATCGTGCCATGGTACACTGTTGGATATATCTGTAATTTGTTTCCATGTGACCATCTGTTGGATATATCTACTGTATATTTTTCCATTGCCACTGTTGGATATTACTGTTATCGTGCCATGTGACAATGTTTGGAATAGACCTGTATATTGTGTTCCATGTACAACTGTTGGATCTATTATCCTGTATCATCTGTGGCCATGTGGACAACTGTTGGAGATATCTGTATACGTGCCATGTGGACACTGTTTGATACTAATACTTTATAATTTGTGCCATTGTGGACCATGTTGGACTATATCCTGTATATCGTGGCCATGTGGACAACTGTTGGATATATACTTTATGTGCCATGTGGCCAACTGTTGGAATAATATACTGTATATCGTCCATGCGGACACTGGTTGGATATATACTGTATATTGTGCCAATGTGGGATACTGTTGGATATATACTGTAATATTGTGTCCATGCGGACACTGTTTGGATATATACTGTATACTCGTTGCCATGTGTGAACTGTTGGATAAATACTGTATATTGTCCATGTGGACACTGTTTGATATATACTGTTATATCGTGCCATGTGGACACGTTGGATGATATACTGTTATTGTTTTCCAGTTGGACACTGTTGATATAACTGATATCCGTGCCATGTGGACACTGTTGGATATATACTGTATATCGTGCCATGTGGACACTGTTGGATATATACTGTACATCGTGCCATGTGGACACTGTTGGATATATACTGTATATTGTTCCATGTGGACACTGTGGATATATACTGTATACGGGTTCTCATGTGGACACTGTTGGATATATACTGTATTTGTTCCATGTGGACACTGTTGGATTATACTGTATATTGTGCCATGTGGACACTGTTGTATATACTGTATTTCGTGCCATGTGGACACTGTTGGATATATAACTGTATATCGTGCCATGTGGACACTGTTTCGATATATACTGTATATCTGTGCCATGTGGACACTGTTGGATATATACTGTATATTGTGCCATGTGGACACTGTTGGATATATACTGTATATCGTGCCATGTGGACACTGTTGGATATATACTGTATATCGTGCCATGTGGACACTGTTGGATATATACTGTATATCGTGCCATGTTGGACACGTTTGGATATATACTGTATATTGTTCCATGTGGACACTGTTGGATATATACTGTATATTGTGCCATGTGGGTACACTGTTGGATATATACTTATATTGTCCATGTGGACACTTTTTGGATATATACTGTATATCGTGCCATTGGACACTGTTGGATATATACTGTATATTGTTCCATGTTGGACACTGTGGATATATACTGTATTCGTGGCCATGTGGACCCTGTTGGATATATACTGTATATGTGCCATTGGACACTGTGGATTATCTGTATTGTTCCATGGGACACTGTTGTATATAACTGTATATGTGCCATGTGGACATGTTGTGATATATACTGTATTTGTTCCATGTGGACACTGTTGGATAATACTGTATATGTTCCTGTGGACATGTTGGATATATACTGTATATTGTGGCCATGTGGACACTGTTGGATATCATACTGTATATCGTCCATGTGGACACTGGATTAGTGTATATGTTCATGTGGACACTGTTGGATATATACTGTATATTGTTCCTGGGGACACTGTTGGATATATACTTTATATTGTTCCATGTGACACTGTTGGATATATACTGTATATGTGCCATGTGACACTGTTGGATATAATCCTGTTATATGTGCCATGTGGACTGTTGTAATACTGTATTCGTGCCATTTGGAACACTGTTGGATATATACTGTATATTGTGCCATGTGGACACTGTTGGATATATACTGTATCTTTGTTCCATGGACAACTGTTTGATATATACTGGATATGTGGCCATGTTGGACTACTGTTGGATATATACTGTATATTGTTCCATGTGACACTGTTGGATTATACTGTATATTGTTCCATGTGGACCTCTCTCTTACCTCCTCCCTTGGCCTTACTCAATGGTCCTCTGCTCAGACCCATTGTAATGGGCACACACTGGATCTGGTCTTCACCCGTCTATGCTCCGTATCTAACTTCTCCAACTCCCCCTTTCCTCTGTCCGATCATCATCTTCTCAAATTTAATCTTGTGTCATCTGTCCCGGCCGTAACCCCTATCAAACAAACGTACAGATGCAGAGACCTGCATGATCTCGCCCCCCATTCGCTCTCTACCCCCCTCCAACAACTTATCTCCATGCCCTCCTTCTCTGACCCTGATCTTGCAGCCGTCCACTACCATTTCCATGGTTTCCAATGCCCTTTTTGTTGCTCCCTTATCCACCCGTTGCCTTAGTCACAAGAACCCACAACCATGGTTTATGGACCAGATTAAAAAGTTGAAAAGGCAATCCCGTATAACCGAGTGACGCTGGCGCAAGAGTAACAAAAATAGAGACTTTCTTGAATTTAAAAGTGCCCTTTATCGGATCAGAGATCCTTAGCCAAACGAAACTATTTCTCTTCACTCATATCCACACAATCCCATAACCCCAAACAACTCCCTGCTCTGTTTACTCATATTTCACAGAGCAAATCGAAAACATCCAAAATGCTTTTCCTGTACACCCTACCTCCTCCATATAGCTTCCTACTCCTACCACTGCACCGGCTTACCTCCCTTCATTGGTTAATCCCTTTAATTACACCCTAACGAGCTGTACCACTATTACAGAACAGGGACTCTTATCTCTCCTATCCAGGGCACATCTCACCACTAGCCCCCTCAACCCCATTCCCTATCATCTTATTCCCCCTTTCTCCTCTTCACTCATACCAGCCCTAACCTCTCTCTTTAACTTGTCCCTCTCCACTGGTATTTTTCCCTCTTCATTTAAACATGCTGTGGTATCCCCTATGCTTAAAACCCCTCCCTCGACTCATCTGCTCTTTCCAGCTACTGGCCTGTCTTCCTTCTCAAATTTGCTTCCAAACTACTGGAAAGACATGTCTATGCTGACCTGGTTAGTCACCTGTCTGCTAACTCTCTCTTCCAGTCAGGCTTCCGCCCTAACCACTCCACAGAAACTGCCCTCACTTAAGTGACATGGACAAGGCTGAACTTGTCCTTTTTCCACCCTCACAATCTGTTCCCCTCCCTAGTCTCACTATTAATATTAACAATACACCTATATCCCCATCTCCTTATGTCCGCTGCCTGGGAATAATGCTAGATTTCTATCTTTCCTTCAAACGCCATGTCAATTCGCTTGCCAATTCCTGTCGGCTCCAACTCAAAAAACATCTCCCGCATTCAACCCTTCCTCTCGAATGAAGCTACAAAAATCCTAGTCCATGCCCTAATCATATCCCGGCTAGACTACTGCAGCAAACTCCTGTGTGGTTTACCAAACAACCATCTGGCTCCGCTTCAATCCATCCTCAACTCTGCTGCCCGGCTCATTCATTTCTCTTCTCGCTTCTCTAATGCCTCTCCTCTCTGTCAGTCCCTCCACTGGTTGCCCATCATGCAAAGAATCCAGTTCTAATCCCTGTACTATAAAGCCCCTCCATTTATCTCAGAGCTGATCCACTGATATTGTCCCAGGGCAGCCTCCACTCTGCAAACGATATCCTTCTCTCATCCACCCTTGTCACCTCTTCCCATGCCCGTATTCAGGACTTTGCTCGTGCTGCCCCTCTGCTCTGGAACTCCTTTCCTCAGTCTGTCCGTCACTCACCTTCAAACCTAACCTTAAAACCCACCATAAACCTTAATAACCTGGCATAAACATTACTACCCAATATGACCCAACCCCCCTTTCACGCTCCACCAATCTATTTACAGCCTACCGATTCCCACAACCTTATGTCTCACCCCCATTTCCTCTAGACTGTTAGCTCTTTGGGCAGGGTCCTCTCTGCTATTGTATCACGGTATTGCTGTAAGAAACTCATCACTCTGTTTACTTATATTATGTATTACCTGTGTATGTAATATGTATGACTTTGTATAACATGTATTACCCTGTATGTCATGTATGACTATGTAATTGTAAAGCGCCACAGAAGATGTTAGCGCTATATAAATCAATAATAATAATAATAATCTCCTATGATCTATAGCATCTAAGTTTCTCAACCACTTTATCTTTGTGGAACCCTTGAAACATATCTAGGGAAGCCCCTACATTATCTCATTATATTTCAGTCATCAATTCTTCATAATGCCCAATTCATATAAATATAACAGACAGATCAATAGATAATCTATATTTAAAAGTATGCACCCAAATTCAACACAAGGGGGGATGCACACAGGTCCTGTCACTATCTGATGGAACCCTTGAACCCCTTGATGGTAAACACTGGTCTATAGGCAGATTCTGCTGGAAATACGGAACACAAGGATAATATTCACTTATTTATAACTACAGGGTGTGAATAAATCTATAGTGATTTAAAAGATGTAAGGATTGAACAAATCGGGTGGTTTTAGCAGAAAATGCAGCAGCCAAGTACCACAAATAATTGGTAATGACAATAATATCAAGTAAAATATTAAAAGACAATAGGCACCTTGTCTAGATGGTTCTCCCTTGGAAACTGATAGTTTTCCCAGATTTCCTTTCACTTTCACGGCGGTTGAATAGTTGCGGTTACCTGGAGTGCTGGACCCCATACATTTCTTTTAGGAATCTCCTATTCCCCTTTATCTAAATGTTACTGAGTGTAAAATGAATCATTGCTGACGTTTATATTGTTTTCCTTTCATAGCCACATTGTAAACCAAGAGAAATAGGTCAAACCTCATAGCAAAATAAAACAGGGTAAACTGACTTACTAGGAATGGGACAGGGTGCTCACCAGGGTTGGTAACATGAAACCAGCCCATAAAGAGTGCTTTAGCCTGGGGGAGGCCATTTCCAGTACTATGGGGGTCCACGTCTAGCGCTGAAGAGGAACCGGCAATATATTAATGCTTTAGCAAATTATGAAAACTTCCTGGGTGGTAAGTGGGTAAAAATTAATGTATCAATGTAAAATCCCCATGTGGCCTATTTATAAACCCCCGGTATCAATAACCAATACCGAATAGCACCACTGGTAAAGACTGCAGTAGCCCTACATTATAACAAGTTTATAATACAGCAATGTTCGCAAATACCGGGCACATCGCAAAATTCCATTACCTTGTGAGTCTGTTGTATCTCTAAATACTAATTTCCTGGCCTTAAGAATAGGCCCCATTGATCTATAAGTTGTAAGTCCTTCTTACTCTATTTTCCAAAACCAGTTGCAAAGCCCCATATAACAGCCTAAAGCTGGGTACACACAGATTCTGGCCATCATCTTTCCAAGATGTTGCTACACACAGTCACAAGCATTCTCTTTATATAAAGTATAGGGATATCGTTTGGGACTGCCATACACCCTAGGGTCATAGGCGACTCCCTATACCTTAGTACAGGGGGCGTACTGCGGCCGAGGGAAATTTTTTCATTCATAACGTGCGGTTTCGATGCCAATGCTGATCCTTTTTACGGACACACACATTACCGAAGAAGGGCTGATCCCATCGGAACGAAGGGGATTGTCCCTTTATTGCTAATGTGTATGCTAAGCTTAATGCTGGTTTATCGCCTATTTAATATTCTTATAAATCTGCCAAAAATGAATCCCTTCTGTTGAACAGTGCAAAATGCTGCAGTCGATTGAATAATTTCTACCAAGGCGAGGCATATCCTGCCCTATATTCCTGAGTGACAGAATCGTGGTCTGTCGATTGGGAACCCAAGGCCACACAATCGGCCATGATTATCCAACCTGTCTGCTCGCTTGGACTGACCATATTTTTCTGAAGCAATTGGTCAGGATGGAAACGATGGCTGATCAAATTATTTTATCCCGATCAACCCAAGAATTGGCCATAGTAGATAACATCGACCAATGCCTTATTTTCTGGAGGATTTTCCAATAAGTCTGTAGGAATCTCTACCCATGTAGCCTAAGTAGAGGCTTGTTTGTGCAAAAAATGTGTAAGGTTGCAAGCTCCGCAGAGCAAAAACCTGCAGTCCAAGAAATATTCTGTATACGGTTTGGCATAGATCAAGATAGAGTGGAAGTGTTTTCAATGGACTGTTTTATGCCCAGGCAAATAAGTTAAAAATGACTTGACCCAAGATTGGTTGGATGTTTTCTTGATTGAGTGTGAAGAAATAAGGAAGATAAACGATGGCTACCATGGAAATTACCCAGATGCCTCTGCTATTATTTCCAATTGGAATGCAGGAGGGAGAAGTATTGGACGTTCCGTAAGAAAAGGCTGTTTGGAGAGAAGTTAAAAAGTTGGATAGGTCAACAAGCAGTCAACGCAGGAGAAATTATGTTCTCCTTTTGAGAATCGCACATAAGGGGAATTGTGATTGTTCGTAATTAACAAGAAATAGTAAACATCTCACAGATGAAGTAAAACTAGTTCATAGAGAAAATAAATCCAACAACCAGTGCAGTGATGGGTGTTAAGTATTTCATTTTAATCCATGTGCAAACACCATATAGCAACACAATTTACAATAAAATAATACTGCATATAGCGCCACCTAGTGGAACCAGAATGAAAATGAATTGAAAAGCAGATTATTATTATTATTATTATTGTGGATTTATATAGCGCTAACATCTTCCGTAGCGCTTTGCAATTACATGTATACGTTCATGTTTTACAAGGTATGAAAAACTGCTCTATGGGAAAATAATAATTTGCATAATCATGATGTTTCTTAGTCCCACTTATTTTTAAATGATAATAATTGGACAGTGTGTATTTCATGCCCAGAATATTTCTTTATTTAGAATTGTCTGGTGGTATCTCATAGTACAGGTCAAAATGGCACAGGGGGAATATTAAAGGGCATGTCCACACCAAAACTAAAATTTAACCCACTACTGGCCCCACTGTATACTTTAAAATCCTGACCTTACATCTCTGCTCTGCTCCTTATGGTTCTCCTGCAGTGTTTGTCTAAAGTCCAGGAAACTGAAGAGTAGTGGCTGTTTTTTTCATGTCCAAAGGACTTTGCCTCCTGTCTTGCCTCTGGGAGGGATGGTGACATGCGCAGGGGAGCCCTTTCCCTCCCTCCCTCCTTCTCACCATCTGGATTCCACCTCTGCAGCCGTTGCACCTAGTGTGTAATACTTTTAATATAGAGTAGCTAACCCCAGTCCACCCCCAACCGCCACATTAGTTCTTTAAAAAAAGAAGGTGAATTATACTTACAGCGCTTCTCTCCTGTGGTGTCTCCATTGGCTGCCTTTCAGCCAATCACAGATGCGGCTGCCAGTCTGGCCCTTTTGTGACTTCCTTGCGAACGGAGCCAGGAGAAGACACCGCAGGAGTGAAGGGCTATAGGTATGCTTCTTTTTTTAAAGAAGTAATGTGGTGGTTGGGGGGGGGGGCTACAGCATATTAAAAGTTAAAAGTTTTAACTTTAACTGGTTTAAAGCAAACCTTTCAGCTTTTTTGGGCGATGAAAAGGGAAGGGTGCAGAGCCTACTAATGACGTATATGTAGCTCCAACCCCAAAGGCACAGACACTCCCATGCCCATCGCTGGACTTTGCCAGGCTTACCGAGACTCTGGGTCCACTTGTAAAATAGACTAAGCTTTTTTCAGTTCAATTGAAGAACAGGAGATAAATGAGCTATGCCTTACCTCCTGTTCATCTATTGATTTCTAGCGATACTGCGACTTTAACGAGCGTTATGGTGATCGGTAATTTACGATCGCTATCGTAATCGTAGAATAACAACCACCCATAGAATACAATTGCGGCATTCTATTAATGAACGTTCACCTTAAATGAACGATTGCGGCTGTACGTTTATGGGCACAGTCGCACATTAACGATAACCAGCGAGTTTTTGAATTTGGCCCTAATAGTTGTTATGGACGTTATATATTGGGGATCTGGTTACACTGGAGGCCAAATGATGGAACGGTAGAATTACAAGACTTCTAGGTAATAGGTTGGTAAAATGGTACCGGACTATGATGATCTAATAAAGGGAATCCTGTGAGTTTACAAACATTGCCTTGTCCATTATCTTTAAAGACTCTTTGCAATATTAAAAAGGTTTTGTTCCCGTGGTTTTGTCTGTTGCTGGGATACCGACTAAATGATGGAACATTGCTATTACTTAAAGTGGTTTACCACCATGATTTAATAATGGTGCACACAGGGATACTAGGGACGTATAAAGGCCTGATATTGTGCCTTTAACTATCTTAATTTCTTATATTTACAACCTACCGTAAATTACCAATATCACACAGTATTGTATTACTACTCAGTATCGCTGATTCAGTACCACATTAGTATTCTACTACTGACAGTATTGTACGGCCATAGTCGTAAAGTTACGATCGCGGTAATACACTTTTTGGACGCAGTCGTAACTTTACAATAACGCGCAGTATCACACTTTTCTAATTCTTTCTAATACCAATTCTAGTCCATAAAGCTGGAAGAAATGCTACACAGCAGCCTTGATGCCGAACCTGGTAGGTTTATTAAAGTGTGACTTTTCAGTGCACTTTTTACACTTTTTTTGCACATTGCACGGGAACACACAAAAGCACAATGCAGGCTGTACTGATTTCAGGTGTACAGTACACATTTAATGAACTGGCTGTAGAGTTAATATGTGTTCGGTTTTTAGAGGGAAGAAGTAGGAACCCTATGATAAAACATGTTCTGTCAGCAGCACAGATAAATCTAGTTTGCCATGACACATCTCTAACCATAATAATAAGCTAATGCTGATGGCCCACCCTTGTTCCACCAAGACCACCGTACAAAGAGCCCTGTTAGTGTCTCTACTGAGGAGTCATTGATGAGGAGCAGACTGTTTGTATATCCTCCATGTTATTAATGAGGTGTGAATGTAAAAGATCAGCTGAGAAGGATCCATCTCCTGCTTCTCTCCCGGACATATTAAATCTCACACATACCTCGTGACATGAAGATTTATGGCGGTTTGTATATTTTATTATCTAGTATTCCATACTGTAAACATAGAACATGGAGCCACCAACTGGAACATTTCGTTATACAGTGTCTCGTGTTTCTTTTCCAAACAGGAAATCCAGATATTGTTCCCCCCACAACAATTTCAACTAGTCAGGGATTCATGAAACTATTAAAGTGGCAAATGTCTATCTGTACTATTCATTTGCAGCAGCCAATTGGATCTTAGCTTTTTACTGGGTTACTGCAGCTAGATAACGTTTGATTGGTTGCTGCAGATTAATAGCATGGGCAAACATGCACCTTTGATTGCATCAGCCCCTCAAGTTCAAATGTCTAAAAAAAACAAACATGGCAGCCAATGTGAGGTGTGTGTACTTCTGTATTATTCATAACGGAACTATTGTACCACAGCAATGCTGTAAATTACCACACTGAATAATGCTGGACCAGCACTTAAATTATTTTGTATTACTTGCACTACCCTTGTATGTAACATGTATGTTTTCCTCATGTATATTAATGCAACTGTAAAGCGCAATAATAATAAAAATAATAGACACTTTGTTTTGTTCGGACAGACCTAATAATAAATTCTGTGTAGGGATGTTTCTTGGGCAGGTTTCACAGGGTCCCATGTCAACAAATATAATCGGATCATCTGGGCTATGAAAATGAAGTATGCAGAAAAAACACATTCAGAGAACACTAGGGTGGATATATATTTGTGTCTGAGCCCTGACATACCTTCCAATTTTTAAAAGAAGAGGTAGGACGAGGGTGGTGCCTATTCATAAACCCCACCCTCAGAACATCCAAATCCCACCCCTCATTGGTTAAATCTTAGAAGGTAAAAGGATGTGCACCCCTCTTTCATGTGCCAACCCCTTTCTGTCCATACCCAAACCCCTATGTATGTGCTTACATACACACCTTTAAACCTAGCGAGGGGGGTAATTAGGTTAAGTAAAAAAAAATGGGGCTCAACCCCATGATATAAATAATCATTAAAACAGTCCTTACTCAAATAGGTTGGTGGTCGGGGTGTATACTACCCCGGACCAATCGCCTGATCAGCTGTGCAGTATAAAGATTATGTAGTTAGTGGGTAAGGCTTACCGCAGTCTCCGTGTGACCTGGGTGCCGGAAGCCCCAGGTCCGTCGCAAGGACCCCAGCATCCAATTAGTAATTAGAAGGGGGACCAAAACGTTGCTACTTATGTGTTGCACATTGAATAAAATTGTTTTTTTTTGCACGAGACCTGTGAGTGCTTCATTGGATATCTGTGAATCAACAACCAGAAGCACCCAGGCAGATGGAACTATTGAAGGTAGAGTGCACAATTTTCTGTTTAACAATTAGTAATTAGGTTAGATTTCAATGTTTGTTTGAACCAGGGAAGGACTGAGGGGCAAATGCCCCCCCGGGCTGGTCTCCAATGAAAGATTTGGGCTGCCACATAAGCTATTAGTAAGTTACGTGCTTGAAAGGCACAGCACACGCCTCTAGCTCTAACATGGGCAAGGAACAGGAAACCCCTCATCCTAGTTCAGATTATTTACCAGTCAGCCCTCCAGTTCATTAGCAGTTTTAGTCAGTGCTCCAGTTCATTAACCAGTGTCATCAGCCCTCCAGGTCATTAGACAGTGTTGTCAGTCCTCCAGTTCATTAGTCAGTGTTGTCAGTCCTTCAGGTTGTTAACCAGTGTAAGTCAGCAATCCAGTCCATTAGCCAGTGTCATCAGCCCTCCAGTTAATTAGCAAGTGTTAGTCAGTCCTCCAGTTTATTAGCCAGTGTTAGTCAGCCCTGCAGTTCATTAGCCAGTGTTGTCAGCCCTTCAGATCGTTAGCCAGTGTAAGTTAGCCCTCCGCTCATTAGCAGTGTTGTCATCCCTCCAGCTCCTTAGCCAGTGTTAGTCAGTCCCCCAGTTTATTATTCAGTGTTTGCCAGCCCTCCAGTTAATTAACTGATGTTAGTCAGCACTTTATTTCATTAGCCAGTGTTAGTCAGCCTTCCAGTTCATTAGTAACAAAGGAAATTTTGGGTATGTATAATTTGACCTAGAACATGTACCCATGGTGAGAACTTAGCGATTAAGGTCATCACCTGGGTACTTGTAAGGGGGAGAGAGAAGATTTTAGGACTGTAATAGTCCTTAAATCACATCATACACTTAAAAAAGTTATAGGCAACATGTAAAATGGGAATAGTTGGCTTAAAAATGGGTGTAACCTAGCAAAGGGGACATGGTCTAAAATGTTACGACCTAACGTGAAAAGGCCAGGTGGCTGTATTTGCCCCCCAGGCCAAAAGGCCCAAGTCATCCCCTGGTTTGAACATACCCTTTAAAGGGGAACTGTGGTCTCCAAACAAGTTAAGTTTAAATGAAAGGCCAGTTTCCTACCTTTAAAACGAGCCATCAACCACCTCTCTACCTGCTCCACAGCCCAAGATATACAGAAATGACTGACCAGAAAGTTAATGGGTGGGAGGCTGACTTGTGACATTCCTGAGGCTTCTCCTGCACAGTGCCGCTGGCGAGCACAGCCTCAGGCTCCCTCAGTGTGTGAGGGAGACAGGAAGTCCCTCCTCCTCTCTGCTGTGTGAAGTCCTGACAGAGAAGGTAAGGGAATCTACAGCCCTTCTCTTTCACTGTGTGAAAACAGCCTTTTCAGATGGAGTTCTCACTCTGTTCTCACTCTGCCTGGAAAGACTGATTCCACTGAGTTTTCTGTAGGGGGGGTTCTGAGTAACCCACGGCACCCGCGAGTGGGTGGGGCCACAGCACCCGTGAGTGGGTGGGGCCACGGGACCTGCAAGTGGGCGGGGCCACATGGGGCTGTAAGATAATGGGCCATGGGGGGCCTGCAACTGGAGGGACCATGGGGTCCATGAGTGGGAGGGATCAGGGGGGCTGCAAAGGGGAGGAGGAGACACAGGACAGATTGACTGATTGACAGAGCAGGAAGCAGGAAATGCAGGGGGCCTGGTTATGCTGCTGAAATATCACACACAAAAATGTAAATATCTTCAAAACTATGCAAAATAAACAATGAAAATAAATTACAAAAATCCTCAGGGGAGCAATTCCTATCAATTTACCTAAAGTCATTTTTGGACCACAGTTCCCCTTTAACACTGTCTGCCTTATGGAAAGTGCTGCAGCACAAGGTAATCAGTAAGGCTGAGGCTGCATTGGGCAGAATGGTGAAACACATGTGAAAACCCTGCACACATTTCACGCACGTTACCATCCGCTTGTGTAGCTCTTCTGCCAATTATCTTAAACCCAAGCACATGCGATTTGAAAATGGTGGTGACCACATTAAAAATGGAACGCAGCACAGGCCAATGCACTAACATTTCAAAACGTGACCATAAGTACGTGAGAAACTCCAGTGTGGCCTATTTGTTTTTATTTGCGGTCTGTTATTCCATTGCATTGATTACTAATTTCTATTAATATGAGCGCCAATCTCACGCTGGAGGGAAATTCTAGGAATTTGGCATTTAAGGGGTGAACACCCCTTTTAAATTTAAAACAAACAAACTAACATGCTTTTCCTGACTACCAGGTGAAAGGATTTATGCCAAGTAAAGCTGGCCATACAAATGCGATCCCACAGTATGTGTGCTGACAGATCACATTGGTATTTGTCGTCACACAGGGACCCAACGTGGTATGGGGATCAGTCGGACGTGCGGCCATACGATCGGCTCCCTCTAGTTAAGTAAAGGGAGCCGATAGCGACCCTCGGAAATTTTCCGTCATTGCCGATCAATCGGAGTGCCGACTACGGTCGTTCGTGTGAAGTGAAATTCTAGGAATCAAACCAAGCAATGGAAGCGGCTCCTTAGTAATTAAGAAAACAATTCAGTAATTGAGTAACAGGGAAGCACACACCCGTATAATGTAAGTGATTGATAGATTCCCAGCATATACTGATATATTGCCCAGCACAATGAGGAACATTATCACTAATCACCTTATTAACATGATCAGTGAATGTGTTGGAAGAATGAAATGATTTTCCTTGCCCGATTCTCTCCCAGGGATTCTGTCCATGTCAGTGGATACCGCAGGAGAACGATTGGAGTAGCTCTGAGGTGTATTAATACAGACAGAAAAATACCAAAACCACAAACTTTAACGAAATTTTATTGGTATTTTACAGAGACTTCGCACATCAAACAAAGTTGCGGCTGTATAGCAGAGATAACAGTCAATACTTTGCGGCCATATTGTTAACAGGTGTCTGTACCGCTGATAGAAAGGAGAAGGAGCATCAATATTGACAGCAGGGTTTGCCGTAGGGAAAGATTTTACTATATTTCAATAGAAATTACTTGGCAAGTGGTACATCCTTTAACCTGGCAGTCAGGAAAATTATGTTTGTTTTTTTAAATTTAAATGGAATGTTTACCCCTAAACTATTATGTAGCAAAATGATTATCTCCCCCTTCCCTCTGTCTTTCAAAAGTTTCCACCTCCTCTACAAGCTCTCCAAACTTTTTTACAAGCTTTAACATGCTCAGAGGCGGCGGCTAGGGTGAATAGCATTCAGTCATCTGTTACATCCATGACTGACAGCTGCTAAGGCAGCATTTCAGGTTAGACTTACAACTCTCAGATTTCTGACTATTGAAGTTTTAGGAATTTATGTTTACCTATACACAATTTTCCATTTAAGGGATGAACTTGCCATTTAACATAACTTTTACAATGATATAAAATACCCAAGGCACCATACAGATCACTTACATGTCCTACGCTACTGAGGGTTGGGAAGCTTACTGGTGAAGTTTGGGAAGGTTACAGGGATCAGAGTGGTATAGTTACAAAACCACGGTATCAGAAAAGTCCAATACTGCCGGATTATAACATGCTCAGGGTGCATCATCCAAAGAGAGAAAGGAAGAGAGAAACAAGCTTTCCAATGTTTGTGTAAGGGCGTAACAAACTATTTCATTGACTTCAGACAACTGGATCTTTGGAAAGGTAACATAGAAATGCAAGTTTTCATTTGTTGCAGTCTAAGGGCCATATTTATAAAGGCGCGGTATTGCTTTTTAGCGATACCGCACCTTTAACGATCATTAAATTAACGATAACGATCATAAAGTAGCTTTATGATCCCCATACAATACTATTGCTGTATTTTACTACTGCATGGTATTCTACGACCGAACGTTCGGTGTAAATGTACGCCCCCTGTCGTGCATAAACGATAACAGGCCGTATCGCTAAATTGCAATATTGCACATTATAGATATGCCCCCTAGAGGCTAAAGCTCAATCAAAGATTCTCAAATGGTATCCCTCCAGATGTTTGAAAACTACAACTCCCAGCATTCTCTGTCTTCCCTCTGTTGAGGAATTCTGAGTGTTGTAGTTTTTAAACATCTGGAGGCATGCCATTTGAGAATCCCTGCTATAAAAGATGGCGATGTTTGCCCGTGCAAATAATTTGCAGCAACCAATCAGATTATAGCTTTTAGCTGGGTTAGAAAACAAAAAAAAAATTATAATCAGTTTCTGGACTATGAGTCTGATTGTTTGTAGCGTCCCGCTCCAAGCTAACGCTAGATGCCATAAAGGAAATGCCACTGCTGAACTTCCTGACCATAGTCTCTAGGGGACACACACACACATAATGTGAGGAACTGTTCTATTTTCACTGTTGCCAGGCAACTGCTCTCCCTCTTAGTTTAAAAATAATTTGAATAATGCGATTTGTGCTGATTGGATAAAAAACTTGGCCGGAGGTGTAAAAACAAAACTAAAATTAGACTTTTCTGCTTTTGCCACATAAACGTGATTAGCTATTCAGTCCTAACATTGTTCGCTGCAGGATTTTCAGAAGTTTGTGCTACCACGAGTTATCGTTACTGTACGTCCGCGGTGAACGTTTGCTCGTAGAATAAATCGTTAATCTAATATTGATATTGTAGCTTCACAATAGCGATTGTATATTAACAATGGCCATAAGGATCGCAAAAGGCGCAGTAATTTAATTATATTTTTAACCATCCCTAGACATGGGATATAATCAATACCTCTCGTGCAGAATACAGTAGGTAACAAAAGTGAAACATTTTATAGTTTTCTACCAGCTGATGACGGGTGCTCATCATTCACTACAATTCCCCTAATGCTTTATGGTACAAGCTTGCAAGGTTGTTACTAAATTAAATGCAAATCTTTATTTGTAAACTCAAATTCAAGCTCCCCAGAAAACCTTCAAGACATAATAAACATGACATCTAAATAACAACACTGGACCATATTTATAAAGGTTTTCTAACGATAGCGCACCTTTAAGGAACGTTACAGCGATTATTAATTTATGATCACCGTAACTTAACAAACTTGTGATATAAAAGCGCGGTATCCCTGTCTAGCAATACCGCGCCTTTAACGGTTGGTAATTTACGATCACTATCATGTATCGTAAATGTCCAATAATGATCGTAAATCTTCTACCCCCCATAGAATATTATTTTACTACCGCATGGTATTCTACGACATTTACGGTCGTACATTACCGCGGGTTTTTAAATATGGCCCTTCTGCCCACATGACTTGTTGGATGTAATTGGCCTCATTATAGGTTCTCCTTTCTTATTGGCCATATTTTCTGGGCATTGTATCCTTCTCTAGTGAGTTCTTTAGATCACAGACTGTGATGAAAAGATGTCAACTGTTTTGAGAGATGCAAACTCCTAGGGCTTGATGATGTTTCATGGGCGTGGACGCTACAAGCATGATGTTTTGTTCCCCTGTGTTTAAAGAACCCATGGTCCATATTTATAAAAGCGCGGTATCACTATTTTGTCGTAAATCAACCATAGTGATTGTACGTCAAAAATAGCAATCATTAATCAACAATTACGATTGTAGATATGCGACCGTGATTGTAGATTTGCAATCGCCCATTGAGGTATTTTACTACCGCACGGTATTGTACAAAGTAGTGTTTGTACATTATCGTAAATCTACAATAGCGGGCGTAGATTAACGATAACTAGCGGATAACTAGCGGTTAACGTAAATTTATGATATCTGAATTTCTGTATTTTTTTTAAAACAGGGAAATTCCTGGTTTTTAGTGTGGACATTAACATAATGGTTTTTTAGACACAGTTAAAATGAAAATACCTGGGGGAATTAGGGAAGTAGGATTGGTGCTTTCTACCTCCAAATATAATTTCTATGAGGAATGGCAGCACAAAGAAAATTGCTTCTGATAGGCTTTAATACAGTAGGTCCCAGGGCATTAATGGGGAGATATAAATTCTCACGTTACTTACCTTTGCGGATCCAATTAAAGACGTAAACGAGATTACATTTGGTATTGCACTGAGGGATCGCGTACAAGTAAGAAGTTCCGTTAGTGCCGGCTTAAAGACTTATACAGAACCCATTAAGTTCAATTGGAAATGGCACTGTGCCCTAAAATTTGTGTATCGAGTTTTACACGGATTGCATCCACATTAAATCTCCCTGTAACCTGGCAGATGAAAACTGTATGTGCTGTAGCTCCTTATCCAAACGCTATTTGGAGGTAGGAATAACTGGTTTTGGCCCCTCAGTCTGATAATACTGCCTTCAGCCAGTGTGTTTGGTCTATTAATGATGATGCTAAAGTATTAAACCGTATCTCCCTTAGAGATGAAAGCCGATGTTCGGGACACGGGAGAAGTCCTTGGCCAAAGTGAAAACATCTGCTGGGTTCTCTTACTTGGTTCACACCTGCTTCCTTCTGTCTTTTTGCTTTGATCAGACGAAGCGCCTGGAGGAAGGACATTCCTTTAACATTAGGATTTCTCTTGTTTTCTTTGGAGCAGGAATTATCTGAGCTGAAATGAATGAGGGAAATTCTTTAACCCCCAATAACAGAACAGTAAAAAGATGGGCGAACTTTGTCAAATCCGTTCCGCTTGAGGATTCACGGATTTCCGAAAAAATTCTAAAATTCGAATAGCCGCAAGCAGAACCATTAAAGTGAATGGGGATAAAAAAAAAAATTCCACCTAAAATAAAGTGATAACGTACTGTAAATGTATCAGGGACCTGGGAAATGGTCTGGGGAAACTGTTTCAAGTGAAAGTCCAGTACTGGAAACCTAATGCGCTTCCTGTTTTGATATTTGATATTCCGTGCTGTATATTTTCGAATATTTTCTAAATCGACATTTCTAGGAATTTTGTGGAAAATTTAAAAAATAGTTTCCTGTTTCAGAAAAACTGAAAGATTCAGAAATCTGCAAAGTCTGAGTTCCAGCGGATCCGTGAAATCCGCTTCGAAACCAGGTTCAGGTCCATCTCTACGCTCTGCACTTTAAATACAGGGAGATGACCAGGGCAGGGGGAAATTTTCAGACATTACCGAATCTTTAGCGCTCGGCAATGCACTACACACACTAATGATAAAGGCCCCATACCGTTGGATCCGCCCTTTATCGTTAGTGTGTGTACTCATTAGTTTATGCTTTCTACATATATCGAAATATTTTAAAAAATCTGTTTGGAACCGGATATTCGATGATCCATTGCTTTTTCCTGAATCCTGTATAAAAGTTCTACATAAACGGGGAGATTCAATGTTAAAAAAATTCACTTACCAGATCATGTCCAGTATTGCATTGTGGGATTGTGTAAAGATAAGAATCTATAAATAAATACATTTTTTTTTATAAATAAAAAAACATGTAAGTAGCACTTACACTGTGGTGTGTGTTGCTGCATGCCTTCAATACAGTACTTGTTTTGCTCAGGCTCTGACCACTGACCTGACTATTTTCCCCTATACCAACTGTCAATACAGAAATCCCACGCCATAAAGCATAGGGATACATGGCTGAGAGGGAGGGAGAGCAGAAAGGAGAGGTAGATTTGAAAATAAATAAGGACAGTGATAGGCTAGAAGTTACAAACAATATTGCAGTTTAAAGTAGGAAAAGGGAATATAAGGGAGAAAAGAGTTCAGGAGACAGAAGTCCCCCCCTCTGTGTTTTATTGCAGGAATTATTTCTTGGCAAGGTGATGTCACAGCAGCAGTTGGTCACTGGAAGCTGGCTGGTGTTGCAAGTGGTGGAGGTAGGCCAGGTGGTGGCAGCTCCAGAATATCTTGGTTTGGACCACAGGGTATGGCGACGACATCTCCGAAAAGGTGCTCATCGAGTCGGTGCATCCACGACTGATGAGCAAATTCAACGGTATGTAATTAGTACGTACCTGCGCGTGTTAGGAGCTTCTACCACCACCTGCGAGTCCAGTGCTGCAATCACCTCCAGGAATAACCTCCCAATAGGTGTATGGATAAACACAAAGACGGGGAATCTCCCCAACACGGAGGCCGGCAACCAGACTCGGAAAGTATAAATAAAAGTCAATACTTTATTATCACTTCTAAAAGCAAGGCATGCAGGGTCCAAACAGGTGTAATAGGAGGCACACACACAAGCTCTTCCCTACGCGTTTTGTGGAATACCTTCCACTTCCTCAGGGGCTTGAGCCTTTGTGCAAATTCAACGGTAGCTTCCAGTGAGACACTTTACAGAATGGTTAGGTCACGTAAAATGTTAAGTTGCAATGTTTAAAATGTTTAAAAGTTTTTGTACCAAACAATGTTCTTTCTTATTGTAGCAATGGGGATTGGTTATAACAAAGAGTTGTTATGTAAATAAAGCTGTGACCCCTTTTGATCAGTTGTCGAGAGTTTAATAAATTAGGAAAGAGTAGTAGGGCTCTAAGGGGTCAGTCATGGGCAGAAATGGAAGGGAGTAATGGGTAGTAGTAATATTCCTGTGCCTCCATCATATCTCAGCCATGCATACAGCACACCAATTGTCAAACCATTCCAGCGACAGCAAAACTGCTTACAGAAATGCTAAAACGTAAGATGTTTCAAAAAAACGTACAGTGACGGTTGGGGTGAATTATAGTTTCCATTAATGGGCAATTTAAAAAAACAAAATTTCCAGTGTACTTACCCTTTAATGACATAATAAAATTATTGGGGGGGGGGATAGTTTTTTCCCTTTGTTCTGGCCGTCCCTGCAGTGGGTGAACAATTATAGAAACTTACAACAAACACACGTCTAAAGCCTGACATAAAGCAGAAGCTTATACAATAGGAGGAAGTTACCAGGGAACATTGTGATCGCTACACTTGGAAGGAAATCTCTATAGTGATTCATTGGGCCCCATAGAGACATTTTATTTAGATCTGAATCCAGTTACAGGCAAAAATAATACATTTAAATGGAGCAGAAGGAACAGTGCGGCCTACTGGGACATTGCTGCCTCTATTCCCTTCCACAGTGGTAGATTAGACTAAGGAGCCTTTGCAGTTTAATAGGTCCCCATATGATATGGATCATTTTCTTTTATATATTGTATACCATTGCCCTTCCCTAATAATAATCAATATTGTAAATCATGATCTGTCAGGAACCTGCACTATTTAGCCAGACACATTAACAACGAACTGTAAACCAGTAGGTCCTCACCACCGAGTTGTCTTTAGTTTAGCCAATCAAAAAGTCAGAGTGGTTTGTAGTGCCGGCCTTGCTCCTGGAGGGCATAACTACAAGCCAGTCTTTTACAGCTTTTTTTTTTTTTTTAAAACTAAAGCCAACCCAGACGTGACCTAGTAGTTTAGGGAGAGAGGGTGGTTTGCCCTTTAAAATCCGTACTTTAAGGTTGGAATCAATTTTACAGGCAAGACATTAAAGGACAACTAAAGCCTCAGAACAACACTCTTTTAGAAGGAACAGCACCTTAATATAAATCAGTAATCTGTGTCCCACCTCTCATTTTGATATGGTAGTTGGGAAATTTACCGTTATATGATGGGGTTTGTGTTTTATTTCCCAACATCCCAGTTTCACACAGTGTGGTCACTGACCATCGTATTTTTTAGTAGCCTCTAGCCAATCCAATCCAGTGGAGCAAATGACTAAAGGTTCAGACACACGTGCGATCGCGGGTCACGACCCACGATGTGTATGAACGAACGTTTCGTAATCGGCCCATCTGTAGGCAGGATCCCCGACCGACCTGACGATCTCCGAGTGAATGACCGTTTCGGGCGATAAAGTGCTCACACACTGGCCGATTATCGGGCGAAACATTCGTTCATACACATCGTGCGGCGCGGGTCGGGACCCGCAATCGCACGAGTGTATGAACCTTAAGATCTGTGGTGTGGACAGTCACTGTACACAAACATTCATTTCATCCAGTTTTTCAGGGGGTTACATTTACATTAATGCTTAATTTAGAGGGTAAATTTTCAGATTCTAAAGAGTAAAAAATTGGGTTTAGTTTTCCTTTAAAGGAAAACTAAACTTACAGAAAGAAATCACCAGCATTCGGTGACAGAAGCATCCTAGTGCCAGCACTTGGTCTAAACAACATTCTGGAGTCCACCAGCTGCCAGAAATGGCTCCTGCTCAGTTGATTAAAGAACTAAAGGTAAGACATAGCTCCTTAACCTCCCGGCTTCAATCAATACATTAAAGGGATAGTTTATTTTTCAAGTGAACTATTTCTTTAATTGAAGAAGATAAAGAAGCCAAGTCTTACTTCCAGTTCTTCAATGAAACCTGCAAGAGCCAGGAATGAAGGTAGGGAACTTACCCGGTCTCACGCTCCTCTGCTGTTCTTCTGACAGGTCCCAACGCTCCCATGCACTGTATGCGCATACCCACACAGGAGGCTGAAAAGCAACACAATAACGAGCAGCAGATAAAATTGATTGCCATCTTATGTAGCCCATACATTCACCTTACCACCTGACATTCCGGCAATGTTACAATCAACCAATAATTTGACAATAATTTGACTTTCAAACACAAAATTGGTCCAGAGAACATCCTGGGAACATCAAGTTGTATGTTCGCTGGTCTACTCAATATTAGGAGCAATGTTACAAATTACTGAAATATTGACCCAGTGTATTGTCAGTACAAGATTATTGCAAAATGCCACTTTAAAGATCAGCAGATTACTCTGACTGCAACTAATCAACTAAATATAATCAAATTGCAATTACAACCCTAGAAAACCATCTATATGGATTTATAAAATATTTGTGTTCTTGGCTCTTCTTCTAGATGATTTTATTGTACATAAATAAACTCTAGCAAGTCGATCAAAATGCACCAAACTTGTCCAGGTGAATAGACATTATGATGTAATGTTTGAACCAGCTGTTGGAATACATACAAGGTTTGTTTGGAAAGACCTTGCTGGGATCTATTTCTGAAGTAGAATTAAATCATCACAGTACGCCAACAAGCAAGGGCAGGTCTCATTCCACAAATACCTTTAGAAAAAAGTCACTGCTAAACATCTATAAAGTGTGCTCAGATAATGAGTTCAGGTCCATGTGCAGAACGTATAATCGAAACAAAGGTGCATTCTAGATGACTTCTTTATTGTTACTGTCAGATGGAGGTGGTGAAAGGAAATGTAATCCTCAGGACACACACAGACAACTAATTGCATAATTTTGGGCCATTTTAGCAAATACCGTTATTGCTCCTTTATTGCCATAATCGTCGTTTTACAACCACAACTTTTATGATGCGGGTTGGGAAATACCACTATGGTAGCCAATATACATGGCGGTATTGGAATCAGTAATGTGGTCACAAGATGCCAGTTATGGTAGAATTTTGCAACCTTGTTAAAGGAGCAGCATTAATAAGTACTACTTATCCCCTTCTTTCTTATATAAAGGGTAGTTGGATTGCTTGTGAAGGTTCTCATTCATCCAGGTCCTCGTATATCTGTTGTATTCAATTAGATCGTCAGTGCAAGATACAGATTCATGGCTCTATGGTGTAGGACTTGGGCGTAAGATCGAAACATGTCTGCAGGTCAGATGATTGGCTCTATATATTAGGCTATATTGCATGTTATTAGCCAGCGGTTCTGGACACATGCATAAGCTGAGGGACTTAAATGAGTATTTTGCATATCTCCGCCCTTTACTCTGGGGAACCTGGGAGTAAGAAATTACTCCTTGCTTCTTAGGTTTTGTGGGCAATGCTATTCATATAGCATGAGACCGCAAGATGCCTTCTGTTATAAGAAGGTGTTTCTCCATTTTTATGCTCAGTGGAGGGTTTTTTGCTCCTTTTGGCCCCCCTCTCCCTAAGCTTTCTAGCTGCCTTTTCTTTTATCAGAGGGCAAATATAGAAAATCAGCGGGGGGACCAAATACTTTTCCCCTCACTGTCACTGCTCAATGCCACCAACTTGGTTCTAGCAAGTTTAAAACAATAAGTGGACTCCAGAAGATCTCATTTTAATCGAATTGCACATATATGAAACCATTTACCTTTTGTTGAAGAGTTCTGAGTGTCAGGCATCGTTGGAATAGATTTAAATAGTTCTAATTTTCTAGTGAGGAATGTTGGAAGTTGGAAGTATGAGTCTTGCCATCACGTATGGTGCAGGTTCATCACAGGTTCAGGCTTAACTGCCCTAATTATGTACCTACCTGCTTGAAGGTCAGATAAGACAGTGAATATCCCCAATCCATTTGGTTTAAAAAAAGATCGTGTGTAGTGCCGAAATATCGGTTGATGTATCTTTATTTTCTAATGAACAGAAGACGGGACACGAAGAAGGAACTCTGGGTATCAAAGAGACGATATTGACGTTACAGCTACTTTAAAATAATAAGGATGATGTCCGATATTATGTTAACAATTAATGTTTATTCCTATTAATAAAACATCTGAACATGATATGAAGTAGATTGCATACTGAAGGTTTGCAATCTCCCATTTGTTTCCCCTATCTGTTCTAATAGAACAAATCAGGCTGATCAGCTACTGCCAACTAGCCAGATTATATGGGTTTTATTAGCAGTGTTAAAGGACAACTATACTTTTTTAAAAATAAAAAATACCTGGGGCAGGGAGTAGGATTGATTATACCTGCCTCCCAATATTGTTTTGTTAAGGATCTCCTACAGCATGTACAGTTTTCATTCACCAGGTTAGTGCCCTGGATATTGCTGAGACAGTAGGACGCTTGATTTTCTTCATGATGTTGTTCCTTACAAAGACACATAGGGAGATAGGAATTATTAATCCTACCTCCCTGCTCCAGGTACTTTTCATTTTAACATTTATAAAGCAGCTACTGTATGTCTTACCTTCTGTATTTTACTTACTGTACCAGGAGAGAAGACAGAACTTATCTGAGGTGTGTTCCACCGCTGGCTCCTCACAGCTTCCGGCTGTAAGTAAGCTATAGCGCACAACCGTAAACAACCGCGAACACAGTTTACTTACAGCCGAAAGCAGTTGTTACCTGTAAGAGGAGCCAGCGGTGGATCGCGATGTGGGTAAGTTCTGTCTTCCCTCCTGGTACATTAAGTGAAGTACAGATGGTAAGACATAGCAACTTTACTTCCCGTACTTCACTTAAAGGACGACAACACCCTCATAATAACATCTTTTAGAAAGAATGACCTCTTTAAAATATGTTGATATATCATAGTTTGTCCTATGAATTCATTACTGTATGCCTGCTATGCTTCTTGATGCCTCATTGGATACTGAGCAATTTAGTGACCTGTACTGAGCCAGTACTGAGCCTGGGCATGCTCAGAAGAGGCAGACAGAGGATTAACATTCAGTCATTGGCTGTGATGTCAACTGTAAAATCCATAACGGACAGTTACTAACTGGAAGAACCAGGAAGCAGAAATAGGGGCAACAGCACATTGTGCAGGATTTTTCAGGTTAGACTTATATATTTCACATTTCAAACTATTACCGTTTAGGGTTTGGGGGGGATGATTTACCTGTATGTGAGTTTTCATTTTGGGGCTGGACTTGCCCTTTAATGCTTTAAAGCAAAGTTCACTTTTACAGTGAACTAACCCTTTAATTTATCAATATTCTAATGCTTCTCCCCGAGCTACAGTGAAATATTAGTAATACTATACAAATTTTCGGTAACTTTCTTCGCCTGGAAGACAGAGGTACTGTAGGTGGGCAGAAAGCAAAATAACATATATGTCCCCCCCAACATAATCACCGAGCTGCTGGTAAAGAGTATTTATGCTGTTTATTAGAATTACATTTTTAAGGCACTTTCAGGCGATGCACCAAGAATCGCTGTTACTTCCAAACGGTCACTATAAACAATATAATAAAGGTTAGCATGACTTTAAGACCTGTTTTGCATCCGATGAAAAAAAGTGATAGTGACAACTTTTGCAGAACTTTTTAAAAGTCTCGCAAAAGTTAAAGTTAGCACTGAGGCGTGCTATTGAGTTATTACATCAGGAATGGGATTGCAGCTGAGAGTGACAGATTTAATCAAGCAACAGTGTAAAATGTATCATTGCACCGAGAGCTGCAACCCGGTGAAAACAGCCAGGGGATGCTATATGCCGATAGCGGATCTCGGGGCACCGCTATCTGCCGTTTTTCTACTCTGGCACTTTTAACACCAGCTATTAGCTGGTGTTTATAGTGCCGCAATAGATTGCCGCTTTTGGCATATAACGGCTGCGCAGTTAACTTTTGTGTTAGCCACGCAGCTGCCACAAGGAAGGAACTGATATAACATTGGTTAGCATGACTTAAACTCCAGAACAGGAGCGATGCGCCCGTTGGTGCATCATCCTGCTATTATTTAAGACAAAGGAACAGGATACATAGGGCATTCATAGTACCCTGTGTGGGAACCTAGACGTCCTGGTGGTTGAGGTCCTCACTCTGGGTACTAAACATCGGTGGACAGTGGGTTAGATGAGTATAGTTGTCCTTTAAGACAGGTAACATTTCTACCAGTGAAAGTTTAGCAGAGATTCAAATTTAAAAATGTCAATACATTTGCCCTTTAAAAGATTAAAAAAACAGATTCAAGTTCATCTTTGTTTTATATGCACCTTTAAAATGAAAATGTCTTTCGGATGTAACACAAACAGTTTAACGGCATTTATCACATTAGTGTGGTAATTTGCATTGATTACTGGCTGTATGTGGATTAGGGCACTAGTTATTCCTTACTGCAGAACTTCCCAGCCTGCAACATTTAGAACAATTGGAGAGACTTGGCAAGGAGAACATTGTCTTAAGACCATTGCAGGAATCCACCCATCAGAATAGACTGAGTGAGTCACTGTCTGCTGGCTCATTGTCTTTAATGTACTTGAGGATATCTGACTCATCCATCACGTGGACATTTGGCTCCATTCGTGTTGGTGGCAGAGGAAAAACACTGGACTCTTTGGGGAGACTCGGTTTTTGGGGCAAGGGGGGTTTTAGTTTCTTTGGCTTTAATTCAAGATTTAATAGTTTCTCAAAATCATCTTCAACTCTAGAATGGGAAAGAAAAAAAAAAAAGACAGCACAAATATTTCAATCTCCAGTTTGCAAAATACACAAAAAATTACTGCAAAATACAAATCCATATTATCAGACAGTAATACGGGACTGTCTGCAATCGATCTGTGTATGGCTAGTAGATACGGCCGAACTTCATAAAGTTCTGTCCGTTTTCAAACTTCAGTTAAAGTTTGAAAGTTCGAATTCGGACTTTCGGGGGAGTGATAGTTCGAAAAGTCCAGATGATTTACTGCTAAACTAACAATGGTAACTTACTGTAAATGGCTGTGGCACCTGGGAAATGGTCTGGCGAACACATAACTATCACCAAAACTTGTTAAAACACTTCTTAAACACGAGCAGTCAATAGTCGGGTTTTGCGCAAGCTACATTCGAGGGTTACGGCCAATTCGAGGGTTACCGAACGATACTTTCAAGGGTTACCAATAATAGAACCATAAATTCGAGGGGTTACCGAAATCGAACGATACTTTCAAGGGTTATCAAAAGCTATCAATACTTTTGAGGGTTACATTTCGCCTCTTACGTGGGCTTAGCCATCACCTATGATTGTTGTTCACAGCTGTCCAGCCAGAAACACAGTTGACAAGGACACTTGACAGGACAGTGACGTGTCACAGGCAAAGGTCACAGTGTGAGGAATAGTCACATCTTTACTCAAGGCGGCATCTCCCACTACGATAAACTGCTCACAAAGAGGTGTCATGTGACCTTAACCAACATATCAGTTTCTCTAGAGGTTCCATATCTCAGTTCCACACACAGAGAGAACATGTCTGACTCTTCTCCTCTGAACTCAAAGGACATTCGCTACGGGTCTTCAACTTACAAAGGATAAAGGCAGTCTTAAAGGGGAAGTTCAGTGCAAATACATATGCTTTTCAGAAAAAAGAGCAGTATTTTTCCATCCTAATGACCTTAACCTGCCCATTCAGCACTTTGTCTGTGTATAAATAAATGCTTCCAAAGTTCTGACTTCCTGTTTGCAGGACCCCTAATAGAGACCCTTATGGTCTTGCCCTTGACCCAGCGCCTGGGTTGATTCAGTTGCTCAGTTGAGATCTGAGCATCTTTGACCCATCCAGCAGCCAATCAGTATAAATGACTGTTAGGAACATTCCAAGGATGTGGTGCATTCTGGGAAGAAGGACTGTTAGAACCTGAAATGTCAGTTCACTAATGTCAACAGCAGGGAATAGCAAGGGGTATGAAATCAACTGATTTTTCAAAATGGGAGACAATATGTAGAATAACTAAGATGGTATTACACAAACTAACAATTTAACAAATATTGATCATTTCCACTGAACTGTCCCTTTAAGAAGGTCACTGATGAAACATGTTTAAACAACTGTAAAAACAAAATATATAAACAAGTTTGTCTACTAAGAAACAGATTAAATATCTAAAGAACTTTTGTAGATGATTTGCACCTTATAAGCTGATCGTCTTTTGGAATAACAGAATTAGTGAAGGTCGGGCATGCCAAGAAGTTCCTTTTACAGAGTTTTCATAGTAAAAGACATTTCATCATTCAAGAGAAACTTATAACATCCTGCAAGTCCTTCATAACCGTTACAAGATTTGGGTTGACTGGAACCACCCAAAAACACAATGATCTTCAGTTTTGGAGACATAATAAACATATGTATCTCTATGGGAATAAGAGGACTGGTTTGGAAACCTAAATCTTCATGGCTGCATGACGCTCCATACATGCCAGTGGAAAGTTTTAAAACATGCCACCCATCCACTGTATTGCATATGACTAAATGTGCACTGGATGGGTAACCAGGCGCTTGAATAACATCACTGGGATGCATTTTTTGGCAAATGAAATGATGAATAATGTGTATTTCTGTACAGAAATTATGAGGTTTAGCTTTTAATGCTGTTTATCTAACCACTAGGTCCTTGACCCTGGTTTCGATTTAAACTTCCCATAATCTATCTTGGCCCCTTCCCAATGTCCGGGACTGTTCCCAGACTGTCCAGTGGAAAGACACAATCCTTGCAGAGCACATCTTCCTACTGGGCAAATCCCCTAACAAAGGCAGGGAAAGACAGGCACTGCCACCCGGCCTTTGACAGCCCAGTATGGGGACACCTAGATCAATCCCAAGGGTGAGAATCAACTGGTTTGGTTCCTCATCCTGGGTCCTAAGCAATAGATGTCTGTAGGGTGTCACAAAGTATCAGTATCTCATTAAGCGAGAATTTAAAAAACATTTTACATAACCTCTGGTTTTCTCCATCTGTTTATGTAAACTGCGTAAATACTGTGCCTTATTATCCCAGCACATACTTGTAAGGAACACCCAAGATCTGGCTCTCCGTCACTGACTCAAGTAGAATTTGTTCTTATAACAAAACGTTCATCTAGCTGGTCCAAAGTCCGTCTGAGAAGAGTTTTGGACACATAACAAAAATCCACTTAGTGGGACACTTGTCTCTTAAAAACTAGAAAGACGTTCAAATCATGTTACAAGAAATTGATAGAAGACAAAAAATAATCAATGAGATAAAATAGCACACGATCTTTATGTTTGTGCACATTCAATGACCTTCTAATATTAAATGGGTATTTTCTTTTAACCATATAAAAAACTTAGCAACATTATAAGAAATTACCTTTGTGTGATGTTTGTACATGGAAATAAGTTTGTTGCCACCACTGTTTGTAACTATTAACTTAAGGGCTAGGTTAAAAATATGGACTTGGTTCCCCACGCGGCAGCACCATCACTCTCCCGCCAACCTGTGAACTAATACCACTATCAGCATTAAAGGGACAGTTCAGTGGAAAATATCATTATTTTTAAAATTATTAGTTTGCATTATGATAACCTAGTTATTCAAGATATTCTCCCATTTAGAAAAATGATTTCATTCCCTTTGCTATTCCCTGCTGTTGACATTAGTGAGCTGATATTTCAGGTCCTTCTTCTTCCCAGGATGCACCACTACCTTTGATCGTTTCTAACAGCAATTTCTACTGATTGGCTGTTGGATGGGTCAAACATGTTCAGATATTTACTGAATCAACCCAGGCGCTGGGTCAAGGGCAAGACCATAACGGTCTCTATTAGGGGTCCTGCAAACAGGAAGTCAGTATTTTTTGGAAGTTTTTATTTATACACAGACAAAATGCTGAAGGTTGGGCAGGTTAAGGTAATTAGGGTGGAAAAACTGCTCTTTTTTCTTAAAAATCTAGGAACTTCCCCTTTAATCATGTGGGATTAAAATAACAAAGTACCTTTATCACTGGCATAATCAGAAAGAATGGGGCACCTTTCCCGTGCCTAATAGGGTGTGACAATGGAAAAACTTTTAAGTTAGCTAAATTACATTTAAATTAAAGCAAAACAGGAGGTATGAATACTTGCTCTGGTGCTCCCACAGAATCATACATTGGGAGTGGGGGAGCTGGTTTCACAGTTAAGTGATCCTTTAAAACTTAGAAGAAAAAACAACAATAGCCTTAATAATTCCATAACAATGTACAAAGAGTGTGGAGAATATCTTAAACCAGGGATAGGCAACCAATAGCCTTCTAGATATTGGGAAATTCCAACTCCCAGCATTCTTATACAAGCACTCTGCAGCCAGAGAATGCTGAAAGTTGGAATTTTCCATCTCTTATCACTTCCTTAAACTCTTTAAAGTCATTGCAAGGTTGCAGATTTGCTTGCAATGTTGCAGGCAGCAGAAATAATGCTAACAAATCAATCCCATGCTTTTTTAGTAGGTATTTACAGTCCTGTCTTCAGTGTTATAAGGCTGTTGGTACATCATTACAGGTTTTATCTGGCCCTTAGTACTATATGATCCTGCCCAAGGCATGTGCTACAAGAGCATATTAACTGCACAGTCAACGAAAGGAGCGGATGTTTGAAATGTTCATTTTTATAAGGAACATGCCAGTCTATTTCATTACATTTTTAATAAAATATAATTGCATACCTGAACAAGTCTTCCACATCATCCCCCGAGGAAACCTTGTAAACATTATCAGTCTTACAGTCAGACGGGATTAACAGGCAGTCGCCTAGTTTTACTGTGCCTCCAAGATCCTGTTCCTCAAATAACTTTATATCTGAGAAGGAAATAAAAAGGAAGAGGCATAAAGAATCCATTATGAGAACAGCCAAGTCCCTTCCTCATTCTGCTGTTTATCACCTGTAAACTGTCTTTACAACCTCAAACTCTATTCAGACTTTTTTCTTAAAGGAGAAGTAAGGATTTGTAATGAGGATTCTAACCACTATGGGGTGCAACATTTTGTTTTTGCAAGATCTTCAACAACCAATCAGATTTTCTAACTGTAAAAAAAACAGTAAAAAGGTAAAATCTGATTGGTTAAGATAAATTAACAGCTCAAGCAAATTTTTTCACCTCTTATTAAATAAGCCTGTTGTATTTTTAGTATCCAAGATGGCGGCTTCAATCTCACAATGGTCTTGGTGTAAAAGGGGTCACAGGATTATGGTGCATCATCCTATTACAAATCTACAGTGAACAGAGTTCCATGCTATCCAGTCTCTCAAACAGAAGCAATCTCATGGAAAAAGAAGAGTGGAAAAAAATTGGCCACTAAATTTTAAACCCTACTATAGATCATCTAATCTTAATTTATTTTAGACTTTAGTTTCCTTTAAAGAAAAATAAAACCTCTGTCATCCAGACATCTCATCCCTTCTTGAACAACAAGAATGTTTTTTGTTTTCATCATAGACAGATCTCATACATAGTAATATAGTAATGGAGGTTGAATAAAGAATAGTCCAACATTTATATCTTACTCATTAAAGGGCACCTTCACCCCCAAATACCAAACTTCATATAATAATATAATAAGGGCACCTGTAAAATAGTGCCAGAAATGTGCTTACCCACCTTCATTCCCTCGGTCACCGACACTTCTGCTACTTCTGGGGACGGAAGAGCAGAAGGGGCCGGACTGGCAGAAGCGTCTGTGATTGGCTGACTCATATACCAGTAATTCTTAATATTATTCAAGTTTTAGAAACATATCCAGCCCACTTTTAAAGTTATTCAATGAACTTTCCATTACCACTTCAGCTTCCCCGTTCTTAATATTTCTATCATTTTAAAAAAAATTTGCCAGTTCCATGTTTATTTTTTTTACATCATAGATCTGTGTCTTTCCTTAGCCATGGGCCCTTCCCCCACCAAAATGCCTATAGTAGAACTCCTCACTGAAAATTATATTTATTCTATAATAAGCAGTTCTGTTTCCTACATGTTCAAACTATTTTCCATTGTAAATTAACATTTTAACAAGATTTTGCAATACTTACATGTAACTGTTACTCTAGTCTAACCAGACAGAGTACAACAGTGACATTTGGATTTATTGAGCCACCATTAAGAAATATGTTTTGGGAAGTATTAATAATAAGAGTAGGAGAGAGAAGTTATAATAAGTGTAGGAGGGAGAAGTTATAATTAGAGATGGGAAATACAGAAGATTACCAAGTATAGGAGTATTAATGAGGGTAGGAGAGCAAAGTATTGATAATTAGCCACATGAACTTTCCTTACCATAAGAACTGAGAGAGGGCTTCTTTGTGCTCGTTATGGAATTGTTGGTAGGTTCAAACAATCCCTCATCTGGATCTGCTTCATCATCGAAAAGGCCTAATGTAGATTTGGGATTTAATTTGGGAACTTCAGTCTTATTTGTTTCCTTTGGTTTCTTTTCCTTTTTTGTCCTTCATTTTAAAGAGGCAAATAGAATAATCAGAGGAGTAATTGTAAGGGTATCATACATCAAAAAGATTTTAATCACCTGACTTGCTTTCTCAATTCAGAATGCCTTGCATTAGAATCTGTTGGCAATGACTAACCTGGAATGTGTCTCAATCCTTTCATGTTTATTCAGGCCCGATTTATTTATTTTAATATAAATGGCCTCCTTAACACCTCTTTTATACCAGTATTGTTCTTTGGTCAATATGTTGACATTTTAAGATGCAGATACATGCCCTAATGAATGAATTGGCTCTTCTGCGCAACTGCTGTTTAATTTCCCCCACCCTTCACTGCACCGCACAGTGTATATGATGTTGCTCTTTTTGTGTTTCGGTATTTGGTCTTTTCAATGCACCAGTTGCTGTGTTTAAAGCTAATGACACCTTAAGTGAGGGAAAGAAGTATTTTATCCCCTGCTGATTTTGTATGTTTGCCCTATAAAAGAAATGACCAGTCTATAAATGTAAATGTAGGTTTATACACTGTCAAGGGCACTAACAAGGTAATAAACCCTCTGATAGGGTGGGTGCAAGTCACAGTATAAGCAATTTAGTCACAGGACTATATAGAAAAGTCCTTTATATATAGAGCTCATATATAGAACAGCAAGGTAGCCATAGTCAATGGTATAAGGTACACAAGCCAGTGCAGAAACATGGGTACACTACCCTACTCACAGGTGCTGCTACACAATATGGCAGGATGGGGCAGATTTAAAAAAGTGCTGGGTGCAATAGTACTATGAGGTATTTTTAATGTTTTTAACATATTTATGTCCCTATTATTATATTAAAGGTCTTTACTATATATATCACATAGCGGGGTGCAGACAGTTTTTTTTTCTATTTCTTGTGACTGTAATGGTAGGTTTATTGTAGCTGTGAGAGACAGAATAACAACACAAAAACCCTCATTGCACAATAGTCAGAGATTGACGCATTATAATAAGAGAAAAAAGTATTTGATCCCCCTATCAACCAGCAATATTTCAGGCTCCTAGCTGTCTTCACTGTATGCAGGAAACACGCTGAGATTAGGAGGACCCACTGTAGAATTGTGCACCTTATCCCTGTTTATTTCAATAAGGGTATTAAAGACATCTGTGCACAGAGGCAATGAAGCAATCAGATTTCAAACTAACCACCATAGCCAAGACCAAAGAGCTATCCAAGGATGTCAGAGACAAGATTGTAGAAATACACAAGGCTGGACTGGCCACAAGATTATCACCAAGCAGCTTGGTGAGAAGGTGACAATAAGATCTCACCTCATGGAGTTTCAATGATAATGAGAACGGTGACAAAGCAACCCAGAACTACATGGGGGGAGGAATTGCAATGAATTACTGAAAGAACTGTTTTTCTCGTAAGGGACCAATGGACGGGATTGTTTACCATTTAAACTGGGGTGAGCGTCTCCCTCCCTTCCTGCTTGACAATTAGCCAAAAGGCAACACAAAAGTGGCTCAAGAAGAAGCACATTAAGGTCCTGGTGTGGCCTAGCCAGTATCTAGACCAGTGTTTCTCAACCTTTTTATCTGTGGGGACCCCTTAAAGCAATTTTCGTGTCTCAGGGATCCCCTACATTAAAACATTATTACTTATTTTTAATGTAGACCAATATTTTTATCAAAACACCAAAAACATCACTCATACAAATACAGAACATTGATGCATTTATAGAAAAATAAATCTGTATTAATTACAATGATGGATCTATACAGATTCTGTCACAATCTCTTGAGGACCCCCAAGCAACCTTGAAAAAAAACTGCTCCAGACCTGGTGGCCAACTACAAGAAACATCTGATCTCTGTGATTGCCAACAAGGGTTTTGCCACTGAGTTTTTTTACTCATTACAATGACTTTTGTGCACTGAGTAGTTTTGTTGTTATTCTGTCTCTCAAAGCTACAATACACCAACCATTATATTTACAGACTGCTCATTTCTTTGTCAGAGGACAAATGCAGTTATGATACCTTACCTTGAGAAGTTTAATAACACCTCTTAGCTTGAATACAATCAATACCTTGCATTCAGTAGGCCAGATAACTAGCAAAACATCTTCAATAAACCTCAAGTCCTGGATGAATGAGAACCTTCAGAAAAACTACTGTCAGTAACTACTGACAATGACCCACCAATTGTTTTTTTACGCAATGCATTGGTGCATTTTAGATTTTGGTATGTTCAATACATTATTGTCAATGTCTGGATTTCTAATGTACTAATAAGTTGAAAATAGAATGAAAGTAATAATAATGCAAATAATGTATGGAGCTATAACTATAGTAAGAGCCTTCCATTGCTATAGTATGATTTAGATAAAGCAGCTATATGCTAAGATACGTTCATTGACAAGTATTGACAGAATATTCAGCAACATCTAATACAACTGAAACGACTGTTCTAGATCTAGAACTGTCAGGCAGGTAGGCTGTAGATCTAGAACTGTCAGGCAGGTTGGCTGTAGATCTACAGCCTACCTGCCTGACAGTTCTAGATCTACAGCCCACCTGCCTGACTGTTCTAGGTCTTCAACCCACCTGCCTGACTATTCTAGATCTACAACCCACCTGACAGTCCTAGATCTACTGCCCACCCATCTGCCTGTTCTAGATCTACTGCCAACCTGTCTGCCAGTTCTATATCTACTGCCCACCCATCTGCGTGTTCTAGATCTACAGCCCATCTATCTGCCTGTTCTAGACCTACAGCCCATCCGTCTGCCTGTTCTAGATCTACTGCCCACCCGTCTGCCTGTTCTAGATCTACTGCCCATCCATCTGCCTGTTCTAGGTCTACTGCTAACCTGTCTTCCAGTTCTAGATCTACTGCCCACCCGTCTGCCTGTTCTAGATATACAGCCCACCCATCTGCCTGTTCTAGATCTTCTGCCCATCCATCTGCCTGTTCTAGGTCTACTGCCAACCTGTCTGACAGTTCTAGATCTACTGCCCACCCGTCTGCCTGTTCAAGGTCTACAGCCCACCCGCCTGCCTGTTCTAGATCTACAGCCTACCTATCTGCCAGTTCTAGATCTACTGCCCCCCATCTGCTTGTACTAGATCTACAGCCCACCTGCCTGACTGTTCTAGATCTACTGCCCACCTGTTCTAGATCTACATCCCACATGTATATCTGTTATAGATCTACTGCTTACCTGTCTGCCTGATTCTTCCCAATCTACAGCATACCTGTGCCTGACTCTTCTAGATCTAAATCCCATCTCTGTACTATTTCTATAGCCCATCTGCCAGACTCTTCTAGTTATATATTCTACCTGACTGTTCTAGATCTAAATCCCACCTGCCTGACTGTTTTGGGGTGATTTTGGTTTGTCAAAAAACATTTATATTTATGGATGGCTTAATTTCTTTAATTTGCCTGTGTAGGCAGTATATGCTGTAATAATTGAATGAGGGGCAAACAGGATAAGGTGTTTAAAGGGCAAGTCCAGCCCTAAAATGAGAACTTGCATACAGGTAAATCACCCCCCAAAACTCTAAACGGTAATAGTTTGAAATCTAACCTGAAATCCTTCACAATGTCCTGTTCCCCCTGTTTCTGCTTCCTGGTTCTTCTAGTTGGCAACTGTCAGTTATGGATTTGACAGTTGACATCACAGCCAATGACTGAATGTTAATCCCCTATCTGCCTCTTCTGAGCATGCCCAGGCTCACTACAGGCTCAGTACAGGTTTCTAAATTGCTCAGTTTCCATGAGGCCTCCAGAAGCATAGCAGGCATACAGTAATGAATTCATAGGATAAACTATGATATATCAACATGTTTTAAAGAGGCCATTCTTTCTAAAAGATGTTCTTATGAGGGTGGAGTTGTCCTTTAAACCCTTAGTTCCAATTTAAAACATTCACCACACCCTGTTTATATCAGTGAAGATTTACGCAACTGCCTCTCTTGCACATCCTGCACAGAAACATTACACTGTATGTAGTGCATTGGTCTTGTCACAAACCATCTAGTCCAGCACCAATATGGGCCCATTTACCAACAGGGCTTGAGACTGTAAAGCACAGAAAGACGTGCACTGTGAAATCCCAATAATCACTAGAATTAAAATAAGGAACATCTGTTTTTTGTGTTTTGACAATATGTTGGGGACTTGCTGGCTAAGCCATTTATCATACACTGCTGCACAGTACAGATTAAGACACTGTAAAAACCAATTCAAAGCATTACATTGATTCAGCAGAAAACTTTAATCTCACTTTAATTTACCTACAGGATTTGTGTTAATTAAGAATTTAAGCCTCCGTGTCTACAGAATGTTCTGACAGGAGGACGGCCTATGGTTTAAGGTTTAATATTGAGAAGGTTTTTATGTTTAATATTGAGCTCCAGATGGGGTTGTTAGAAAGATGTTTTCCAGTTAGAGCTACTGCGGAAATGCGAATAATGTTTATGGAACACTGACAGGATTGATTGGTAAGAACTGTGGCCGAAAATGACCAACCATAATGCAGACAAACTACTGCCTTCAGCATCGTCCCTTTAGTTTAAAGGGCAATTTCACAGTCACCTCTAAAATTAAAAAATGTTTAAAGGCAAATCCCCCCCAAGCCTGCAATAGTTTGAAAGCTGACAGATGTAGGACTTATGTCCCTAACAATGTTTCTGCCTCCTCTCCAAGCTTTGTGAGCTATTTATGAGCTTGCTTCTGCTCAGAGGAGGCCCCTAGGAGAATAGCATTCAGTCATTGGCTGTGATGTCAACTGTTACATCCATGACGGACAGCTGTTTTTCATGTTAGCCTTATATCTTATTGCAGTTTTTGGGTTTAGAGTGCGATTTACCTGTGCATAGTTTTTCGTTTGAGTTGGAATTTAAAGAGAATGTGTATGTACTTTTAGTGCAACTTAACTAAGACGGCCATAAAGCGATTGTTGTTTCCTATCATTCCACCCAAACATTCAATATATTACTAAGGCTGAGGACCACCAAAGGCAGATTGCCGTTTTCTTCCGACAAATCCATAATACAGAGAGGTCATTGTATCAGCTACAGCAGTCTTTTATGGGTCTACATTCAAATAACCAGTCCCCATGGGAAAATACCTTTTGCAATCTGTCATGTGGTCTTTACAGACACAAGAAAGTCAAGCTTGAACATTACAGTTGCCCTTTAAACACTTGTTGTTCATTCTAGAATGTATATAATGCAATGGTTAGATGAGTTAAGGGCAAGTCCAGCCAAATGAAAACTTACATACAGGTAAATCACCCCCCAAAACCTAAACGGTAATAGTTTGAAATGTGAAATATATAAGTCTAACCTGAAATCCTGCACAATGTCCTGTTTCCCCTGTTTCTGCTTCCTGGTTCTTCCAGTTAGTATCTGTCAGTTATGGATTTGACAGTTGACATCACAGCCAATGACAATGTTAATCCCCTGTCTGCCTCTTCTGAGCATGCCCAGGCTCAGTACAGGCTCATTACAGGTTTCTAAATTGCTCAGTTTCCATGACACATCCAGAAGCATAGCAGGCATACAGTAATGAATTCATAGGACAAAGTATGATATATCAACATATTTTAAAGAGGCCATTCTATCTAAAAGACGTTCTTATGAGGGTGGAATTATCCTTAAAGGAAAAAAAATATATAAACAGAGCAAAGAGCAGAAAGGGAATAAAAACTTTCCAGTACCTGTGTACAATAGGCCAATACAAAAATGTGATATTACATTCTAATTATTTATATGCTGTGATTTTTCATTTCTTTGTTCTGGACAGTTAATCACTAGCTGGATTTTACATTCCTTCACCGTAGAGGTCTGCTTTTTGGCACACTGAACATTCTTACATTAAAAACAGACTTAACATACCAGTCTTATTATAAATCTATATTATCATCTATAACATCATAATGATATTTGATATCTGTTGGTATGGTATAATATTAACTAACAGCGAAACAAGTAAAAATAGGCTGATCATTAACAATTTATTAATAAAACATAATGGAGCTTGTGTATCAAAAGGGGCAACAGTCTCCCTGAACCCCCTCTTTCTTACAGTAACTGCAGAGATGCCCCAGCACTACCATATTTGTTTTGGGGGCCGCAACAAGACGGCCTAGGGGAGAATACCAACATTTAAACTAACAGGCAAATTTTCTTAATTCCCCAAGTTCTAAGATCTATAGTAACACTGACCATCTTTTAGCACTTCATCCCAAGGGAATATATAAGGGATAATGCGCCCCTTACAGTGTAATATAAGGCTATTATGCCACCGAGGAGTTCCCTGACCATATAAAAGCATGAGGCCGTAGGCCGAGTGCTTTTATACAGGTCAGGGAACTCCGAGGTGGCATAATAGGCGTATATTACACTGTAAGGGGCGAATTATTTCTTATAATACACAAGTTTTTATTTTAAATAAGTACAGTGATAATAGCTGGTGAAAAGAATTTATTTAACTTTTATTTTTCCAAAGTTTGTTTAGTTTTTCAATTGCATGTTGCATGTAATGTTTTTTTGTGAAATGTTCGATTCCGGGGTGGCTGGATAAGAGGTAGGACAATGATTTTTATGTTTATAATTAGGAATGGAGAGCTGCAGTGGCACTAATAATTGAACTAGTCACTCAGTGACATCACTGAGTGATTCTAATAAGGATTCTCGCCACTGCAGCTCTCCATTGAAAATACAGAGACTTGTGTATTATAATGTAATTAACCATATAATACCATTCAGACTATTGCATCATGGACTATTACAGGAAACAGGGGCAACATGAGATGTGGACATTTGGTTACCTATATTAATATATGAACATGCTTGTTCTCATCCTAGTGTCTATAATGAACAGGGCAGCTGGATTACTGAGATTACTGGATTACACAGGCAAATACTCTCATGTACTGAACTGGGGGGGGGCTCTGGGGGTTTTCAGTTTTTGAAAACTACAACTCCCAGCAACTAAAGCATGCTGGGAGTTGTAGTTTCCAAACATTTGGAGAGGCAAGGAATTGGGGGTTACTGTGTGGGGTTACTCTCCATTTAAAGGGCAACTAATGTCTCAAAATAATACAGAATCGGGTTGGGAGGATGGTATCTATTGTTTAAGATTGCCTTCTGATTCTGTATTATTTTGAGGCTTTAGTTGCCCTTTAAATGGACAGTAGAATTCCCATATAGTAGTCCCATACAGTAATAGCCATACTGGATTTGGGAATTCTGCTGTCCATATGGGAATTCTGCTGTCCATTTAAAGGGCAACAAAAGCCTCAAAACAATACAGAATCAGAAGGCAGTAGTGGTCACAATTTCAACCCTTATACTTGAGTCAATCAGGTTTTACTCATTTTTCAGGTAAAAATAGGTACCTCGACCTCGGATCGACTTATATTCGAGTATATACGGTAATACAAAATCTAAAATACCTACCGAAAATTTTAATATTTCATTTCAAGATTAGAAAATTCCTATTCAACTGCGTTTGAATTGGATTTTTTGAACTTCAATAGGTTCTGCGCAACCTTAAAATAAAACTTGCCAGAATATAATATAACCTGATTATACTATAATAACATGTATATAATATAACCTGATTATACTATAATAACCTGTATAAAATATAACCTGATTATACTATAATAACCTGTATATAATATAACCTGAATATACTATAATAACCTGTATATAATATAACCTGGATTACCTGTCTCTTGATTGCATTTAGTGCTGATTAGGTCTGTGACAGAACTCAATGCAATTAAGAGATAATCAACTGATAACCTCTCTCCTGATTGCATTCAGCTGTGTCAGACCTAATCAGCACAGTTATCTGTCTCTTGATTGCATTGAGCTCTGTCATAGACCTAATCAGCTCTTTTCCTTAAAGGAGAATTATACTTGTGCAGAAACCGACTTCTTTCTGGCTCCTCCCAGTCATTGTCACTGACTTTTCTCTCATCCCTGACATTTGAGAACATATGTTAATGAAGGAGGGGGAGGAGACATATAGCACTCCTTATCCCAGATAGACTCCTTATCCCAGTACTGCCTAATGATTACTGAGCATGCTTCCCTCAAAGATTGTCAGGTCTGATAAAAAGGTGTCAGTTAAGGGGGTGGAGGGAGAATACTAAACGTGAGCAAACGTACTGGATTGAAGGCATGCAACAACACACACCTCAGAGTAAAGCTAGGTACACACAGTAACGATTTCTGAAAGATGACAGACAGGATCTGCAAGATCCTGTCTGCCATCTTTCAAAGATCTGCATACACACAGTCCCGAGCGTTCTCCCTATAGGGAGTCTAGCGCGGCCGATGGAAACACAGAGTCCCGAGCGTTCTCCCTATAGGAGTCTACGCGGCCGATGGAAATTTCGGCCTTTCCCGAACGAGCGTACGGCCGACCTGATCGTTCGCGGCCGCGCGCTCGTTCGGGAAACGAACGTACACACACGTAACGATAAAGCCCCGATACCGTCGGATCCGACGGTATCGGGCTTTATCGTTACTGTTGTGTACCCAGCTTAAAGGAGGCCATACACGCACCAATCCCGATTGTGCGATATCAGGATATTCGGATACCTAACAATCGTCGGTTCGTATATGGCCGATTATAATTTCAGATAAAACAAAGTCATTCTTCTTCAATGTACATACACTTTAAAGTCACTCAAACCTGTTTCCATCATGGGTAAGCACGACTTTAAATGGGATTTCCAGATGGTGTCACAACTCTTATACAGTGTTCTACTGAATCCTATTAGCAAACTTCCCTTAAAATGTTTACAGATTTTTTCCACCTTTTTTCAATAGAAAAATGACTTGCAAACACAACACCAAACGTTGCCATCTAAGGAGAAAAAATCCAAATCCACTTCTGTTTAGCTTTCAGGATCTGAAGTATTTTTTTGCATTAATATCATTAGGCTGTCTATTTGATACTTGGTATGCAGAGCTGCAGTGAACGATTAAACACGCCATATTTACAGAACAGAGACTAACATTTTAGGATGCAAATGGATTGTGGGTCATAAAAATTCCAAAAAGCTTTGAATTTAGCTGCCAAATATGTGAAATCCACTAAATATAGAACAATCCAGGTTGTAGAACTGATGATATGATAATATTTGGAACACAGGCCGTACTTCTAATCCGAATGTTGTCAGGAAGAAACTGGCTGATAAACCAACTGCACAAAATTACACTTTATGAGCATGAAATCTACCCTTAAACTTGGCACAGAAATATAAACTTCCCATTAAATTTAAAATGGAAAAGTTGCTATTTATATGAATGAGAAGGTCTGAGCCACCAAATTTAGTACATGTTATGTGGCCGTTTATTTAAAAATAACTAAAATACATAAATAATATTTCTCGGCTTATTTCCCACTTGGTAAGAGGTAATGGCTTTTCGGCTTTTTTAAGTTTACACTACAATACCCACTGATGGGTATTATCAGAATCAAGTATGCCTATTGAAACGGACTAAAAGTCAAGCTGCATTTAACTATTCACATTACAATATTACCCATAAGAAAAATCATACATGAAGCATAAAGGGATAAGGCCAAGAGCCCCACATGTGTAACTAAAATTTCTATTTTACAATAACCAACTGCACCAACACATGGCCCAGCACAGAAGAACCATCATCAGGCCTGGACTCACCCATGTACCTGCATCTTAAGGAAAAAGGACATATACCGGTAATGGTAACATATTAGACAGAACAATATTGAACAATATTGAACAATATTGGTTTAGAAGAGGTGTCAAGGAGGCCATTTATTTTAAAATAAAGAAATCAAGCCTGAATAGAGGTGGGGGTTGTTGGGGTTGGGGGTTTGTCACCAATTGTCTGCCGTGTGCAATGCACAGTTTTGATAACACCTTTTGGCTACAATGCAATCAACACCTTGCATTCAGGAGGTCCCTAACACCTGGCTGTTATATGCTGATTGGGACATTGCAGGGTATTTATTACCAACAGATTCTTGTACAAGTCATTCAGTCATTCTGAATTGAGAAAGCCAGTTGGATGACTAGCAAAACATTTCCTAGACCTAACAGTCCAGTTGAATGAATACCATGACATGGATGAATTGATAACCTTCACAAGCTAAAAGGTTTGGGGTTTCTGGCAATGCTTTTTTGATTAGCAAAGACAATTTAAACTATAAGCCCCAAACACTAACTTGTGAAGTCAGTAAAACAGGAAAGGATAAGTTTGGCTCATCTGCCTACTCCTTGCCTGTATCCCCCTCCCCATATCTTTGTGGTAATAAAATGTAAATTAAAGCTTTTTAGTATTTATTGAAATATGAATTTGGGTATAGTCCATGTCCGGCGTCTGCCTTATGCTATTGTCTACCTGTTTCTTGGATACTAAGGGTACCTGACCTGGATAAAGCCCCAACCTAAACACAAACAGAATTGTGCCTGCAAGTCAAACTGGCTTAATCATGGCTAAAGCACTAATAATATTTTATCAAATAGAGACCGTTTATACTAACAGGACATTTCTTTCTTTGGCATCTCTCCCTGTGTAGCCTACATAGCACATTTATATTCTGAATAAAACAGGAGACAGGATACAGTAAAGACCAAACCAAGCCACAAACAAGATATGGGAATGGGCCCAGGACAGACAGGAAACCACATATATACAAAAAAGGTCAAGTTTTTATTGCTTGTACAACTGATCGATAAAGAGATGAAGTGTTTCTTATGGTTACTGTATTGTTTGTTTAAAGGCTTGTGCAAGCATTGTGCTCTTAATTTGGTGTCACAGACCTGAAATGGATTTATATTCAGCTCTTCTGGCTGCCAAAATAAGGCACCTCCTGTCTGCGTTTCCTGCCATTCACCAAGGTCAGCAGGTTATCCTTAACAAAATGGCTCATTATTCTCAACAATTCCATTGCTCACTATTCCACAGAAATAAAAGGGTGTGTTAACACAGCCAACTACATGAAAGAAAACAAGACTAGACATTTGTCTACATGACGCAATGTTTATCGGTGTAAGTTTTCCTTTAAATTAGAGAAAATGAAGGTATAGGTTCAACATATAGTACAAAATGACAAATGGCAAACATACATTGCGTATTGTTCCGCCATACACTAATCAAGTTTTATTCAATCAACTTGTCAATAAACGTACTTATCCAACAAGTGTGCGTGCTTACTTCCCAAAAAACTTTTAGATTCCTTTACAAATTATTGAGATTTTACATTGGCTATTGATCACTATTGCTTAATCAAATGAAAAATCTGGAAATGATTTTAAAGATCAATCGATTTAAAGAATTGAATACACTGATCGACTGAATGGAAACAATGACCCATGTATGGCTAGGAGAAAGTGACAATGGGTAAGCCAGTGTTGGAGTGTCTTAAAAATGGAAGCTAGAATTAGAAATGGAACTGTCCATGTATCAGTTCAGTTGGCCATCTTGCCAACAGGGAAAAAGCGGGTGTTAGCTGGGTACACACGATAGGACTTTTTGTCCCGAGCGAGCGCTCGGCTGGAACAAATGGCTGTCGGTTGCGGCAATAGTGGCTGCGACCAAGATTTCATGCGACCAAGATTTCATGCGACCGGTTGTGCTGTCCCATACAGAACTGCACAATCGGTCATGAGTTGCCAACAGTTCCAGTCGCCCGTTCGTCCCATACGGGTGAACGACCGATCGAGCTCGGCCGCGGCCATCCAACCCACACCATCAGATATTTCCGGCTGAGCGAGCGATACACGCCACTAACGGTTGGTCGGCCAGAAATATCTTAATGGTGTGTACCCAGCCTTACTATTTATATATGAAGTGATGGAGGGAGTAGAAAATGACAGGTTACATTTTTGAATTTTATCCAATACTAGATTCTCTCGGAGGCAGAGTCTAATAAGGCACTGATCCTTTGGTCTAATGTTTATCTGTGGACATACAGCAACCCAGTCCAGCGAATCTACAGTAAGTGAATGGGGAAAGATTTTGCATTGAAGTTTTAGTACAGGTGTATTACGATTTCCAGCTCTAAAAATTGCCTCCCTTTGAATATAATGGGAACCACTTTAAAGTAACCAAAGGGGGCAAATGAAAATGAAGCCTGGCACTTTTTAAACTGTAAATCAACCCTGTAGGTCACATTATGGCAACTGGTCTTATAGTGGACGGGATTTCATCCTTGACTGCGGGACTCAGGATTTTGTCACTGCAGTCGGGACAATCCCGTCCATATAGGGACGCCTGTCAACCTGATCCCAATGACATCTTATCTGTCACTGCATTTACTTGCTGTTTATGTAATATTTTTCCTTACTTTCTGGTGAGCCTTTAATTAGAACTTCAAACCCAAGAACTGGCTGTGATGTAAAATCTGAATTGACCAGGCTTAGATAATATCCAGCAAACTAAAGGAACCAAAACACTGTGGAAAGCTAGACTGAGGGAAGAATAAACACCAAAATGTCCCAGAAAAGAAATGAACTACAGCCCTGTTCTAATATAATTAGGGTTTCTTTGGACTTGCAGAGTTCTTACAGTAAATAATACGTCTCACATTTAAAACCTTCAGGGAGATTCAATAAAAGTTCTTATTTAAAATGGTGCTAATTTTGCCCCAACCAATTAAAGGACAACTAAAGCCACAGAACAACACTGAACCAGAAGGCAGAAGACCTTGTTATAAAGCCAGTAATCAGTGTCTTACCTCTCATTTTGATATGGGTGCTGGGAAATTTCCCTAAATAATATATGGTTTGTGCTTAATATCACAGCATTCTAATATCACACAGTCTGGTCAACGACCATTATGTTCTGCCCATGCTCAGTCTTTAGCTATGGCAGAAACTTGTTACAGTTGGACACACCCTTTAATAATCTCTATCCAATCCTTTTACAGGACAGATAAAGCAAGGAAGCATGTGACTGAGGCAGGAGGTGTGGTCTGACACTGCACATACACACAGATAATTCATCCAATTCTTAACAGGCTTACATTTATTTTAATGCAATTTACTGAAGTCATATTATATAGCTTATTGGTGTTTTTAGGGGGGTTGTTTTCAGATTCTGGAGTATAAAAAATGGATTTAGTTCTCCTTTAAGATCTAATTTAACATTTGTAAGCTAACATCTGATTGGTTGGGGCAAAATTAGCACCATTTTAAATGATAAGAACTATTATTGAATATCCCCGCTTGTGTTCTAGTTCTAAGGAGAACTAAATGTAAAACCAACTTTAGCTGCAAAAACCTTCCCACACACCATGTCAACAAATTTACCTCAATCAGAGATACAGGGGTCATTTTTCTGTGCATTTGTGTTTAGCATTCATATCTACAGAATGGAAACGCATGTGTTTCTGGACAGAAATTTGATCAGCAGTGCTTTTAAACAATGCATTGGATCGGATTAAATTAGTGTGAACATTAAAGGACAATTATCCCTTTCCCACCCCACTCCCAACCAATGAGAGGACCCAGGGTAAGGACCAAAATCTGTAGGTCCTTACCCCTAGGATTAGCATGCATAATATTTATCATCATATAGCCTGCCTCAATCCCCCCACTGTTCGGCCTGGGGCTGGACCACCAATAGGAAGACACGCTTCCTTCACGGCGCATCCTCACAGGTCACAGGACTAGGTGGAACAAGGCAGGCACACAAAGGTAAGTATTAAAGCTCTGCTTGCATTCTGCAGGCTAAACCCAGGGGTAAGCACCTAATGGGTCCTACTGATGTTGAAAAGAAGAGTAGCGGGGCTGTCAGAAAACGGCAAACAGCACAGAAACACATATAGTGTGAACAAACCATTAGCAAAGGCAAGACAAGTAAATTGTACCAACCAGTGCTGCAGATTGCTCACAACTAATATGCCCGCACCACAATGCAACTTCTTAATTAGACAAAAAAGAACATTGACTTCAACCATGGTTATTTACCACTCACCAAGCATTTCCTATAATTTTAAAGCAAAATCAAATTGCCGTAGTTAACGGACAACTGGTCTACAGTTCGCCGTATTGGTGTGGCCCTTGTCACTTTGATTATTAAATGTCAGACTGCTGGGCAATACAATGATTGGGCAAAAAACACTAGTAGACTGTGTACCAGCCCTAAAAGATCCTTCATATAAAGATTTATTAGGTTTAAACGTGTTAAACAAACTACTTTAAGCATTCTAATCTACTGCAATATACGGTCTTTGAAGTCTCAGGACTAACACACATACAGTAACATTATTCTGAACCTTTCCAAACAAGCCCAGGTTGGAAAACCACAGGATGTATAAGCTGTGATGTTACTCGGTGAATAGCGTAAGCTACTGGGAACACCAAACAAAATAACACAGTCCTCCTGCATATTCACAAAGGAAGATTTCAGGGAGATTTGTTTGACTAAGAAACCTTTCAATCTAGAACAAGAGCAGCTTTATGGACCTAAAAGCAACACAAATTTGTTTTGGGCCAGATTGAAGATGTCGGTGTTTATTCAAGGTTTAAAGTGAGCACCAAAACACATGTACCGCCGCGTGTCTTCTCCGCAAGAACTGCGCCCAAAGAAAACACACTCCTGGGCTTGGGGTTTGTTATTCTAACTAAATGAAAGGGTGACTGCCACTGAATGTACTGTGTGGAAATGTGGTTTTAATGACAGTCCATTCATTTAAAGAGCGTTACATTGAAAGAAACCCCCAGACAGTAAATGTCCAATAAGGTGTAAGGTTTCACACGGATTTATTCCATAAGCCAAAATCTACCCATACACAGATTTGCTTTTGTGTTGCACTGAATGTTTAGGGCATTGAAGGAATCATCGCGCACTGACATCCCAGGTGTTTCGGGCTTCTGGCCAGTTGCCATTTTGCTCCAAACCCTACAATCTGCATCAGTGGTAGAACAGAGAATAAAGGACCATCAAATGATGGAAAACAACAAGTTATATTTACATATTAATATTTAGCAGTTAACAATTTTCTCTTGATAGAAGCCTTGGAAAGAAATGTAGCCGCGTTGCGACAGAATACTGGTTTCATTCTTATTTTCCCCTAAGCCTGAGGTTAACGGACGGACTGACATAGGCTCGGAAAATACATGTAATACAAATCACCTAGCAGGGGGTCTAGTGCAATAAAGGGTGCTAAATTACTTTAATGCTATTAATCAACAGCAACCAGTCAGATGCTATCGAACTGCAGTAGTCCAGTAAGAAGCTAGCATTTGATTGGATGATGCAAATTAATAGGACAGGCAAACTTTTTCCCCTCTTAATGCATTAGCCACTTGGATGGCTGTGAAAATATGTCTGTTTGACCCTTGCCTCATAGGAGATGCAATATCTGAAACCTGCTTTTACAGTGAGTATTGACCATGTTTTTCTGAATCTAATTAGCTGGCGGGTTCAAATTACTTTCCAAATGTAGACTTGGGGTGGGATTGCTCGCCCCAGTTTCAGTATTTGTGTACATACATGGACATATCCACACACTCCTACAAACTATTAGTAAGTTGTCATAATGTAACGTAGCAGGTAAACCTCATCATTCTCCATAAATTACTTTTCATTAGGGCTAGGCCACACTGATGCGCTTTTAACAGGGATCTAATCAAGCTTTTTAAAGTGCACACTTGTGTGGTCCAGTTGATGTGGCCACACTAGTGCGCTAGGTAGCGCTGTGTGCGATCTATAAATCGGAGCGCATGCGATCCACAATTTTTTTGCACAATCGGATGCGCTCCGATTGTGAATCAGCGGCCGATCGCAAACACAGGAGCACATTACAGTGTGTCCTCAGCCTTAATATAAACAAATACGGCACTGGCCAATTGATGAGCAATAATATATACCATGTTTGCATCATTTATTCAGTTCAGTTATTCAGCATCATTTATATCATGTTCAGTACAATCTTATTTTAATTATGTCTGTTAAAGGGGAATTTCTGCTTCAATACATACTGTATGCTGTCACTTTAAAGACCATCATCATCTAGCCATTTAGTGATCTCTGTGTATAAATAAATACTTCCAACTATCGACTTCCTGTTTGCAGGACCCCTAAGGCTGTAGAATAGAGGAAGAGATCCTGCACACCTTTTTTTAGAAATGCCAGGGCATAAATTCAATGTATATTTGCTGGGTGCAGCCAGAACTGATGCCAACAGTGTAAACATCCAGAAGATAAGAAAAGCTGGACACACCACTTTTACCAAGTGACCCCTATGGTTCGGTGCACAAGAGGCAATTTTTAGGACAAACTGACCGATATTTTAGTATATTGGTCCATCGCCCTGATGTCTGACGCCTGTTCGGTCGGATTGGCGGAAAAGGTGATCGGAAGCGGGGTAAATCACTGTGATTGTGCAGTCGACTATGGACAGTGATTTGTCCCGACATAATATTATTGAACTAATTGCTTTTATTTATCCAGGGTTTAGCAGCAACCATATGGAGGTAGCCAATATGCAATTAGAATTGTTTGTGCATTGTCTTGTGTTCTATTTTTTGTATGTATTGTATTTTTGGTCTCTAGTTGCACTTTAATATGGATGTACAACAGCCCAATTTTTTATATAGTGTGTTACAGAACCGTCTCTGCTGTGCACGCCCGTAACTAACAAGCTTGCAAGGGATCCGGGTTTTGTAAGTAAAATATCTGAGCCTGGAAGCATCTTTGAAAGGTTTAAAGGGGAACTGTGGTATCCAAACAAGTAGAGTTTAAATTAAAGGCCAGTTTTTCTACTTTTAAAACGAGCCAGTGCTCCACAGCCCAACATATAAAGAAATGACTGACCAGAAAGGTAATGGGTGGGAGGCTGACATGTGACATTCCTAAAGCTTCTCCTGCACAGTGCCCCCGGCGAGCACAGCCTCAGACTCAATGTGTGAGACAGGAAGTCTCTCCTCCTCTCTGCTGTGTGAAGTCCTGACAAAGAAGGTAAGGGAATCTACAGCCCTTCTTTCCCAGTATGTGAAAACATAGTTATCACTCTGCCTGAAAAAGCTGTTCCCACAGAGTTTTCTGTAGGGGGGTGTCTGAGTGGCCCACGGCACCCGCGAGTGGACGGGGCTTGTGCGCCCGTGAGTGGGAGGGGCTTGTGCGTATGCACGTGGGTGGAGCTTATGCACCCGCGGGTGGGCAGGCCACATTGGGCTGTAAGAGAATGGGCCAAGGGGGGCCTGCAAATGGAGGGACCTTGTGGTCCATGAGTGGGAGGGACAAGGGAGGCTGCAAAGGGGAGGAGGAGACACAGGGCAGATTGACTGGTTTCAGAGCAGGAAGTGCAGGGGACCTGGTGATGCTGCTGCCATATCACACACAAAAATGTAAATATCTTCAAAATTATGCAAAATAAATAATGAAAATAAAGATTCCCAGGAGAGCAATTCCTATCAATTTACCAAAAGTCATTTTTAGACCACAGTTCCACTTTAAGTAAAACGAAAATGGGTGGGACATGCCCTTTAAAGAAACCTGGTTGCAGTTTTGCAGGCTTGGGTTGAACTGCAACAAAATGTTTTTTATGTGGATTGGGGGCCCCCATCTAAAATCTTGCTATGAGGCCCTGTGTTTTCTAGCTATGCCGCTGCTACTTACCACAGCAAAGCATATCAAAGAGTATAAAATCAAGTGCCTTTTGAAAAAAAAATGAATACAATATGTAGAATACCTAGGTACTGTAAGAGTCACGCACAGGAGGGCACTTCATGCTCGGACTGCCCGTCCGTGTGTCCACACGTCTTCTATGACGCAGGGACGTGGGCAGCACACCCTGAGGTAATCCTCTTCCGACGCGCGTCCATCGGTGATGACGTCCTCTGGGCCTATTTAGGCCCCTCCTGGCAGCCGGCATTTTGCTGCCAGTTCAGAGTGTGTTTGGACTCTGAACCCTAGCTCCCTTTTTCTAGTTTATCTAGCCCTATGCTATCTACAGCTCCTTCCTCCAGTTACCTCCAGTCTCCAGATCTACAACAGCTTCTACCTCTAGTTACCTCCGGTCTCCAGATCTACAACAGCTCCTACCTCCAGTTACCTCCGGTCTCCAGATCTACTACAGCTCCTACCTCCAGTTACCTCCGGTCTCCATATCTACTACAGCTCCTACCTCCACTAGTATCAGTGCACGGGATTATCAGGAATCTACTAGTATCAGTGCATGGGATTATCAGGAATCTACTAGTACCAGTTAGATATAATGGTGCGCAGGATTATCAGGGATCAGTAGGTAAACAAATCCTTCCAGTGTGTTCTGGGGGAACACTAATGTGGCAAAGAGCCAGAGTTGCGCCTCAGTATTTTGGCAATGGAAATATTTTTACCAATTTAACTTACGTTTTTGTTATTTTATATTGTGATAAAATGACACCATCCATGTTGAAATCTTACACTACATGAATTTGAATACAATTTACACTGTAAGGGCTAGGCCACACTAGCGCGTTTTTCGCGCGTTTCGCGCTTGCGTTTGCGCCCACGATTTCCGCTAAAATGGAAATCGCGGGAACGCGAAAATTCCCGCGATTTCCGATGCGCATGCGATGCATGCGTTCACCATTTTTGGTGCGTTAACGCATGCGTGTCCATAATGCGAGCGCGAAACGCGCAAGAATCGCGCACACAATCGCATGCGATAACGCTCGCGGTTTTGTCCGAGATTCCTGTGCGTTGCAGTGTGGTCTCACCCTAAGTGTAGGGGTAATTACAACTTTCCAGTCGTCCAACTTTAAGAACACAGGTGTGCCCCGAGAAAATGTTCAATTGCCAAGTGTGCCACGGTCTGAAAACTTCTGGTCTACAGGTCTGGGGGGGTTCCTTGCAGATCTGTTTAACACACTAACACATTAACACACTAACACACTAACACACTAACACACTAACACACTGGTGTTTGGTGAACGGTAATTAATATCTTTCTCTTTGTATTTCAGGTGTTGGTAAAGTGGTCGGGTAAGTTAATTTTTTGTTTGTTTTTTATTTTAAAAATCTGACACTAATAGAAGTAGGAGAACGTACAGAGAGAATTCTACGGGCAGAGCTGTGTTGTGTTGCGTTGTGTTGCGTTTTGGGAGGAGCTAAATATGACACAATAAGACAAGTTACATGGGTTTTAGCTTAGTCTGCAGGAACCAATTGAATGTTTTCTAATTGCTTTAAAAAGCATCTGATTGGTTTCTGTAGATTAATAGCTCAGGCTCCTTATTACAGATATTCAGAGCCTGGAGACTTTTATTAGTACGTTGGTTAACAAACACAATTAATTTGGGTGGAGACCATAAGATTTATTGTGCAGATTCTACACATCTCCAGCATTTCTATCACTGGGAGGGGGCAGATTCATTCATCTTGTCTTGAGTTGGCACCGTGATTGGACCGACCAGCTGGGATGATGTTAGTTTGTTTATTTCGCTGGATTCTAACATCTGTTTTCCTTGTACCTACAGAACTTCTGCCACTCTCCGAGACAAGGTGATCGATATAAATAGGCCGACCGAAGGCGAAAGTACAGCGAGTACAAATGGATTAATAAAACGCCAATTATGCTCAACGTCCTCAGCTTTGCACAGAGATAATTTTCCGTCTCCTAAAGGGAACCTTGAAACTACTTCCAGGACTGTTGAGTCATTCTCCATTAAAGACCCACCTTGTACCAACCAAAGACATTTTGTTTCAACCTCTTTAAGAACAACATCTAGTAATATCTCAACTGATCTTTCTATAAGCTCCACCAAGCCCTTACCTAACGGGCAGAACTCGAAGATAGACCAGGAGACCCTCAACTCTTCCAAGGAGACCTCACCCATAACTTCCCGTTACACCTCCACTTTAGAGTCAAAAGGTAGAATCCCATTGTCTTCGAAGGAATCAAACATTATGTCTCCCAAAGATACGCCTTCTGTCTTACTTTCCTCGTCTAATTTAGTATCAAAAGCAAAAATGTCTTATCTTGAGAAAGACTCTACACCTCCCAAAGAACCATCCATGGCTTTGCCTTTTCTATCTAACAATATTTCAAGATGTCAACCACCTTTCCCAGAGAAAGAGACAGTCTCTTCTAATAGGACATTTTCTTCACAAAACTTGTGCCATGTGGACTTAACATTAAGGACCTCAAAGGCCCCAAAAGAGATGCCACCCAATAAAAATGCAACCCCTATTACTTCACGGTACACAAGTAAGCTTGACTCAAAAATGGATTCCTCTAAGTGTACACCTACCTCCAAATCCAGAAATAATTTGTTAAAGGGATCAGAAATTGTTGAGAAAAAACCAGTGGGAGAAGATCCCAAGGAACCTACACCAGAAAATCTAGATACACTTTCCAAGGGCACCTTAAATATCTCTGGTAAGACTTTCCATAAGGAGACTCCTTTAAAAAGATTGCATTCAACTTCTACTAAAGAAATAAGTTTGTTATCCCCAAGGGAAAGTCTAATGGAGTCTTCAAAAGTCTTGTCAATGGGATCTACAAACAGATTTAATCATGATACCACAATGGAAACATCTAAGGATTCCATAGACCAGAGAGTGGTGTTAAATGAGATTTCACAACTAAATTCAAGGAAGCCTCTGAGTAGATCAGGACAACCTGGATCTACCTTTCCCCAGGAGGTACCAGATGGCACATTAGGTACTCACTCCAATCCTGACCACGGAGAGATAAAAAGTCATAAGACAACATCAAGCACCATCACATTGGAGACTTCCAGGGTAGACTCCAAACCAAGCACAGAGCAGAATGATGGAAAACAGAAAGTGGCACCTGGATCAGAAATCAGGGCACCACCAACTGAGACCCAGAAAGTCAACCTCGGCACAATGCCCAGCTTTGATCTGTGTCCAGAAAGCCAAGAGGTGTTGGAGGGAAGTGAAGTGATATTCAGATGTAAAGGTAACTTCATATCTTAGGAGGGGATGGACTGATCTTATCTATAGTTCTGTATTCCTTTATGGAGTTACCATGCTGCTTTCTTCATAGAGGTGAAATCGCTCCTCCAGTATTCAAACGGTTATCTGGCAATAACGTTATTTGATGCATTTGCCTGACATAGAAGTTACATTTGTTTTAACTTGGTAAAGCGACAAAAATGAATTATGCTTGTGAAGGTTCTCATTCATCCAGGTCATGGTATATCTGTTGTATTCAATTAGATCAACTGGACTTGAAATGTAGTTCTTGAAGACGTTTCGCTAGTCATCCGACTGGCTTTCTCAATTCAGAATGACTTGTACAAGAATCTGTGGCAATTATGTACCCTGGAAAATCCCAATTAGCATATCACAGCCAGGTGTTAAGGGTGTGATTAGATAGTGGCTAAGAGGTGTTATAGGAACGCCCAGAGTAAGGTGTTAAAACAGCATTGTACATGGCAGACAGTTGGTGTTGAAACTTTCTTCGGGCTTTCTTGGACTGCTTGGTAGAAGTTAAGGAGAATGGTAAACTGGAAGTAGAGGTTTACAGAAAACCAACACACACATATCAGTATTTGATCTTTGACTCCCACCACCCTTTAGATCACAAGCTGGGGGTCATCAGAACCCTGCAACACAGAGCCGAGAACATCCCCACTAGCACAGAGGCGAAGGCTAAAGAAATGAAACACTCAGAGGAGCCCTTAAACCTTGTGGATATCCATACTGGGCCTTGTCAAGAAGTAGAAGGAAAGAAAGACACGAATACCAGTGCAGGAAGGGAAAAGCGACGGAGGAAGAACATGGTCATCCCATATGTAGGCAGGGGGCTCACGAAATTAAGAAGAATTTCAAAACCATCGTATCCCTGTCTGCTATAAACTGAACAACACACTGAGCAGCAACTGTACATCCGAAAGACCCAATACCTAACAACAAGAAAAGCGACATCATATATGCAGTGCAGTGCAGTGGTAGAGTGACTCATATACGCAGTGCAGTGAAGAGTGACATCATATACGCAGTGCAGTGGCAGGAAGAATGCTCTGATTCTATTTGGGGGAGACCAACCCAGCAACTGCTCAACGATGGCCCAGCACAGATGAGCCAATTCCTCGGTCAGGACTCAGCCGTGTATCTGCATCTTAGGATGGACCTACCTTTGAAGATGTAATGTTACCTACTGGCGAAGGAACGTGACTGGTTCAGCGAGAGTGTTAGGAGGCCATTTATGTGAAAATAAAGAAACCAAGCCTAAATAGCGTGGTGGGGTTCGACACCAACTGTCTGCCATGTACACATGGCTGTTTTGACACCTTACTCTGGTCGTCCTATAAACACCGTCTTAGCCACTATCCATCACACCCTTAACACCTGCTGTTATATGCTAATTGGGATTTTCCAGGGTACATAATTGCCACAGATTCTTGTACAATTCATTCTGAATTGAGAAAGCCATTCGATGACTAGCGAAACGTCTTCAGAACTACATTTTCAAGTCCAGTTGATCTAATTGAATACAACAGATATAAAAATAATTAATTTTGCACTTTGTAATTTACTAGTGTATTATTTGTATATTGTGAGTTGTTAGCTCTGTATAAGAGGTGGTTATATTCATATTCTATTATAAATTAAGAATTACAAAACACTTCCATTCTCTATTTACCTCCTCTCTTGTCCGTCCCCCTCCCCTTTTCTCCCTCCCTTTCCTTTTTTCTCCCTCTCTCCTCCTTCTCTCCCCTGCTCTCTCTCCCTCCCCGCCCCCCTCTCTTTCTCCTCCTTCCTTCTCTCCTGCTTCCCTCTCACTCCCACTCCCCTTTCACCCCCATATCCTCCCTTTTACTTCCCTCTTGCCCCCTCTCCTTCCCCCACTCACTTCTTCCTCTTCTTCCCCCCTCTTCTTCCTTACTCTTCTCTCCACCTCTTCTCTTGTGGTTCTCCTGTCTCCTCGTGGTGTTCTTCCTTGTCTCTTGTGGTTCCGCTCTGTCTCCTCGTGTGTTCTCTTGTATCATTGTGGTTCGCTCTGTCTTCTCTGTCTTCCTTCTTGTCTCTTGTGGTTCGCTCTGTCTTATCGTGTTGTTCCTCTTGTCTCTTCGTGGTTCGCTCTGCTGTCCTCGTGGTCTTCGCTTGTATCCTTGTGGTTGCTCCTGTGTCCCTCTTGTCTTCTCTTGGTCCGTGTGGTTCGCTCGGTGTCCTCGTGTCTTCTCTTGTTCGTGTAGGTTCCTCTGTCTTCTATGTCTTCTCTTGTCTCTTGTGGTTCGCTCTCGTGTCTCGGTGTGTTCTCTGGTCCTGTGGTTGGTTGCTCTGTGTCCTCGTGTTAGTTCTCTTGTCTCTTGTGTTCGCTCTGTACTCCGCGTGTGTTCTCTTGTCCTCTTGTGGTTCGCTCTGTGTCCTCTGGCTTCTCCTTGTCGCTTGTGTTCGCTCATTAGTGTCTAGTGGGTTCTCTTGTCTCGTGTGGTTGCTCTGTCTTATCGTGTCTTCTCTTGTCTCTTGGTGTTCGCTCTGCTTCGCGTGTGTTCTCGTGGTCTAGTGTGTTCGCTCTGGCCTAGTAGTTCTTTGCCTCTGTCCTTGTGGTTGCTCCTGGGTCCTCGTGCCTGCTCCTTGATATCTTGTGGGTTTCGCCTTCTGTCTCTCGTGTCTTCTTTGTCATCTCTTGTGGTTCGCTCTGGGTACTCGTGTGTTCTTTAGTAATCTTGTGGTTCCCTCTGTCTCCTGTGTCTGTCTCGTGTCTCTTGTGGTTCGCTCTGTGTCCCGTGTCTCTCTTGCGCTGTGTGGTTCCCTCGGTTTCTCAGTGTCTTCTCTTGTATCTTGTGGTTCCTCTGTGCTCGTGTGTGTCGCTTGTTCTTGTGGTTCCCTCTGTCTCCTCGTGTGTGCTCTTGTCTCTTGTGGTTCCTCTGTCTTCTCGGGTCCTTTCTCTGCTCTTGTGGTTCGCTCTGTGACGACGTGTGTTCTCTTTTTGGGCGCTGGTGGTTCGCATCGCTGTGCTCCTCCGTGTGTTATCTGTTCGTGTGGTTCGCTCTGTCTCTAGTGTGTTCTCTTGTCTCTTTGGTTCCTCTGGTATCTGCGTGTTTCTCTGTAGCGTGGTGGTTCGCCGCTCTGTCCTCCTCGTGTGGCTTTTCTCTTGTGTTTCGCTCGTGTATCTGGTGTTCTCTTTCTCCTTGTGGGTTCCTCTGTGTCCTCGTGGTGTTCTCTGATCTCTTGTGGGTTCGCTCTGTCTACTCCGGTGTTCTCTTGTCTCTTGTGGTTCGCCTCTGTGTCCACGCGTGTGTTCTCTTGTCTCTTGTGGTTCGCTCTGTCTCACTCTGCATGTTCTCTTGGTCCTTGTGCTTCGCGCGTGTCAATCGTGTGTTCCTTGTCTCTTTGGTTCGCTCTGTGCTCGTGTGGTTCTCTTGTCTGTTGGTTCGCTCTGTTTGTCCAGTGTTCCTTGGCTGTGTGTTCCTCTGTTCTCCCGTTTTCTCTTGTTCTTGTTGTTTCGCTCTGTCTTCGCGTGTCTTCTCTTGTCTCCTTGTGGTTCGCTCGGGGTCCTCGTGTGTGCTCTTGTATCTTGTGTTCGCGCGGGCTCTCGTGTGGTCCTTGTCTCTGTGGTTAGCCTGCATCTCGTGTGTTCGCTTGTCTCGTGGTGGTTCGCTCTGTGTCCTCGTGTGTTCTATGAGATGGGGGGCGCGCGGTGGAAGAGGGGGGTGAGAGGGTGAGATGGGGGGGAGCGCGGTAGAAGAGTGGGTTAGATTGGAGATTGGGGTCGCGCGGGGGAAGAGTGGGAGATGGGAGAGTGGGGTTAGCTCTGGATAAAGGGTGTTAATGTGGGATAGTGTGGTAGCGCGGTAATAGTGTGGTTTACGTGGTATATGTGGTGTCGGTGAGAACGCGTCGATATGAATGGGTGCTTGGTAATAGTGTGTATGTAATTGGGGCTCTGTGAATAGTGTATATATTGTATATTGTGGTTATCTCTGTGTAATAGTGTGTTATATTGTATTGTGGGTTAGCTCTGTATATAGTGTTTATATGTATATTGTGGTTAGCTCTGTGTATAAGTGTTTATATTGTTTTGTGGTTAGCTCTGTGTAATATGTGTGTTATATTGTATATTGTGTTAGCTCTGTATATAGTGTGTTTATATGGATAATTGTGGTTAGCTCTGTATTATAGTGTGTTATTGTATATTGTGGTTAGCTCTGTGTAATAGTGTATTATTTGTATATTGTGGTTAGCTCTGTGTAATGTGTTTATTTGTATATTGTGTTAGCTCTGTTTATAGTGTATTATATTGTATATTGTGGTTAGCTCTGTGTAATAGTGTGTTATATTGTATATTGTGGTTAGCTCTGTATAATAGTGTTTATATTGTATATTGTGGTTAGCTCTGTGTATAGTGTATTATATTGTATATTGTGGTTAGCTCTGTATTATAGTGTATTATATTGTATATTGTGGTTAGCTCTGTGTAATAGTGTGTTATATTGTATATTGTGGTTAGCACTGTATAATAGTGTGTTATATTGTATATTGTGGTTAGCTCTGTATTATAGTGTATTTTTGTCTATTGTGGTTAGCTCTGTGTAATAGTGTGTTATATTGTATATTGTTGGTTAGCTCTGTGTAATAGTGTTTATATTGTATATTGTGGGTTAGCTCTGTATAATAGTGTTGTTATATTTGTATATTGTTTTAGCTCTGTATATTAGTGTGTGAATTGTATATTGTGGTTACTCTGTAAAAGTGTTTATTGTATATTGTGTTTAGCTCGTGTAATAGTGTGTTATATTGTATATTGTGGTTAGCTCTGTGTAATAGTGTGTTTATTGTATATTGTGGTTAGCTCTGTATATATGTGTTATATTGTATATTGTGGTTAGCTCTTGTAATAGTGTGTTATAATTGTATATTGTGTTTAGCTCTGATAATAGTGTGTTTATATTGTATATTGTGGTTAGCTCTGTGTATAGTGTGTTATATTGTATATTGTGGTTAGCTCGTGTATGTGTGTTATATTGTATATTGTGGTTAGCTCTGTAATAGTGTGTTATATTGTATATTGTGGTTAGCTCTGTATATAGTGTGTTATTGTATATTGTGGTTTAGCTCGTATTAATAGTGTGTTTATATTGTATATTGTGGTTAGCTTCTGTTAATAGTGTGTTATATTGTATTTGTGGTTAGCTCTGTATAATAGTGTGTTTATTTTATTGTGGTTGCACTGTATAATATGTGTTATATTGTATATTGTGGTTAGCTCTTGTATAGTGTGTTATATTGTATATTGTGTGTTAGCTCTGTTAATAGTGTTATATTGTATATTGTGGTTAGCTCTGTATAATAGTGTGTTATATTGTATATTGTGGTTATCTCTGTGTATAATGTGTTATATTGTATATTGTGGTTAGCTCTTGTAATGTGTGTTATATTGTATATTGTGGTTAGCTCTGTATAATAGTGTGTTATATGTATATTGGGTTACTCTTATATTAGTGTTGTTATATTGTATTTGTGGTTAGCTCTGTATAATAGTGTTTATATTTTATATTGTGGTAACTCTGTATAAATAGTGTGTATATTGTATATTGTGGTTAGCTCTGTGTAATAGTGTGTTATATTGTATATTGTGGTTACTCTCTGTATAATATTGTATATTGTATATTGTGGTTAGCTCTGTGTAAGTGTGTTATATTGTATATTGTGGTTAGCTCTGTGTAATAGTGTGGTATATTGTATATTGTGGTTAGCTCTGTATATAGTGTGTTTATTGTATTTTGGTTACTCTGTATATTAGTGTGTTTATTGTATATTGTGGTTTAGCTCTGTTAATAGTGTGTTATATTGTATATTGTGTTTAGGCTCTTTATTATAGTGTGTTATATTGTATATTGTGGTTAGCTCTGTATAATAGTGTTATATTGTTATTGGTGTGTTAGCTCTGTATTAATAGTGTATGTATATGTATATTGTGTGTTAGCTCTTGTAATAGTGTGTTTATATTGTATATTGTGTTGTTAGCTCTGTATATAGTGTGTTATATTGTATTTTGTGGTTAGCTCTGTAATATGTGTGTTATATTGTATATTGTGGTTAGCTCTGTATAATATGTGTTTATATTGTATATTGTTGGTTAGCTCTGTTAATAGTGTGTTATATGTTATTGTTGTGTAGCCTCTGTGTAATAGTGTGTTATATTGTTTTGTTGGTTAGCTCTGTATAGTGTGTTATATTGTATATTGTGGTTTAGCTCTGTGTAATAGTGTGTTATATTGTATATTGTGTTAGCTCTGTATAATAGTGTGTTATATTGTATTTGTGGTTAGCTCTGTATATTGTTTTATATTTGTATATTGTGTGGTAGCTCTGTTTAATAGTGTTTATATTGTATATTGTGGTTAGCTGTGTAATAGTTGGTTATATTGTATATTGTGGTAGCTCTGTATATATTGTTTTATATTGTATATTGTGTTAGCTCTGTAGTAATATATGTTTATATTGTAATATTGTGTTAGCTCTGTGTAATAGTGGTGTTATATTGTATATATTGTGGTTAGCTCTGTATAATAGTGTGTTATATGTGTATATGGTGGTGAAGCTCTGTATAATAGTGTGTTATATTGTATATTGTGGTTAGCTCTGTTAATAGTGTGTTATATTGTATATTGTGGTTAGCTCTGTAATAGTGTGTTATATTGTATATTGTGGTTACTCTGTATATTAGTGTGTTATATTGTATATTGTGGTTAGCTCTGTATAATAGTGTTATATTGATATATTGTGTTTAGCTCTGTTTAATAGTGTGTTATATTGTATATTGTGGTTAGCTCTGTATATTAGTGTTTATATGTTATTGTTTAGCTCTGTATAATAGTGTTAATTGTATATTTGTTTTAGCTCTGTATATAGTGTTTATATTGTATATTGTGGTTAGCTCTGGTATAGTTGTATATATTGTATATTGTGGTTAGCTCTGGTATAATTGTTGTTATATTGTATATGTTGGTTAGCTCTGATAATAGTGTGTTATATTGTATATTGTGGTTAGCTCTGTGTATATGTGTTATATTGTATATTGTGTTGCTCTGTTAATAGTGTGTTATATGGTATATTGTGGTAGCTCTGTATAGTATACTATTTGTGGTTATATTGTATATTGTGGTTAGCTCTGTATAATAGTGTTATATTGTATATTGTGGTTAGCTCTGTGTAATAGTGTGTTATATTGTATATTGTGGTTAGCTCTGTATAATAGTGTGTTATATTGTATATTGTGGTTAGCTCTGTGTAATAGTGTGTTATATTGTATATTGTGGTTAGCTCTGTGTAATAGTGTGTGATATTGTATATTGTGGTTAGCTCTGTAATAGTGTGTTATATTGTATATTGTGGTTAACTCTGTATATTAGTGTGTTATATTGTAATTTGTGGTTAGCTCTGTATAATGTGTTATATTGTATATTGTGTTTAGCTCTGTGTAATAGTGTGTTATATTGTTTTGTGGTTAGCTCTGTATATAGTGGTTAATGTATATTGTGGTTAGCTCTGTATAATAGTGTTGTATATTGTATATTGGTTAGCTCGTATTATAGTGTTTATATTGTTATTGTGGTTAGCTCGTGTAATGTTGGTTATATTGTATATTGTGGTTAGCACTGTTAATAGTGTTTATATTGTATATTGTGGTTAGCTCTGTGATTATGTGTTATATTTATATTGTGTTAGCTCTGTGTAATAGTTGTGTTTATGTATATTTTGGTTAGCTCTTGTATTAGTGTGTTATTTTGTATATTGTGTTAGCTCTGTGTAATAGTGTGTTTTGTTATTGTGGTTGCTCTGTGTAATAGTGTGTTTATATTGTAATTGTGGTTAGCTCTGTATAATAGTGTGTTATATTGTATATTGTGGTTAGCTCTGTATAATAGTGTGTTATATTTATTTTGGTTAGCTCTGTATTATAGTGTGTTATATGTATATTGTGGTTAGCTCTGTATAATAGTGTGTTATATTGTATATGTGGTTAGCTCTGTTGTAATAGTGTGTTATATTGTATATTGTGGTTAGCTCTGTATAATAGTGTGTTATATTGTATATTGTGGTAGCTCTGGTAATAGTGTGTTATATTGTTATTGTGGTTAGCTCTGTTAATAGTGTTATTTATTTGATATTGTGGTTAGCTCTGTGTAATATAGTGTTATATTGTATATTGTGGTTAGCTCTGTATAGTGTGTGTATATTGTATATTGTGGTTACTCTGTATATAGTGTGTTTATATTGTATTTGTGGTTACTCTGTTATAGTGTGTTATATTTATATTGTGTTTAGCTCTGTTAATAGTGTGTTTATTTGTAATATTGTGGTTAACTCTGTATATATAGTGGTTATATTGTATATTGTGGTTAGCTCTTGTATAATAGTGTTATATTGATATATGTGGTTAGCTCTGTATAATAGTGTATTATATTGTATATTGTGGTTAGCTCGTTGTAATAGTGTGTTAATTGTATATTGTGGTTAGTCACTGTATAATAGTGTGTTATATTGTATATTGTGGTTAGCTCTGTGTATAGTGTGTTATATTGTATATTGTGTTAGCTCTGTGTAATAGTGTGTTTATATTGTATATTGGTGGTTAGCTCTGTATCATAGTAGTGTTATATTGTATTTGTGGTTAGCTCTGTGTAATGGTGTTATATTGTATATTGTGGTTAGCTCGTGTAATAGTGTGTGTTTATATTGTATATTGTGGTTAGCTCTGTGTAAATAGTGTGTTATATTGTATATTGTGGTTAGCTCTGTATAATAGTGTGTTATATTGTATATTGTGGTTAACTCTGTATAATAGTGTGTTATATTGTATATTGTGGTTAGCTCTGTATAATAGTGTTTTTTAGTATATTTGTTGTTATACTCTGTGTAATAGTGTGTTAAGTATTTAAATGTGTGTTAGCTCTGTATAATAGTGTGTTATATTGTATTGTGGTTTAGCTCTGTATTATAGTGTGTTATTGTATATTGTGGTTAGCTCTGTATAATAGTGTGTTATATTGTATATTGTGGTTAGCTCTGTATAATAGTGGTGTTATTTGTAATTGTGGTTAGCTCTTGTAATAGTGTTTATGTATTGTGTGTCTGTATATAGTGTGTTATTGTATATTGTGGTAGCTCTGTGTAATAGTGTGTTATATTGTATGTTGGTTCTCTGTGTAATAGTGTGTTATATGGTATATTGTGGTTAGCTCTGTATGAATAGTGTGTTATATTGTATATTTGGGTAGCTCTGTAATATGTGTGTTATATTGTATATTGTGGTAGCCTGTAGTAATAGTGTGTTATATTGTGGTTATAGCTTCGTATAAAGTGTGTTTATATGTATATTGTGGTTAGCTCTTGTTATATAAGTGTGTTATATTGTATATGTGGTAGCTCTGTATTAGTGTGTTTATATTGTGGTAGCTCTGTATATAGTGTGTTATATGTATATTGTGGTTAGCTCTGTTAATATTGTGTGTATATTGTATATTGGTGTTAGCTCTGTATAATAGTGTGTTATATTGTATATTGTGGTTAGCTCTGTGTAATAGTGTGTTATATTGTAGATTGTGGTTAGCTCTGTATAATAGTGTGTTATATTGTATATTGTGGTTAGCTCTGTGTAATAGTGTGTTATATTGTATATTGTGGTTAGCTCTGTATAATATGTGTTATATTGTATTGTGGTTAGCTCTGTATAATAGTGTGTTATTTGTATTGTGGTTAGCTCTTGTATATAGTGTGTTATATTGTATATGTGGTTAGCTCTGTGTAATAGTGTGTTATAATTGTATATTGTGGTTAGCTCTGTTAATAGTGTGTTATATTGTATATTGTGGTTAGCTCTGTATAATAGTGTGTTATATTGTATATTGTGGTTAGCTCTGTGTAATAGTGTGTTATATTGTATATTGTGGTTAGCTCTGTGTAATAGTGTGTTATTATTGTATTTGTGGTTAGCTCTGTGTAATAGTGTGTTATATTTGTATATTGTGGTTAGTCTCTGGTATATATTGTGTGATATTGTATATTGTGGTTCCTCTGTATTGTGTGTTATATTGTATATTGTTGGTTAGCTCTTGTAATAGTGTGTTATAGTGTATATTGTTGTTAGCTCTGTGTAATAGTGTGTTATATTGTATATTGTGGTTAGCTCTGTATAATAGTGTGTTATATTGTATATTGTGGTTAGCTCTGTGTAATAGTGTGTTATATTGTATATTGTGGTTAGCTCTGGTATAATATTGTGTTATTTGTAATTGTGTTAGCTCTGTATAATAGTGTGTTTATTGTATATTGTGGTTAGCTCTGTTTATTAGTGTGTTATATTGTATATTGTGGTAGCTCTGTATAATAGTGTGTTATATTGTATATTGTTGTAGCTCTGTGTATAGTGTGTTATATGTATATTGTGGTTAGCTCTGGTGTATAGTGTGTTTATTGTATATTGTGGTTAGCTCTGTGTATTGTGTTATATTTGTATATTGTGGTTAGCTCTGTATATGTGTGTTTATTGTATATTGTGGTTAGCTCTGTATATAGTGTGTTTATATTGTGGTTAGCTCTGTATAATAGTGTGTTTTATTGTATATTGTGTCTCTGTATAATAGTGTGTTTATATTGTATATTGTGGTTAGCTCTGTATAATAGTGTGTTATATTGTGGTTAGCTCTGTATAATAGTGTGTTATATTGTATATTGTGGTTAGCTCTGTATAATAGTGTGTTATATTGTATATTGTGGTTAGCTCTGTATAATAGTGTGTTATTTGTATTTGTGGTAGCTCTGTATAATAGTTGGATATTGTATTGTGGTTAGCTCTGTGTAATAGTGTGTTATATTGTATATTTGTTTAGCTCTGTTAATAGTGTGTTATATTGTGGTTAGTCTGGTATATATGTGTTATATTGTTATATGTGGTTGCTCTGTGTAATAGTGTGTTATATTGTATAGTTGTTAGCTCTGTATAATAGTTGTGTATATGTATATTGTGGTTAGCTCTGTATAATAGTGTGTTATATTGTATATTGTGGTTAGTCGTGTAATAGTGTGTTAATTGTATATTGTGTTAGCTCTGTTAAAGGGTTTATTGTATATTGTGGTTAGCTCTGTATATAGTGTGTTATATTGTGGGTTAGCTCTGTATAATAGGTGTGTTTATTGTATATTGTGGTTAGCTCTGTGTAATAGTGTGTTATATTGTATATTGTGGTTAGCTCTGTATAATAGTGTGTTTATATTTGTATATTGTGGTTAGCTCGGTATATTGTGGTTATAGTTGTAGATTGTGGTTTACTCTGTATAATATTGTGTTATATTGTTATTGTGTTAGCTCTGTGTAATAGTGTGTTATATTGTTATTTTGGTTAGCTCTGTGTAATAGTGTGTGTGTATATTGTTATATTGTGGTTAGCTCTGTAAATAGTGTGTTTATATTGTATATTGTGGTTAGCTCTGTATTAGTGTGTATATTGTATATTGTGGTTAGCTCTGTAAATTAGTGTGTTATATTGTATATTGTGGTTAGCTCTGTATAATAGTGTTGGTTATATTGTGGTTTAGCTCTGTATAATATGTGTTATTTTTATATTTGGTTAGCTCTGTGTAATAGTGTGTTATTGTATATTGGTTAGTTAGTGATAGTGTGTTATATTGTATATTGTGGTAGCTCTGTGTAATAGTGTGTTATATTGTATATTGTGGTTAGCTCTTTATATGTGTGTATATTGTATATAGTGTAGCTTGTATATAGTGTTTTATGATTGTGGTTAGCTCTGTAATAGTGTGTTATATTGTATATTGTGGTGTAGCTCTGTATATAGTGGGTGTTATATTGTATATTGTGGTTATCTGTGTAATAGTGGTATATTTGTATATTGTGGTTACTCTGTATAATAGTGTGTTATATTGTATATTGTGGTTAGTCTTGTAATAGTGTGTTTATATGTATATTGTGGTAGCTCTGTATAATAGTGTTATATTGTATATTGTGTTTACTCTTATATAGTGTGTTATATTGTAATTGTGGTTAGCTCTGTAATAGTGTGTTATATTGTATGTTGGTGTTAGCTCTAGTATATAGTGTGTTATATGTATATTGTGGTAGCTCTGTAATAGTGTGTTATATTGTTATTGTGGTTAGCTCTGTATAATAGTGTTATATGTATATTGTTGTTTCTCTGTATTATAGTGTTATTTGTTATTGTGGTTAGCTCTGTATAATAGTGTGTTATATTGTATAGTTGTGGTTAGCTCTGGTATAATAGTGTGTTATATTGTATGTTTGGTTTAGCTCTGTATATAGTGTGTTATACTTATATGTGTGGTTAGCTCTGTATAATATGTGTTATATGTATAGTTTTGGTTAGCTCTGTATTATAGTGTGTTATTGTATATGGTGGTTACTCGTATA